>OY754977.1:12404242-12891742 GCA_963576475.1 Molanna angustata | reverse complement strand
ATTTCGATGCCACCCAGAACAATATTTGCGGTACATTCCTCCCTTTCAGCAACCATGCATTTTGTTTTGTCCTTATTTATCCTCATGTTATAATCGCTTGTTAGGATGCCTTCCATCTTCCTGAGAGCCTCATTTAATTAAATTAAATGTTTTATCATTTTATTTAATTTTATTTGGCTCGACTGCGCCCTTGGTGGTATAGAATTGGATATAACCGCATTAACACACTTTTGAAAATGATACAATAATATGAAACAGCGCACCCTGAATCCACAATGCAAAGGATGAAATTATATGCGCCCAAAATATACAATAGATTTGTATCTGATATCTGCGACTTTAGTCCCGCCGATTGGCAGGGGCGTGCCTAGAACCCTCGGACTAGGCAAACCCTGAAAGAAAATTGGTAAATATCGAAAAATATATATTTTTTTAGCATAGTTGTTCATTTGAGTGGCCATGAAAATATTTTAAAATCAAATGCCAAAATAATATTTACATTTCTCTGTCATGCATCGTACCTACATACGGTTCAATTTTTGATCTTGTAGTATAGTTTCAAAAAAACATTAGGTCTAGATATTCTCAATATAATATTCATAAGTAGGTAAGCCAAGATTTTCGGCTACTATATATGAACAATTCCGCTACTGCCGAGTGGACATAATTTTGGAAAGCTTGTTACTGATTAGTTGATTCAGAGAGGGAGAGATGAGTCAGAAAGAGAAACGTTTGTTCTGAGATAACATTTTCATTTAGAAAGAAATCTTTTCTTCCGCCTCTTACATTTATTTTTTACACATTTCCATTAACACATGCATACACTTACATCTAAATACATTAAAACATTTTGAAAAACCTTGAAAGATAATAAAAAATATATATAGCAATAAATGTATGGTTAGTATTACCTCAGAACAAGACCTCGCCTAGTGAGGTAATAAATTCCGAATTATTTTTATTAATTAATTTAAGTTTATTTTATAATTTTTTTAGAATGTAAGTTATAAAGAAAGAAAAACATGAGCGTTAGATATTTCTATTCCCCGTTGCATGCCTGAGAGTCTAAAAATAGGCATTTTGTTTTTTTTTAAATAGGTCTATATATTTTCATGTTTTTATTTATTTAATTTATAAAAAAAATACAAAGTTAAATCCATACTCTTGAAAATGAATTTCTTTTTTCCAACAAATACATCGTGAAGCTTTAAATTTCTAGTCAAATTCGATAGTCAAAATATAACTTATCACAGGCGAAGTAAGAATATGTTTCGTAATTATTCATGATATGTATAAAAAATATTAAATGATGAGTTTGAAGCCAATAAAATAATATTTTTTTTAAATCTACTTACTTTATATAGGTATATACAATATTGTGCTTTCCATTAAACTATGCATCGTATTTTTTTTCAATTTCGCAATTGTATTTAAACGAATTATCTTTTCTTTATGTTTTCAAATGTCAAAAAGTTCATTAAATTAAATTCATTTCAAGTAATCAGTATCCATCCACTTGATAATATTAAATAATCATATTAATTTCTTATTCCATTTCGTTTGACCTATTAAGACTCGACGTTGGAAGAATTTCTTTAAGAAAATGCATTCGTTTATTAAACTTTATTTTTAACTTTTTACTTCGGTGCTTTTTTACGTGGAAGATCGCTTAGTAAAATATTTCAATAAGATATCAATCGATATAAAAACTCGTATTGTATGTAAAAATATATGATTAAAAAGCATTATTTTTTGTAGAAGACCAGTTATTGGCTGGTTCAAGCACAATTGCAAAATGTTTAACGGGACATATATAAATATAAATACCCCAATTTGAAATAATAGTTCTCGAATAGGCTAAATATTGTGTTTATAAAAAAAATCTATAGATAACTATGTACAACAATTCTCTAGTAAATGTTCGTTATAAAATTTCAAAATTCAGAATAAATTCACATACAAAATCCCTTTTTACAACATTTTTCAAAATAGATTCATAACTATGTGTCGTGGAGGAAAAAATATTTTATGTGCTTAATGAGTGCATAAGTGAACTTTTGTAATATTTTTTTCATTTCACGTTAGATTCGTTCTCAATTATGATAATAATAATAATAATAAACACATCCTTGCACCCTGCCCAAGTGGCGAGTTCATTGCCATATGTCGATTTCTTCCAACTATCCAGCCCAGCCAAAAAAAGCAATATTAGCGTGGGAAATTAATTTAAAAAAATTTTGCAACATTGCTTTCGATACGTTATAATATGTCAGTAATGTCATTAAAACTTAATATTTTCACGAATCCGGCGGTACATGATTTCGGCAATTTAATGTTTTATAAAATTATTTAGTTAAATGTATAATTTCTTATTTTTATTGTATGAAGATGTTTAACTATCTACAAGAAAACTATTTAATTTGTGATTTTTTTATAAAATACATATTATTATATTTATACACTGAAAAAAAATGTTAAAATTAACCGAACTATAGTGACTACAAAACAATTCGTTTTGTGCTACTAAATATTTTGTGTTTTTAACCAAACAGTACAGTAATAAACAGATAAACTTTTATTACTAATAATAAAGGTTTGGCTAAAAACGCAGGTAGCCAGTTCGGTGGTCACAATTATTTTTTCCGGTGTAGTATTGTATGATATATTATACATATATTGTGATATATTCTGTTCCAAACAACATTTTGTAGGTCAAAATGTTAAAAACCTCCATATTGAAAAATGAGTTTTTTTAGATGTCACAACGTCTATCAGGTCCGCTAGTTTTGAATATAATATTTCAGAGTAGTGTTTGGTATGTGAATAATAATTATAATATAAATTATTTATATATTGCCGCTTAATTATTCGGGATCATTCCAAGGGCGCTAATATTCTGTCTAATGTTGCTTTACGAAACAATGTTGTTTTCGGTCCTTCAGAGAAAGTGCTCTTGCTTTGTGCACTGCGGACATCTGGAGGCAATCTATTCCACTTTATAGAACCACTCACACTAATGCATCGATCATAGTAAGCCGCTTTGTTGGTTATGCCCAACTCCTGAAGGAAGATGTTACTGCGAAATCACGAATCTTACAACTTGAAAAACAAAAAATCCAATCGTGTGTTTTATTGCATAAAATAAAGGTCATTTTTCCGAGGTTTAATAATTTTCTTTTTTGTACTGCATTTTATTATGTTGATATGAAAATGTTACTTTGAATGAACTGGCATTCATCTGGTTCTCAATACATTGAATAACCTGGCTCCGCATTATATTTAAGAACTATGTCAAAGAAGATACCTTATATGAAAACATCTCTTTCTTTGGTCGTCGGTATCACAGAATACGAAGAAATTAACAGATAGTCATCAAATAGCCTCACTTGTGACTTCTGTAACGGATTATATAAAATATATCCCTTTTTAAAATCCCAATGCAAGTCATGAACCAAAGTATGCTTTGTTTCAATGATCATCCATAGATACCTAAACGTCGTTGAGTAATTTTTAATTATTACCTACTTTACCAACATAATGGAAACAATTCAAGTTTTATTTTTTTACATTATTTTAATAACTTGTATTGTTGTTCACTATGAAACCGGTTTCGAAAAAAAATTATAATTTACAAAAAGTATGTTGTATGTGATTTAACTAAATTAATTGAAACAAAATTATCAACACTGCGTGCATTGATCTGATTATTCGATAATATTATATTATAAATATAAATCCTCATTGCTCGTTCGAAACGAAAACTTCACAATATATTTTCTAACTGAAAAAAATACCAAGAAATGCTTTATATTATGTACAATAAGTGCATAGTAAAAGTAACAAGATAATCATAAGTCGGTAGCTTTAATACAAAAATATAGGCCAAACATTTTTTTTCGTTTATAATACTGAGCCACCCTTATTTTATATTATAAGCAATAGCAGGCTCCTCGACTTCGTTAAAAGTAATTTGTAAACATACCCTCATTTCCTAATATTATACTTCTCGTGTCTGGGAAGCGCATTTACAAACTGTCGTATGTTCTATCGCACATCGCAAATCTACGTTGGGTTTTGTTCCACAAATTAGATTCGTTTAGTTAAATAATTTAATAAAAGGAATTTAATATTTATTTCAATATACTGACAGAGTGAATGGAGCACTAAGACCAATTATGAATGATCGCAACATATCAAAGGATGCCAAAGTTGCCATTCATAACACCATCGTAGTGCCAACCTTCACGTATGCAAGTGAAACTTGGACCTTGCAGAAGACACATGAAAGTAGAATAAATGCAGTTGAAATGAGATCGTTTAGAAGGATTTGTGATAGAACGATATGACCGGGTAAGAAACTAGGATACAAGGAAAGAATGTAAGATGAAGAAAGATGTCATTACTAGAATGAAAGTGAACACATTGAGATGGTTTGATCACATGGGGAGAATGAATGAGGAGCGCCTGACGAAGAAAATATACAGAGCAGAAAGGAATGGAATGAGAGGTCGGGGACGCCCAAGAAAGGGATGGCACGACCATGTGAACGAAATTTTGAAAGACGGAAATGTTAGAAGTGTGAGCAATAGACGAACATGTATGAGACGATGCATGATTGTGGATGAGGCGAGGGATGCGCGCCAGGATAGAAAGATGTGGCGTTCGGTTCTCTCTGCCTACCCCGCAAGGGACATGGCGTGATGGTATGTATGTATGTACAATATACTGATATTTTATTTCATTTATACCCCTACAATTTTATTAACTTCCGAACAATCTGTGCAATTTTTTTCAATTGTTTCCAGTTCAGAGAAATTAGACGCGTAATAAATGTGTATAAATAAATTTCCCGTCTTCTGGGAAGCGAACCCAGGACGCCGACAGAGAAACCATTGGAGAGCGTTTGCAATCTTCTCAGTAATATATTAATTCGGATTTTAAAAAGACCCGGGTTGTAAGGAGTTGGTAACACAGAATTCGAAAGATCGTTCCACAGCCGCGCTGTTGTGTTTATAAAAGAGATCGATTTAATAAATCAATATTACATTATCATCCGTGCTATTTTACTATTCGATTTTTTTAGTTCAGGGCCTTTTCTGAGCTTTCATCAGCGTCAGTTGACCTGAAGAAGAATCGACTATCAAAGAATAATATTGTGTTTAGGCATTATATTGTTGGGTTAAAGGGGAATTTGCAAATACGCATCTGGTATGTGTTGGCATTTCTTATATTTCATACGAGAGTCGAGAAAACAATAATTAAATAACGTGTCATGAAAAAATATATTACTATGAAGAAACTGGAGTTGAATATATAATATCATCGTATTATTATTATTTTTGTGCTGCTCTTTTTCAACATAACATTCGTTCATAATATATATTCAAGACACGACTGCATAAAATATCATTATTTACTTCATACAAAGTTTTGTCTAATACTAATAATGCCTTGTTCCCAATATACATATATTATGTATTGTTATACCTCCATATAACACCAATTCAAATCAAAACGAATTTATCAAAAGGCCATGTCATATCTATAATGTCAATCTCTCGGGTCAAGTATCCCACACTCTGATGTTACTGCTTGTAATAACTGCTACAAAAACTCTCTTTATTGATGCATAGGGTATATATACTTGTGTATTGTTAATATTTTGAATTTGTGTAACTATTTTAATTTTTGGTTATTATCTCACATCATAGTAGTAATAAATTTAATCCTTCTCCAATCCTTTTTTCTACCTTTTTCTTTCCGTCACAGGCAAACATACAATATCAGTATACACTACACAATGCCTCACTCATTAGTTTGATGTACTTAATCTATGAACACATGTAATATAATATATTCCACAACGAATTTATTTGACTTTCGACAACAGTTGATTATGGCCTTGTAAGCCGGAAACTGTCGTCGGAAGTCAAATTAATTCGTTGTGAAATATGTCCATATGTACCATAATTATTATGGAATTCTACAGTTTGCAAGCCGCATCATTAGACAGATTGACAACTGCTGACATAAATATATAATTATAACCGAAAAGATCGTTAGTTATTAAAAAGTTATGGCAAAAACACATAGATGTCATAAAGAAACTTAAAAACAATTCCAATATAAAAGAGTAGGAGGCACAAGATGGGATGAGTGGATGGGGTATCTCAAAAATAAAACTTTTTAGACTAAATCAGAAATTTGATTGAACCTATCGATTTGGTAGATCCTGACTATATCTGTTTCTTTTCAATACATTTGTCCTGAAACTTTCTTATTAATCTTGTGTTTTGTACGAGCCATAATCATTTCCCAGTTAGCATAACTGATAGAAGTGAAGTAAAAACAATACCATATAAATCTTCTTACAAACCTTTTTTTCTCAATTTTTAATTACAACGTAAAAAATCTCTTGACTTTTTTGACACGGGTCATTAATGTTAAGTCTCGAAAATGTATATCCTAAATGATGTTGTAATTTTTGGTGTGTACAAAATCCCTTCTCAGTGCGGTATTAGAGACAGGAGTCCTGGAATACTTCAAAGAGGTATCACAAAGGGACGATTTGACCTAAGCTCTCCGGAAGGGACCAAATAATCTACTGAGCATTTTGTTAATTTGAATTTACGAATAACGTCAAAAATAATTTTTAGATGAACATAACACAAATCGATAACTTTACCCCTTTTGAGCGACCGCAAACGTAGAGAAAAACTTAAATTGAGCCACTAAACTAGGCTGTCATTCTTAGAACAACTTATTTGAAATACTCTAAATTTGTCGATCTGAATATTTTTTGTCTATAATCTTATTGAAACTATGCCACTAAATACTTTATTCTTCTTCCTGGCACTGTCGCAACTTACTGCCTATATTGGCTATTGGAGTCGGCTAATCTCGTCCTCAGGCTGTGTACTCTGCGGTTCTAGGTAATCAGCAAGCCGTTTGTTTGCAGAATCTTGAAACAATTGTTTATCCAGCGCTACTTTAAAGTCGAGTCGAGTATCGGATGTACCTAAAGTTGCAGATTATGGCGTTTTTCACACAAATCTCACGTCATTTATCATACATGTGTATTTTTATGTTTTATTTTAATCGAAAAACAACAATTTTACAGTTGAGTAAATAATGCTCTCTGATCTTTTATTGGAAACTTTTGAATGATATTTTTCTTTAATTATCATCTTTGTGAATGCATATTATCATCAGATATAATGTGAACTGACATAATAGAAACCAGAGAAACAAAAATAAGTCATCTTACCTCATTTAAAATAGAAGTCAACAGATATTATAACTCTCAAAGCGTTTTTCACCCGACGATGATACAGATCGTTTAGAGCGTACACTCGACGTTCAATCTGAATGCGACAGAGTGTCTTAAGAGCGTCTTTTTCCGGTCATTCTGAACGACTTAGAGCGTCACTAAGTACACTCAACATTGTACTTAGTGACCCTCTGGATGATTATGATTAAAAAAGTATACGATTAAAATAATGAAAAGTTTAAATATACTGTGTTTATTTACCGACTTTTTAAATATAAATTTTAAATAATATCGCTTTTTTTCTGCCAAATAAATAGGAGAACGAATCCGTTTGTGCATTAACAAAATGATATAAACATTGGTAAATTACTTAAGCTCTACTAGTTAAATAATATTTTCCATTAAGGAATCAACACGTCACTTTCATGGACTGAAGAGATGCGTTCACTATGCAATATTAAGTAGGTAGGTAAATCAAGAATAGTGCCATTTAATATTAACTTGCTACAACGATTAAATAACTTGCATATTTTCTCTAGAAATTTTTTTAGACGTTAAAGAATAATTAAAAATAATTATGGTTCTTAAATATTTTGATCTACTCATAACTTAATTTAATACCATTTGAATTATAAATATGAAATTTGTCATACTATCTATATAAGTAGTATTTGAATTTTATTGAGTGAAATATTTATGTTTACCTAACACTCGTTGATGAAGAAGCAAAATGATTCTACAATTCATCATAAATATCGCATTCCTAAGAGGCAATTGCAATTGATAGTTTGGTCCTCCACAGCAAAAATATGACAATCTTTGCTTTGTCTGATTCAGAAAACTATCATTACGAATGAAGAAATAAAATTTCTCTAAGAAATATAAAAATAAACAGTGATTTATTATTTCCAATGATTCAAATTGTTGAAGACTCGTGTTGAATATTGACAATTCTACAAAATGAAGACAATTTAAATAATTTATTAATCGACTGCTTCTGTTTGACGAAACAAAATGACATTTTTTTTAATTTCAAATTTAGCGATTGCTTTAACTTTTATTAAAATTGATTCAGATGGAATCTAAATTATGGAATATATTCAAAACTAATCTATTACTATACCATCCATATTTTTCTAGGAGATTTCCCAGTTCATACAGTCATATATATTGACAACATCGTAAATATATATGAAAATCGTTATATTCAACTCTTTGTATGATTCAACAAAGCCAAATTTCTTATCACATCGAATATAAGTCAATGACTGCATTTTTCATCTGGCAATAAACGTTTAGCATAAGCGTCATTTAATTTTATCCAGAAGACACGGGAAGATTCAAACATAAAACTGGCATCCTTGCACTAATTCAGCATCCTTGCACCATTTTCGTTTTCAACGAAAATGAAAACCAAAATCGTATTGAACGGTTTCAACATTCCAAAACTACCAAAATGATAATCTATGATACTTACTTTCCGTGTCCGGAACACCATCATATTCGTAGCCCCCAATATTCGGCCACTCGGATTCCACTAGTGTTCGTTTTATTGGTTGGTGTTCCGGTGATTGAGGGATTGGCCGGCATTCTGCCGTTTCCAGGGACGCCCGATTGCTTTTCCGAATTAGCCGAAACTCAATCTACGTGGAGGCTCCTACCATATATGATGTGTATATAATGCATAATCTATGATGTGTCGATATATTAAAAATAATACTAGTTGCATGTAACACATGAGATCCAACTGTCGATAGCGATAGTATGTATAGTTGAAGAATATGTACCAAACTATAAACCCATAGATACAAATTATTGAATATTTTCAGATATTTTGTTTTCTATACAACATATGTAGGTATGTATGTCAAGATAGGATAGTATGGAAGAAGATCCTTTTTCCTACCCAGAATATGCAAATTGCATGATGGTATGTATGTATGTTTGGAGATGAAGTAACAAACTATTAAGTCTTCTTACATATTGTGTATAGGCGACTGCCATACAAAATGTATGAAGCGATGTCGTCACTAAATTCAATTTTTAAAAAAATTGTTAAAAAAAAATTGAGATCTTCTACTACAATGTTAATATTTTTTATAGAAAATTAAATTATCTAGTTGGGGTGTTTCGGCTTTTTTCGATAATTGTAAAAGTTTTGGAAATATAGGCAGTTAAACTCATAAATTTATCATAAAAAAAATATTTTTCTTAATAAAAAATGTTTGAGAAACCCTGGAATTTTTTTGAAAAAACTAATTTGAGATTTTGTATTTGTCTATGTTTGTACCAATTTTCAGCGTTCTACCGTTTATGGTTTCTGAGATATATGGAAAAATAAAATAAAAATTCAAAAGTTGATAACCCCTGACTGAAACAAAAATTCAAAATTCCGAGTATAAAAGTTTTGTAGGCCTGTAACTGTTTATATATTCTGAAATTTTAGGCTCTGTAAATTGAGCGGATCAAAAGTTATAAGGGGGGGACGGACACACAGACACACAGACACACACACAGACACACACACACACAGACACACGAAATGTTCTACTCCGAATTCTAAGTAAATCCGTGTATGGAACATATATGCTGCGAAGCCTCTAAGTTGGTGTTTTTTGACTTCAAAGTTGGAAAATCCATGAAAAAAGTAGACCTCTCCATACAATTCTCGCGTATTCTGGCTTGATACATTGTCGATATGTTAAGAGAACAAAGTTCTCCTGAACAAATCGACAGTTGGATAAATCTTATTTATAGCGTTGTTAAATTATTTAGAGCCATACCAAGAGCAATGATGGATAAACATTTTGAATTATGTGCTCTTAGATTTGAATTTGAATTTGACGGATATGTGCTCTAGGAGGAGAATGCTCTTTGAGTTGCTCGGCTGCTGTAGGTCGGAACCTGCATCGTCATAATAATATGTATATTAAAATTACCAACTACTGAACTCGTCAACCTTAGATAACCCTGAGGGTTTCGATGGTTGATTATATATTAGGTATATTATAAATATAATTTTATAAAAAAAAAATTGACTGATGACAATACATAACTATTTGATTTTTCAACAGAGACGCACAAAACAAAATCAATAGGTATACCTATAGGTATATTAGCACATTTTGTCTGTTCATTGTTATGAAATTTGAATCATCTCAAACAAAAAGCGGCAACGTATAATGATTGTTTTCAATTCTTCATATTGACACTTGTATTAAAAAAAAAGAATATGGACTGAAAAGCATCCAATTTACAACATTTGAATGAAAAAAAAAATGTCCACAAAATACACGAGTGACCTTTTTTGGAACAATCATTGATATTGTCATTATTTTTTTATATTGTCATTATTTTTTTTTTCATTTCATTTGCTAATCTCTTTTTTGCCATAGCTATCTCGGAATATTAGTCATGAGCAAAAAACACGGGGCGTCCAAGCTTTAACAAGAAAAGCTTCAACGTTATATAATTTCTCACTCTGCTGTAAAAAATCCTAGAAATAGAGGGCCAATGTTTATATTTAACCGCTGATAAAACTGTCTGTATTTGGCCCCGAGCGAAAAATTGTCCATATAAAAAGATAGGCCCAGGTTATTAGATTTAGATTGCTTTTTCATTAATGTGAACCACAACACGTGTCGTGTGTTTCAGGCGTCTTCAAAACGCGGTCATATCAAAATATTTTCGTCAAGAGGATTAAGATTTTCGTCATTATGAATGGACCAAGGCCTTGTTCCGTTGATTAAACTGTGCCTACAAAGTTTTCATCGTTATTAATATATAATGCGAGACCAAACGATATGTGCTAGTGATGAATTATTCAATTTGTTTATATTCTTTGGGAAGTTTGATCACATAAGAATAATAAAAAATAAACGACTGACAAAGGAAATGTGTATATTGAGATTTCGAGGTATTAGAAAATATAATAGTTTGATATTATTTGAGGACAACCAGCATCAAAGTCATAATTTCAGTAAAAGCCTTTGTTAACCCGACATATCGCGTAAATCGTGCCATATATTATGCTATTGATATCTTAGGATTTATAATTTTCTTACAAATGTATGTAATATTCGCTTGTTATACATAACATCACTTGTGAGGAGCATTTTGGAAAATAATTCGGTCACCATATTACAATAATCAAGTTCAAATTATTGAAAAATTTAAACGCAAATTTCAAAGATGTATTAAATTTAAATTGATCATACCTAGAGAATTCATGAATTACAATACAATGTCATTATGCATTGTAATTAACCAAGTTATACGACCGTAGAAAATTTTTTGATTTAATTACGTTACACAAATTAAATACCATGCTCCGGAATGTATTTACACGCAAACAGTAAGTACCTTTTTACTACACGAACGCTCGCACACTTTCACATTATTTTTCGCCAATAGCACTAACTATCTAAATTATATTTTTCAAAACGATTTGATAAGAAATAATGATGGTATATCAAATTGAAAAATAGGTACGTTGGCAGCAGTCCCCCCCTTAAGAACTACTTCAATGCAACTTCTTAAAAATTCTTTTTTCAAAATAAAATTTACAGAGACATTAAAAAAAGAAATTTCACGCGACATTTGGAAAACATAATTTTATACGTCGTTTAAAAAAAAGTAAAATGTAACGCGACATTATAAAGTAAAATATACCTAATGCTATATTATTTTAAAAATAAAATTATATGCAAATTTTTGTTTGATGGCTACCAAATGCGAATGTATGGATTTCGAATGTTTTTTTTTATAAAAAGAGGGGTTCCTTTATGCTTTTTCCCTTTAAAGTGTACACATTGTAATACGGTGTGTATGTATTGAAAAGGTTGTAAAATACTGTACAAGTCTTCAGGGACCCTTTCATCTAGTACTTTTCATATTACAGGAAGTGTAGACAAGAGATCGAAAAACGATCGAAGATATGTTTCGAATCACCTACACGAATTTTCCATTTGAATGTATTAGAGGATTCTCTGAAAAATACCGACACTAGTTCTTTTTCCAAGGTTTTCGTATGCAAAGTAAGAGACAGACTGTCAAATAAAAAATGACACGATATGTGGAAATGTGAAATGGGGAAATAAAAAATATCGGAAACAAATAATATGAATATATTTATTTTAAATGAAATCTAAAAGATTTTTTTATCAAAATTAACTTGCCATCTCATTCTTAAAAAAATAATAATCTCAATTTTCCAGAACGTGAGATTTATTTGACAATAATTATTTATTTAATAACTTATTTATTTATTTGTTTATTTATTAATTAATTAATTTATTTATTTATGTGTTATTTATTTAATTATTTATTTATTTATTTGTTTATTTATTTATTATTTTATTTATTGATTTATTTATTTATTTATTTATTAATTTATTCGTTTATTTATTATTATTATTATTATTATTTATGTATATTTTTATACATAATATAAACAAATATATTGCACGCTGGCGGGCGTATTGCCATTAGCAATTTCTTCTAACAAAGCAGATTAAAATTATGACAAAATTATAATATAAATCAACAAAAGAATGAAAGTGAAAAAACAAAAAAAAACACATTCACATTAATCATAAAAAATAGCTCATGGCACATATAAAAGAGTCGGGAAAGGACAAAAAAAGGAATTCGGGATCAGGTGTTTGGGATAAATATTCCTTCTTTAGTTTTTTTTCTTGAAAATTGAGTTAGACGACCCAATATCCGCACTTAGGCTATTCCATATTCTTGCTGATTGTACTTCGAATAATGAATTGAGAAATTCTGTGTTATGGATAGGGGTGGATGGTGTTGTATGTACGTTCAGCAGATCGAACTGGATGTCCATGATTGGATAAATAGCATTTGTTTTTAAGGTACTGTTACAGGTTTTTGTACATAATTGTTCAATACTTGTACATATAATTTGTACTCTGGCGGGCCAATTGCCAAACGCCATATTCTTCCAAGCAACCAGGGTTAATGTTGAATATACAATACAGTGTATACTAATACAATAATCTTATTACATGACAAAAATAAAAAAAATAATGATTACAGAAAAAAAAATGGATTAAATAAAGCATTTACAAAGATAAAATCTTTAAAACTAATCAGCCCACAATTAATACACTTTTCAAGTATGATCAGAATAAGATTGAAATTAAAATTTTGGTTGTACATGGGGCACGAAATTTCATATTTCTCCATATACACAATAACATCACGCTGAAACTCTTACCTCTCACTCTTAATAATATGAAACTTTTTTGAAAAATACACTTCAAATTATGAAATCATTATTCTCCATTCTTACATACAAATATAAAAACCTAATTGAAGACCTTCTGGAAAAAACTTTCTACGGTTTTGTCAACCCCTGCAGTGATTGTGCCATATATGTGTTTTAGAATATGGGCTCCATTAGATTGAAAGTTTCAGTTCAAATAAATTGGGCCTGTCTACTCGAGTAGGCTAAAGAATCTATCTACTTCCGTTGTGCATGGAAATTGGGTTATTTTTCGACATTTTTCAAGATATCTTCTAAAGCAAAATTTTCCAAAGAATTTGCATAAAATACAAACGAAACAATCTATATTACTCGTACTTATTCTTAATATTTTCAATAATCATAACACAACTTTAAAAATATCGTCGATATTTTTCAATACACATTTTCTACTAACAATTTCGTGATATATGGCATACTTTGAACTTAAATTGTATGAGTATGTATATCAACTTCATATTGATATAATCATCAACCATCAGTGGCTTCACAGCCCAGGATGGGCCTTGGCCTCCTCAAGGAATCGTCTCCATTGCACCCTATCCATATTGATATAAAGTAAATTTAATAAGTGTTGATTAGTTTTTCATAGAAATTTCCATCTTTTTCTTCTTCCTCAGCCCTCCTTCTTCCAGTAATGGACATAGGCCTTCCCCTGAGACCTCTACAGCTTCCTGTCTTGGACAGACTGCATACATTTGTCTCTAGCCTTTCGATAAATATCATCAGGTCACCTTGTTTGAGGCCTTCAGATATTTCTTTTCCCCATACTACTTTTAGTCCATCTGGAGTCTGTGGTTCAGGCGACATGCCCTGCCTAGCTCCACTTCTGCTAAGCAACCTTTCGGACAGCGTCGACTTATTTGGTTTTCTCTCTTATCCACAAGCTAGTTTTTTTTATCTCTTAGCGAAATACCCAGCATTCTCTTTTTTGTATCTTTTATTTTCACAAGAGTTTCACAGCCATACGTCAGCGTTGAGAAAACGCAAGCGTCAAAGACTTTCTTTTTAAGATAATTAGCGTACTTCGGAGACTTGAGGATGTAAGAGAGTTTACCAAAGGCGGCCCATGCTAAACCTATTCTTCTTTCGATTTCTGCCTCTTGATTTTCTTTACCGAGTTTCGTAGTGTGTCCAAGATAAGCATAGCTATCACCCATTTCGATGAATTTTCCATCCACTAAGGTGATCTTCCCTGCCAGTATAAAATAATTTTTTGTATTCAGTAGAAATGTATTCAAGGATCGTCGACAAGAAATATAACAAAAAAAATCAACGTTAGTAATAGACCGTGTTTCATTTTTCATCCAAACTATTCAGAAAATACGTACTAACATGAAACATTTTTAATATTTTTACGTATCAAATTTTCTGGTCAACAAAGAAAACCTTACAATAAATCATAATCGTATATTCATCCTTCATCTCTTGACTGATTATTCATCTCATTATTTTATATTATATTCTCCACGTTTTACAAACAATATAATATAATATTTTATTGTTCACCGCACACTTTGACTGGAAACGGTAGGACTTTGTTCTTAAAATAACACAATGTTTAAAGTTTCAGTATGAAACAGCAAACTTTTCTTCCGCGTCAAAGATCAATTCATTTTCTTTGAATGCCTTGGGACGCAATATTTGAAACTTTTCACTTGTTGAAAACGTGAATTTTAATCCTGAAATTTTTGTTCGAAATATTTTTAATTTATCACCAAGACAACAACACATCAATTATTAAGATTCTGTGTTTTTTATCAAACATTCTTGCCAGTAAAAAAATAATATTGGTACTCGCATATTATGCCACCTATTCTTATTCAAAATACAGAATATTACAACATTTTAAAACAACAGAATAAGACAAAATTTTCGATAAAAAAAAATTAATTGCTGGTTATTTGATTTTTCTTTCTTATTGAATATAAGTATGAAATGCAGATTATAACATTATTTTAAAATAATTTGTATTTGTATGTTACTTGTACCTATTAAATTCGTCCGTTTGTGGAATATGTAGGTAATTACTGTAAACTAAACTAAAATATGTAAAAAAAAAACATTAAAAAACGAAAAGAAGAATTTATTTTTTTAACAAATCAGATGAATGATATAAGAGCACAAAAAGAAATAACAAAGATACATTTTTTTTAACATGTCTACGTGGGGGACACCAGCTATTAGGATTTGGGTCAACTCTGCTCTTGCGAAGAAGCGCACTACGTAGCGTTGGGAGGGGTTTGCAATCTAGAAAAGAGTTTATTAATTCGGATTTTAAAAAAAACCCGGGTTGTACGAAGGTGGAAACACAGAATTCGGAAGATCGTTCCACAGTCGGGCTGCTGTATTAATAAAGGAGTTCGAGAAGCGACTTATTCGTATACTTGTTGAATGGGTGCTGCGATTGAGTAAAGCGAGTGACTCTGTTGTAAGTGGGTGGAGGAGGGACCAAAGATACAGGTTCTTCTGAGCAATTCCCGTGGTAGTATCTATAAAATAAACTTAAAATACCGACTTTACGTCTGTGTTCTAGTGATTGCAATCCATCAGTCTGTGATGGATCATCAATCAGACGTAACCCTCGTTCAATTCTGGGCAGGACAGCAGATGGTCGTCATCCTGCACTGCCCCACAATCACAGAAGGTATCATCCTCCGTCGAGAAGCCCCACCTGTGCAGGTTGCTCTTGCAGCCACTCACACCCACCCTCAGCCTGTTCAGTGTCTTCCATATTGGGAATGGCAGGCAGTGCGCCATATTCGCCTTCTCGCTTGTGTCCACATGGACGACCTGATTAAACTTACCGACAGGGCGATTTCCGCCGCCACACATTGGAGTGGCAAAATCTGAGTTCCGGACTCGATAAGTAAGTAAGTAAGTAATCAGACGTATAGCACGCATTTGGAAGCGTCGAGGGTATTCAGTAGGTATTGGGGGGTGCCACTCCAGAGGTGACTACCATATTCAATAATTGGACGTATTTGCTCTTTGTAGAGTATACAGATCTGGGTCTTAGTAAAATATCTGCGCGCTCTATATAGTACGCTCAATTTTTTGGAGGCGAGTTTCACCTACTAAAATCTGCAATTTTTACCCAAAGAAAGGGCATGCGCCTTGGTAAACGCAGCCACTCCCAGGCTTTTACCTATATTCAATAAGAATATAAAAACAATAAAAAATTTAATTAAAAATGAACTTGACATTAACATTGCTATCTTTTAGACTAGAATGCTTTGGTCGTTTTCATCAATTTTATGTACCTACCTATAGTCAGCAAGAATCTAGAAAATGTAAAATATCTGATATATGTAATATTTCACCTGTACTCTTTTATTTATTTCTTTGAGTATTTTTTTGTTGTATTGTTTTGTTTTTACTTTTGTTTTCTTCTTCATTATAAAAACGTATTGTTTGCCAATATATTACATACATTTTTATAAGGAACTGTTTGCTGATAAATAATATTAAGAAATTGTTTTTATAACATGAAAAAAACTCAAAATCTACGTATATGTTTACCACATAAATATATATCAATACTATAAAATGATATTTCACGTTTATTTTTTTACTTTGCCTCAAAAAAATGAGACCCATATTAAAGAAAATTTACGAAGGGAAGGTAATGCTGTGTAATAAAAAGCACGCATCCCTTTAACGGAGAATCTGAAGAGAAATAATTAAATATTTGCTTTTCATTAAGGCAACGAAATGAACCTTATGAGCGGAATGATTTTATTAAAAAACTCTTCAAAGACTAGAATTTTTCCTTTTTACAATCAAGATGAATAAAAAGCACAGTAGGCTTATGTTATTGATCGTTTTTTTAAGAAAATTTTCAACTTTTTTCAAAATGTTTTTCCATTTTAGTCATTTTTCAATCACGGTCAATAAATTTTACTTAGACTAAAAAAATACAGTATTTTTTTCTTCAAAGTATGTTTGTTGTATCTTGATATTTTGCAAAATCATTTGCCTTATTCTCACAATATAAGCGAAAAATTAACAGTTTTTTTATTGAAAAATTGATATTGCGACAGCAAAGATTTTTAAAAAAATAGAGAGAATTTTTTTTTATATTTTTAATAATTTCTTACGAAATTCATCTTTCAACATTTTATTAAAAAATATATAAAGTAGGTAAATATTAAGTTTGTTCCCAAGAGTACATTTTAAAATATTCATATGTATTTTAATAAAAGCAAGCTTGTTTAATAATTCCTTTCAACACTTTAATGCTGGAAGATTTTCATGCATAAAAAGTATTTAAAGAACGTGAGCCGAACATTTTAAAGTGTTTTAAAACCAATCTCTTTAAAGTGCATTTGCGTAGGTTCAATCGATCGGTAGCAAAGCAGTTAATATCTCAAAGATCCAAGGTTTGCGAAAATATCCTGTGCTAGGAATCGAACTTTTCTCCTCTCCTAGCTCAGAAGTCTACTAGAATCATACATTTTTTAATGTTAACCAAAGTAATTTATTGCAACTTTTCAACTGACAATTCTCGAACTCCATAGAAAATTAGTAAAAACATGTTAAGGTAAAATAAAGCAACAAGTTATAATTTCCACTTTCAGGAATTTTTATACATATTTTTAAATATGCGCTGTCGAGTACATTACAAGATTGGGATGTATCAGAAGACGTTTCTGGAGAGAGCACGTCGAACACATGGATGACAATTGTAGTGTCAATTTTTTTAAGACAGAAATACCCAACAACATAAGATTACCTAGAAGACCTGCGAAGAGATTGAAGGACAGTTGGATCACCTCCTCCCAGGACATTCCAACCTCACTAACAGGTCAAAAGACCTAATCACGCAGTAGATGAAGAATTTTCGATACTTTGTTACCATCTAATGTAGCTTTATTTAAGTAAGAATATGGTTTAAAGTGGAGATTTCTTGCTTTCAAAACCAAAGTAGGTACAGACTAGTTAGCCATCGGATCTACCTATGCGATCGTTTAGTTCAAAAATATAAAGTTTCTAAATCGTTTCACCTACATATTTTCACACGAAACCTTCCATTTATTTTTAAGAGAGCGCCAGGAAGTGCTATGTTCTCCGATGATAATATTTCACAAAGTCATTTTAGTTCCCACATAGTGTAAAATAAACGACGAGTATGGTTGGCGACGTCATAATGTACGGACCTATAAAAATGATGGCTCACAGAGGATGCTGAGAGTATTTATGTGATCTTATTACGTTATCCGTTTTGTTAAAAAGATTTGGGACTAGCAAATTTAATATTTGACGCAATAGGTACCTACAAATGATGCCACAGAAATTGTAAGGAAAAATATCCTGAACAACGCTTACGAGAGATATTTGGAATAATTTTAGTAGTTAGATTAATTGGGGGAATTTATGTAAGTTTACTATGTTTTTTGCAAATTGATTTAAAGTCTAATTGCTTATTCTTCTTATAACGTGTAAAAATACATCAGAAATTTTTAGTATAATTTGTACATTCTACCTTTATGGTTAAGATAGTTTTAATAACTAACTCTTAAACTCTCTAAAGATCATTCGTTTATAAATAAGCCTCACGAATAATTGTTTGCTCTGAAATTTTACAAAACCAAGTTATTCAATAAAATGTTTAAAATATAAATGTAATAAAACCTAGGTATATATTTATACATTATACCTGCATAAAGCATAATTTATATCTTACACTAAATTTTATTGAATTTTCTTTTAATTCTAGCATAGTGAAACATATGCTATTTCATTGCCATATTCAAATTTATAGGCTATATTGTTTATCAACGTATTATGGTAAAATTATATTTTTTATTTTTATTTTATTTTATTAACGGGAAACATAAACACACTTAAAAATAAAAAATGATATGTCTATTTAACGTCTTTAGCATTGCATATAAGGGAATTATCTCAAATCATCAATCTCCTCAAAGATGAAGACAATCTCCAAAGTTTATACAACGTTTTGCACTTTGCATCTTATAAACAAAGCATCTGTTATTTTCATATAATGTTCCTTCCTTGGTTTTAATATGTAGCAATCATATTTTTAAAACTTGAAATAGGAAGTAAACGTATACAAGTTTTTCTTTCTGTACCGGCACACGTCCTACTTATATTACGGAGTTGAACACGTTCTGTTTGTAAAACTGAGTTCAATCTCTGAACAAAACCTGTATTGTGTATAAAGAACTATTAAACTTTGCCAGCGTTGTATCAGAACATCGAAGAAAACAACTATGTTAGGAAATATTTTTGTCTTCTTGCACTGGTTGAATTGAAATTAATTTCGTGTGCATTATCAAAATATTATGTTGCATTTTCAGATGAAATTTTCTATGTTAATAACGTTTAAATGAGCTTTAATATGGACAGACGGGGTTGGAGGCAGAAGTTGAAGGAGGCCAAGGCTCGACTTGGGCTGTAGCGCCATCGAAGAAGAAGAAGAGCTTCAATATGTGTATAATAAACCCAATATTTGATTAATAAAATATCAGTATAAACAAAATAATAAATAATTCATTACCATCGAGTAGTACCTATACATGACAAAATAATTCACTTGCGCAACGTTTACTAATAATGTTGAATATTTATACACATCGGAAATTTGTATATGGTTTATACATAAGATAACATTATATATTATTATGGACAATTCATATACCGTTGTTTAAACGATATCCCATCTCTTTCTCCACAAAAAAAATCTTATTGCTGCTGTTGGTATGGTCGTTGTAGCTACAAGACTAAAGCAATCTTATGGAGCAACAAAAAGCTAGGACTTGTGTGGAAATAATGGGACAAAAACTACAAATTTTTCACCAAAAATTCTAACTCCAACAACGTCTCATGAAACGATTTCAATATCTCTAGTTGTGGAGGGCTGATAGACGTAGAATCATGTTTCGCTTACCGTTTTAAGTCTAGACATATGTATTTCATATTTAAATTATGAGTGTTTGTTACCAGACATACATACAAGAACATTAGGAGGTACCTATGTTCTTTTAAAATTATTTAAATCTATCTTATCTTATACCGAAATGTGTAACATCTTTTATTTCATCATTAGTTAAATCATTTATATCTACATTTATCGGAAAATAATTATTGCAACAAAACATGTTCACAGACAGAATATCACTCGTTAGTCAGCCGTCTCCGTAATATTGGGAATGAATACTCTCATTTAGGTGACATTAAAATGCTGTCCAAACATAAACGGACGACATACACATTTTTAAGGGAAACAACTCATGATATTTTCTGTGCGGATTTATATATTTTCAATTGGAAAATGGCAATTTTTTTTTAATTCTTTTTTTGTTTATTTTTAATTTACAATACACTGCTTCTCCTACTATTTTTGTATTTATAATACTTTTTTATTTAATGTTTTGGTTTATTTGGAGTCCACCTTTGTTTATGTTTGCTTATATCTTTTATTTTTGATTAGAATGTTTTACTGATTAGGTTTATATTTGTGTATACCTAATTGTTGTATTTTTTTATTCTATATAATTTTTTCTTCAATGTTTTTATGTATGTAAGTAAAAGACAAAAAATAAAATAAAACCTACATATATCAAAAAAATAAAAATTATGACTAAAAAATCTGTCTGATAAGTACAAGAGTTTTAAAAATTGCTCCTTTTCTTATATATATTAAAATTCACATTCCTGACGTATGTAGGATAAACAATCTGTCTGAAAGAACTTTGTTATAATTGGATACACAAGATATCCAGTCACGTTGTGAGTTTTGTATGCGGAAAATGTCACTCTGTCTCTGAGCCGTGGAAGAATACATGCAGCGAAGACGTTTATTTTTAATCCCTGGCATGGAAGGGTATTAACTTTATACCATGTGGACGCTGCTCTGCGGTGAATATGTCAACTCTTTTTATTAACAGTTTGACGTCTCAAGTTTCCATAAACAATGAAGTTGTCACCATCAATATACGACATGATTCAATAAGGTACATAAAACCTTTTGTCGTTCGTCGATATATTTATTATACATACGTGCAAAGTCGACCTAATGGTTCGTTAAATATTTGACTTCTGTGCAAGTGTCCCAAAATCAAATGCCAGCGGAAGGTAAACAATATTTCTCACTCGTTTTTTGCTTCTCATAAGCAAGAAAATAACTGTAAAACTGTTTATCTACAAAACTTTTTTAATGACTCCTTATTTGCCAATAAAATAAAATGAAAAATCATTTCAATGGATCCAATCACAGTCTCCATATTATGTAGAACTAATGAAGGTGAGATAAGCATTTAAAATAGAACTTAGGTCTGAATGCAGAGTCCTACCTTAATACTTAATTCTAAATACTAAACATGTTTTCATTGCACAGTCGCTCACTTAAGTAAGGAGGCTTCCTAACTGGAGAATGTTACGAAGTTTTCGTATGAGAATTGCATTGCAGACATATCTAAATACCTTACGAATTGTCAAAAAGTAAGGTTGATAGCGAGGAACCTTCTGAGTGGTTTTGATACTAAAATACGAGATTTCTTCGATAGATGATGATTTTATCGGCTTCGTTCAATATGTATTTGGTAATTTTGTTAAATCAAATACCAAACAGAGTATTCAGCGATCCAAACGAAAATTTGCTGGAATTTCAGAAAAATCGTGACATCGAGCTGTCAGTGTGAGCTTGGTTACATAATATATTCACAGATAATATAGAAGTATACTACTTCATATATTGATATGTTTGTGTTGTTATGACAAAAAAACGTTTCGAACGTCAGTCTGAGCCCATAGAAAGCTATCTATCTCTTTTCATCATACACAATCATGTGAAATTCTACGCCATCGACCTCAAGTTTGGCGTAGTATTTAGTTAGTGATGTCTCTGCAATGCAATTGCAAACTTTAGAATACCAAATACTCCAGTGAGGTTAGGAGCTAGTGTTTAGGTACCTAGGACTGTGCATTCGGGTCGTAGTGTCATATTTTTATGCACAATTCAAAGAAAACGTACTTCTATGAACCTTGTATTGTAGCGTAGGTCGACGACCAATATATCAGTTTATATTATTATTTTATGTTTGGATAGTGTTATTTTAACGATAGTAGCCACCTTTTAATATTACATTATCGTGTAAGCGTTTCAAAATTACCGAGAAACGAGGTAACCATCTTGAAAATTGAATATAAAACGTTTGACAAAGTTGCGGTCTGAGCTGCTCTTCTTGAAACAAAGTTCCTTCTGCAACCTAACTTAATACATTCGTTAATTTTCTTAATACTATGCCATGCACGTATGAAAGGAAGACAAGACTATACAAAATATATTCTCTACGCCAATTTCTTATGTAATTCTCTACATATATATCTACTGGAAAACTATACATTTATTTCTATTCCTAGCAAATTTTTATATTCCCAAAAGCCCTAGTATTTTTCTACAAAGGTTATTGTAAATTACCTTTAATTTTTATTTTATTTTGTAAACATACAATCTTAATTTCAAGTAATACATTAATTATTAAGTACTCCATTAGAGGACCAATTAAGTTTACAGAAATAATCACTTGTATGCAAATTGTAATGGCAAATTTATAGGGAAAGGAATGGGTCGGATATTAGGAATTGATGGATTGAAAAAGAGAAAACTCTACTCACCAGAAACCACAGAGGCCTTCAGGGATATATTAGAGAGGTCTATATTATTAAATAATACATTGTAACTGTTGCAAGTTCTGTGAATAAATTCATTCTGTAAATAGATAGTTTTACATAGGTGACTTAAATTGTAGTAAATTCCTGGTGTGAAGTGATGGAAAGTTAAATGATATCAAATTAAGTGAGTCGATGGAGTCTATTTTATTATTTATCAATTAATGTAAGTATAACATATCATATGCCCTTTGATTTTCTAATGTCATTTCTCGAGAATGCTCCGCACATAGAGTGTTTAAGGGTTGTTATAATAGGTTTAAATGATTTTGCCACTCTAATAACAAAATTAAGCATACTGAATGCCTTTTCAAACCTTTATTTTAAATAAAAAAATGCGTAATTGTGTCGCTTTTCAATTCTTCTTCTTCTTCTTTCTCAGCCATCTCTCCACTGCTGGATGTAGGCCTCTTCTAATAGCTTCCACTCGTCTTTTTTCTGGGCTTTTCGAACCCATCCGCTTCCAGCGACAGGGACAATATCATCGGCCCACCTTTTCTGGGGCCGGCCTATTGCCCTTTTCATATCCCATGGTCTCCAATTTAGAATTTTGGGTGCCCATCTGTCCGTACCCTGTCTGGCAACATGACCTGCCCATTGCCATTTAAGTTTTGCAACTCGATCCATGACATCAACAACTTTTGTCTGGCGTCTGATTTCTTCATTTCTAATTTTGTCTCTTAGACTTACGCCTATCATTTGACTTTCCATGGATCTCTGAGTGCATTTTAGCTTATGTATGGTCCTCGCAGTTAGCGTGATAGTTTCCAGACCATACGTAAGCACAGGCAGGATACATGTTTCAAACGCTTTTCTTTTCAGACATGTGGGAATATCTGTTTTTTAGGACATGTTTAAGTTTCCCAAAGGCTGCCCAACCTAGTCCGATCCTTCTGGGTATTTCTGCTGTCTGGTTATCCTTTTCTTATTTTATCTGGTTTTTAATTTTAATTTTATCGCTTTTCAATTAAGTATTATAAAATATATAATTTAAAGTGAACAACCCAATTATGCACAATTTCTCGTAAATTGTAACTGGTATATGTTTCATTCCAAAAACTAGATGACAGAGCGGTTAGTACGCTGGATTAGCAACTAAATGGTAGATTCTTGCTAGAATCCAGATCCACATACATACTTTCGTTTTTTGTCAACTGGCGATAATTTCTTTCAACACATCATCGTTTCTAGTTGAAAGAAGAAAGACGCCGGTATATGAGCTCACCGGCTTATCAATATCGCTCCGTTCATTTTATAATCTGTACACAACCATGTTGATATAGAAATTTTAAACCCTTTAATAATTTCTGCCATTAATACGATTCCTGACTATTGGAGGTTTCCAGAGATCTTGGTCACACTTTGATGCTCTAAATGTTACAAGATATAAAGTCCATGACAGTCCACGAATGTGAATAGAAGGTTCTCATTCAACGAAGGCTACTCTAGAGGGGTTCATAAGATACTCTTGGAGATATGCATTTTTGTCTCGGTCACTTAGCGTTCTAAAAAGAGGCCGATTGCAGTACCCATAATGCCGATCAGGTGGTGGAAGTAACGAATATAATAAATAGCACTAAAAATATCTTTTTGAATTATACAATTTTTTTCCTTTCTTTCTTCATCTTTGAACGGTTTTCCTAAATATGATACCAAACCATTATATTTTTTAAGTAAAGTTTTTCGCTGCGATCACTTTTATCTTCAAATTTGATAACATTAATAAAATTCGCCCGTTGTAGTTAGCACTGGTGTAGACAGAAATCGTCTTTTTAGTACCCTTTTCCCAAATCATTACAGAATGTAATACAATTTCTGTACCTTTTTTGATAATGTCACGTTGGACTCGTCCGTCGTAAAATTTGGAAGGAATCTCATTTGCATGATATTTTCGTAAAATATTAATTAAACTTAATTTTTGAATTAACGCAACAGACGATTTGGGAGAAAATTAATCGGCGCCCCTTTGACGTACCACATATTATAAAAGATGGATAAAAATCTCAAGATATTTATTTTTATTCTGCACTATGCAATAAAAGAGATACATACATACATAAGCACCATCACGGTATATCCCAAAATGAGAGGTGACTAGCGACAGCTGTGCGAGTGTGTATTGCCTTATAAAATTAAGTACGGCAATTCGTATGTCTCCACATTCAAAATGGGTGGTGAAATTCATTGAAATCGGTCGTGGAAGAATTCGAGCTCGCAATTTTGGGATTCTAAATTATTACGATTTTTGTTGAAAATTTCGGCTTGTCGATCTTAGTGGCTCAGTTTGTTATATATTTGACTCCTTATTGTTCAATCCCGTTGGACACACAGTTTTTGTATTGTATTTTCAGTCTGGATCTGCGAGACGATATCTTAAATCTCCATAATATGGCAACTTGTTATTAAATGCGTGTTAATTTATCATTTAAAATAGCACCTTCTTGCTTTTTTCCCATGAAACAAGAGTTATAAATTAATATTTTTCATCTATTTGATTACCCTTGCTTATAAAATTTCAATACATTGTTATATTTGCATGTGAATTATAATATCATGTGAAGTAGGTGGATTATGAGTCTATATAATTTGTAGTATGGGTCTCTACAAGTCTCTAAATCTGCTCGAGGCGAACAAAATGTTAATTCGTTGAAGAATGTTCAGTATTTCTCTGAACATGGGTTCAGAGGATATTTAACTTGCAAACTATTGTGTAGAGCAACGTATGGAACGCGAACTAATAAACACTATTATATGTCAAAAACTTTCATATCTTTGGACCCACATTCTCTGAAACTTGAATTTCTTGCATCTGATTTCTAGGGGCGAAGGTTAAGGGGAAACTTAAAAAGAAATACTTTGAATATAATACATAAGTATTTTATTTAATTTTATACAACCCATGTACCAATAACTTTGAGGAAAGACATGTTGTGCTTTGGATTCGGTGTAATAAATATTTATTTTAAAACTGATATGTTTTAAAAACCCACGATTGCATATCTTGTGTACCTATTGTAAATTCTGCAATATGTAAATGAAACACACATGTATAGTAGGTATCCACATATACCTTTTATGCGTACCGTTTTACAAACCTTAAATTTCACAACCCCAAATAAAATAAAGTGATTATTTATTATTTTCGATTAACACATAAATAAATATCAACTATTATCATGCTGCTAAAGTTTTATACTGAAAGTGTCATCACAATTAATCTGTGTGTTTGTGATGTGTACTATGTGCTATGTACAGCGTGTTTATTCTACTTTATCGCCATGAAGTAGAATAAATCGCGATTATAGACTAAAGTACTCATTCGATTATTTTCAAATTTGTATATCTAATTCTCGCCACGACCCCATTAGATTTGCGATTAACATTTCTCATTTTAATTTTTACTGCCAAATATTTCAGAGTAAATAAATTTCATAAAATGGCATTGGAGAATTATCCAGATTTCATCATCAAATATTCAAATCAAAAATAATTTAACAAACCCATTTCATAAAAATGCTGAAAAATTTCCATACAAAATTTTATAACTTTGTGGAGTGACTTATGGCCGGTATTACAGTGTCAGTTTAAGAGCTAAACTCAAGTTTTTCAGAAATATAGCGTATTACAGTGTCCGTTTAGGCCTAATCTTCCCTCAAATACGACAATAAAACGACAAATATTTAACTCAACGTTTCTGGCGGATTAAGTACTTAACGGTGAGTCAACTGTCATTTCTCGACTCATCAGTGTTCTATCACTAGAGGCGTTAGTTGTATCGACGGTGGCGCCACACAACAAAACAAACTGATAGCCATATTTGGTGAACAAAATTAAATTTACCATGTTGAATAATTAAACAATAGTATTTCAAGTCGTAGCGTCCCGTTTTGTAGTTCGTATTATTTGAGGTTATTTAAAATTTGACAGATAATAACCACAGAAAAAGTAAAATATGTCTATAATTGAAGATTTAGTAACTGACATGTCATATTGCACTTTTATACGGAAATGGATTCAATCTCCCCATAACATTATTCTTGAGTTTAACAAACTCAATGAGTTGAGGGCCGACTGTAATACCGGCCCTTAGTAGTGAGGCGTATAGCGTCGACTAAAACCCACTCGTTTTAATATACTTTAGTTTAGATGTTGATTTTTTTAATCACATAATTATTTTCGTAATATATCTCAGTTCGACATATTTTTTATCTACATTTTTTTTATTTTTTTATGCCTACGCTTTCTTGCACCATTTAAAAATGACGAGTCAATCACGGACTGCCAATTTCATCCAATGATTAAATATGTAACTTTAGATATCAAATGCGAGGAATTTAAACCCAGAATAATGACACAGAATTCTGACGATTTTCTACGCTATAATGGCGAAAGCATTAAATCCTTGTCACTGCAATCAAAGCTTAGAGATCGTTTTTCTTCATCTCATATTATTTCAACCCAGTTATTTGTTACTAGGTTAAACGTGATCTCAAACTGATAATATTTATCTTTCCAAACGTTTTTATTGGTGGAAAATTTACAGTAAGTTAAGTTTAAAGTACGAACAATTTATGTAACAGCACAGTTTTAAATCTATCCTAGAATGGATAACATTGCACAGAGCGTATTACACTTCGGAGAAAATAATTCACGTTGCTAAGGACAAGTGATAAAGAAAAATATCTAAACCTAGAAAAGAAGATTTGATTTAGATATTTAGATACTTTGCAATATGCTGGATTCATTCTTTCGTTGGGGTTTTAACCAGGTTCCATATTATTTACTATGCTATGTTCTGTCTTTTATAGGTAAATAAATGTATTTATCAATAATGATTGCAATTTTGATTATAAACGAATTCTTACACAAGATTCGATCTAAAATGGCGAGTATAAATTGGAAACACAATCTTAAGCACTTTCGCCATAAACAGTTCAATATTATAATTATTTTTACCTCTAAGGGAGTTACCAGTGTGTAGCGAAACCGCTCAGGGGGCAAATCTGGTTCAACCGTCGAAATCAAAACCCTCAAGATTACCCATATCATGGATATAATTATTATAATGAAGTTCTATAATATCTTTAGATGTCATAGAACTCCATATGATAATTAGGTATATCCATGATATGGGTAATCACGAGGGTTTTGATTTAACCAGACTTGCCCCCCCAGGCTTCTATTTAAACTTACCTTTAATATTAAAACTTTAATTTGTTACAAACTTATAAAAACAAACTTTGACTGCGTTAACAAAAATATATTTAAATTGACAATTATTGTGTTCCGAGCCATTCTAAGTGTGTACTTGTATACTAAAATTTAAATATATGCTACTGTCGAAATGTTTATGTTTAGTTACATGTCAAATTTATGATATCTCAATAGAGACGAAGAACAGGAAAAAAATTAAATGTTTGCGTATAATGTTACTATAAAAATATTGGATTTGCTTGTATTTGTATTTTAATTTAATTTGTAAACGACAGTCTATTTTTAATCACTTTGTTAAATATTGTCAACTTGATCGATATAATGTAGCTTCCAAAGCAAAAAAATTCCCTCTTACACAAAGCAAAGGTTAAGTCTATCAAACAAATTATAATGGACTATCTTTCGTAGTGAAGAACATCGATTTATTGCCTCGTGTCACCCCCAAATATCTAAGACGATACATTACCAAGAGTATTTGCTCATTTCAAGAAATTCGCAAACGAAATTTACAAAGCGCTATTTCCTCTCTCGTATACCTACACAATATAATATGAATATATAATATGTACCGACAGTATAACTTAGAGGTGGAGCTCAAACCGAGCAATTCACATTTGGATACTTTGAACGTAGATAAAAGCTATTTATAACAACAATAAATTATTAATCGCACACACAATCCCCCTTTCCGCAATCAGTAATTCCACCCTGGCCACATAGAACGAATGAATGGTGTATTTACGTCTGACGAAACAACTAACATAAGTATATGACTGTAAGAGACAGATCAAGATGCACAGAGATGAAATTTCTCAGAAAAAAACAAGCAGGACGAATAAGGAAATATTTGATCAGAGAGATGTGTTTTATTCAAGATGCTGTCAAATGGGTGAAACAAATAAAAAGGTATTGGAAAGACCATGTGGAAATAATGGAAACCCAAATACAACCACAAGGGGTACCTAAGTCATGAAAAACTGAAAAGGAAAAAGGATGCATACCACAAGAAGTAGCAAACTCTTCACCGAAAATAGGCCCCAAAGTCCTTCAACGAGTATAATAAAAATAAAGAAGAGTGAGATTCAATGAATATGTAAAGTGACGAAAGACAAGAAAAGCGTTTATCGATCTAGATGATCATCTTGGGTAGTATAAATTTCTTAATTTACTTTCCCATCTTATGGAGGTCACTTGAGGTTAGATACTCTTTGATGTTTGAGAAATTTCAAAGAAAGTTCCTTAGAAATTTCTCAAACACCTCAAAGTAGCTACTGTCCATGACTTCTCATCAAAATTCGTTATTGATAATGTGAAGTCACCAATACTCGGAGACTTCACGGAATACATAAGTACTTGCCTATGTTTTTCATCATAGTTTTGAGTGGAGATATCTTCTACTTCTACTTCATTGTGTTGAGTGGAGATATCTTCTACATCTACTTAATTGTGTTGAGTGGGGATATATTTTACTTTTACTTCAAAGTGTTGAATGGGAAAATCTTCTACTTCATAGTGTGGAGTTGGGGATATCTTCTACTTCTACTTCATAGTGTTGAGGGGGGATATATTCTACTGTATGGTGTTGAATTGGGGATATCTTCTACTTCATAGTGTTGAGTGGGGATATCTTCCTTCTAACGTAAAAATGCCTTTCTATCTCGAGCAGCTCTGCAATGGTCTGAATACCAGTCCAGGCTATCTTTGATAGGAGGAATATATGTATATGCTTATGTTTCTAATAATTTCTTAAGACATACACGACAAAAACTATTTTCGTTCTCGCTTTGAAGTTCCAATCTGATAGTTGTGAATCATATCGCGTTTTGTTGATGTATTTATTTTCTCCGATCTGCTAAATTATTATTATTTATCGGCAGGCAGCCAAGGCTGATGTGGCTATATCTGCTGTCGAATTTATTATTTGGTTGTAACTATTTTGCTGTGTCAAAAAAAGTCCAGTCTTGAAAATATTAACATTTTCAGCATCCAAAACATGTCAGGGCAGTTTATTTCAAGTATTCACCACTTTATTAGAAAGAAAATGCTATTGAGCATTTGTCGATAACCTACTTTTCACAATTTTTAAGCTATGGCCACGTAAATTAGTATTATGACTAATAAAATAAAATAAAAATAAAATATTGAAAGAGATTTTTCATGTTTACACAGTTATAATGGCCTGATAATATTTTGAATGTTTCACTAAGATCTCCACGTTCTCTTCGGTTTTACAGTTTTAAGAAGTCAAGTCTTTCCTCGTATGTTAAATTGCGAAGTGTCCTGGAAATTTTTGTAAAACGTCTTTGTACCCTCTCAGGGACAAAAATAGGGACTCCATATCTGGAAACCATATTCTAACAATGGTCTAACAAAATGTACGACACTATCATCATATAACACATAATTTTTCAGCTCGTCGTTCGAAGTACAATCAGCAAGACTATGGAATAGTCTAAGTCAAGATATTGCGTCGTCTAACTCACTTTGTATTTTCAAGAAAAATCTTAAGAAGGAATATTTATCCCTAAACACCTGATCCCGATTTCCTCTCCTTGTTCTTACCTTATCCTTTTTTGCTATGATGTTTATTTTTTGTTTTTAATATTTATCTTGGTGTAACGTATATTTTCTTTGTTTTGTATTCGTTTTCATTATTTTTTTGATGTAAATATATAATTCTGTCATAATTTGTAATCTGTTTGGTTAGAAGAAATTTCCTAATGGAAATAAGCCCGCCAGTATGCATTATATTTATTTGTATTATGTACAAAAATATAAATATTTATTTCATATCAGCATAGAACAATTTTAAAGGGTCATTTAAATACCTAAGAAATATAAATATTTCGTAATTTTAAATCATAAAATGCACTTTTTTGATACCTCGTTTATCAATTGAACAAAATTATCATTAACAACTAACTTGAAATTATATTTTAAAATATATTTATTCAATCAAAACTTACTATGATATTAATTGCCTATACCTTATTTCGAATATTTTATTACTAAAGAGACAATCCATAGTCTTTGAAAAAAATTGTATTTACGCTTTTAATTCCCACGTAGTTAAGATCCGAGATTTATTTTTATTTATGTATTTATTTAATCTTCTTGTACATATAATTAGTACACTGTCGGGCTTATTGCCTAATGGCAATTTCTTCCAACCAACCAGAGTAAATGTTATGTATACGACCGACGTAACACTAACTACTCACAAAATAATTACATTAGACGAAGTTACTCCAACTACAATTCATATTTTAAACATTTCGATATAATACATAAATCACAGGCGGATTTCAGAACATACATATTACAACAATTCGATAAATAGTCACATTCATTCATAATCTATTTCGCATAAATATATACACAATTTTGTTATAATATGTATATAATACATATACATCAAATATAACACATATCCACTTACTTAATACACACTACATACAAGTATTATATTAATTACTTTTAAACTTACTAAATAAGTCAAAAACAAGTTCACCCTATATCTTATGTGAAAACATATTATTGGGGTACAATGAACTTTCCTTACTGTTAAGTCTTCATATTGTATTTATCCTTATAACATTGTATCCTGTTTGTTTTCTAAATAAAAAATAAAATAAATAAAAAAAAAAAAAGTATACAAAACAATGTGTACTGTGGTAATAAGTTCTTATAATCAGATTTCTTATAACTTTTTCACTTATTTAAATATTTTAATTAGATACGACAAATTACATCCATGTTTGCTTTAATAATATTCTCATAAGTAAATATCAACGATTAAAATCATTGTACAAAGATCTGTGACGATAACTAATGCTTTAACTTCGAAGCTTTATTAATCAGATAATACGCGAACGTTTTAAATATTTGTATACCCCAAAAGTAATGCGTTGAATATAATAATATTGTAGTTTGCCATTATTTACAAAATTAATTAACCCACGCACCATCATTATTAAACATAAAGAACTAAATATATATTTCTCATTATTTTAATCGATGTTTATTTACTGAAATAAAAGAATACAAAAAAAATGTTTTTATGATAAAGAACACTAATATTAATATTTTTTTTTGACAAACTTTTAACATCTCAGTAGAGACGAAGTTGGGATATTATAGAAGAACCAGGAACTCTAGGCACCTACAGGGCTTACGAGCTGTCATCGGCTGGTCAACGTAATCACTTTATGCGCTTGCGCAACGTTCACCAATTATGCCTTCTTATTGAGTTCCCCTAATATGGAATTTTTGAAAGTTCTATAATAAATTTGAATATTGAGTAACAGATCACCTGAAAATAGGTCAGTATTACTATTTCTATCTATGAAATAACGAAGAAACCTTTTTTGTAACGCCATCTATTGAGAAATTGGTTTATTTGTAAAGAATGAAAGCAACATTCCTTATAAATGAGGTGACGGTGTTCTCGCACAGTTGTCACCCCTGAACTGCGCTAGAAATATTATTTCATTTTTTCTTATTTACCTACTTCTAACAATGTGTATGTAAATCGAATATTTTTTTTAAAATTGCATATACGCAAACATTGGATTGTTTTCCCTTTAGGGAGTCATATAATATTTTTATTGACAAACTTTTTAACATCTCAATAGAAACGATGTTGGGATACTATAGAAGAACCAGGAACTCAAGCACCAACAGGGCTTATGAAACTGTCATCGGTCGTATCCAATATTTGCGAATATGCAATTTAAAAAAATATTCGACTAACAGATTTATTTAATAAATTTTTATAGAAATAACCCAGATTAAACTCAAGGGTACTTGCCATATCGATTTATCAATTAATCTTCCGAATTTCTACACACGAAGTACAATTCTTTACATCTGACTTTGATTTTCAATCCGATCATTGATGTAAATAAAATCTTTCGGCGAAATGGGCATTTAAAAAATATTTTCCCGGTGCAGACATTGAGATAGTTGCCCAAAATCCCTCAATAAATCTCTTTAAATGGAGCAGTAAAGACAACTAATACTAACTCACGTCTCCGGTATCTGCACTGACGGCTCGCATGGAGTAGTTAGTCTTTGAACAGTAGAAATTCCAAAGCTATGAGCTCAAAACAAAGAGTGAATGCTTCTTCCTGAGCTTTGCATGATATACAAAGGAATTCTCATCATTGTTATCCAATTTCTCACATACTTCCCCGCCAGGTATAATGTTGCTCTATTCCGAAATAATATCTACACACTTCTAACATTATCGCAAACATGTGAATGAAGATAAACCAAAGCCATAATTAAATAATGCAAGGCTGTGTGTGTCTCTATAAGCTGATCCCGTAAAGCATAAAGTTCTTAAACCCGCGGATTTAATGAGAGAATCTTGCGATTGCAAAACACTCCATAAAGCTGGTTCACAAAATGTATCCTCTTATACAAATACACGTTTATACCTAATAATTTCGTATTATACCTAATTTTATTGAATTAAGTATCGGTAATTATAAATATTTTTAAGAACTCTATTACAACACTTTGTTTAGAGTTTATTCGTTTACCTAATATTTAATTGTTTGACCGGTTTTAAAGAACGGTTTATACAATCATTTGTAATCTAAGCAAAATTACATTGGCATTTCGATAGCATCTCTCTCCTCCTAATCTCAACCCGTTCCATCATCTTTTGGGACGCCGTTTGGGTCTTTTGCCGAACACTCGATAGTCCAGTGCAGTGTTACATATGTATTCTGACGGTTTTCTTCGAATATGTCCGAACCACCTCAGCCTATTTTAATAATAATAATAAGGGTAATTAAACGGACAGTAACTGAATTAGGGACATTGGAAATCAAAACAAGGACTATACTAACAAAATACAGATACCATCACCCAAAATCAGCAATTGAAAGAATTACACTGCCCAGAAATTTAGGAGGTAGAGGATTAATAGATATCACGCATTTAAACAACAGGCAAATTCACTCACTAAAAACTTTCTTTCACCAGAAGGGCAATACTAGCCAGCTTCACGATACAATAAATAAAATAGACAAAAGATTCACCCCACTAGACCTGACCTGCCGGGATATAGAGCCCATAGACACCATAAAACATATCAAAAATAAATGTGATAATTGGGAACGGAAGGAATTACATGGAAGACATGCTAGTGACTTAAAGAAAATCCATGTAGACTGTAGTGCTTCGAATAAATGGCTGGAAACATCAGAGTTATTTCCAGAAACGGAAGGGTTCATGTTAGCTATACAGGATCAGGTAATAAAAACGAGGAATTACAGGAAATACATCATGAAGGACAATGTAGTACAAACTGACCTATGTAGAAAATGCCACCAAAAGTCAGAAATCATCCAACACATTACAGGGACATGCGTCACTCTCACACAAAATGACTATACACACAGACATAATCAAATCGCAAACATCATCCACCAAGAATTAGCTATTGCACACAAACTAATAAATAAAAATGACAAAATGCCTTATTATAAATACACACCTACACCAGTTCTTGAAAACTCCACTCACAAACTATACTTTGACAGATCCATACTAACTGATAGAACCATACATAACAATAGACCAGATACACTTGTAGATAAACAAAATAAACATACAATGTTAATTGACATCGCTGTACCAAATAATACACACAACATCGAAACAACTACAACCGAAAAAAATAGAAAATACACTGACTTGCAAGACGAAATCAAGCGAATCTGGGACATGCAATCTGTGATAATAGTACCAATAGTAATTTCCACCACAGGAATTATTCCATTAAACTTATTCAGCAGTTGAGAAACCATCAAATTACCTAAATACACATACGTCACCATGCAAAAAGCAGCCATATTAAACACATGCAGACTGGTGAGGAAATTCCTCCAAATCGACGACACTACTGACCTTACTAACACATAAATACTACACATGGCACCAACACACAAACACCACATTTTATACACTCAGTAAGGATAGCACTTGGCAGCATTGCTCGTGCTACCCCAAATCCCACCAGGTGATAAACCTGAGAAGGTGTTAATGAGCCCGAAATAATAATAATAATGAACACTTCCTTGCACCCTGGTGGCGATTTTATTGCCGTATGGCAATTTCTTCCAACTAACCAGTGTTTTCAACCCAGAGAAGCAATATTTGCGTGAGAAATAAATTTAAATAAATTTCTCCTCTGCTGGGAATCGAACCCAGGACGCCCGCACAGAAACCAAACGGCTTACCAACTGTGCCACGGCGGTCGGCACAGTTGGTAATTTTTTATTTTCCATCAGCTTATCGGAGACATCGCGTACCCCCAGGCTGCGTCTCACATATTACGGATTTTATCTCTCCTTGTGACGCTGCACATCCTAAGAATCTTCATCTCAGCTGTTTGCACTGACTGAACTTACCTTCGTGTGATGGCCCAGGTCTCGCTACTATATATCAGCACCGGTCTGATCATTGCTTTCATTGTAGACATGGCCTTTCATTTTCACTGGCATTCGCCCGTCACAGATAGCAATTTCGGCATTCCATGTCATTACTATAATGTGAATATCTCGAGCAGTATCCCAAATTCTTATGTTTTCACTGCTAGTAATATCTGATACAAAACTCTCTATACAGATGCGTAGCATAAACTTGTGTATTGTTATTTTTTTGAATTTGTGTACCTATTTTTAATTTTTCGTGTATTATATTATACCAGTCTTTCTCAAAGTGGGCGATAACGCCCCCTTGTGGGCGTTGGAGACCGAGCGTTAAGGGGCCCAGAAAAAAATGGGGGGCGTTGGCGTGGTGTAGGGGGGCGATAGTTGATTTGTAATTTCACTTACTTTATTTTTTAAATTTCACGAAAATCAAAACCTACCTACTACTCAATATCGAATAACTAGTTTATATTTCTATCCTGTATGATACCTACTGATGTTTTTGAGTAAAATCAAAACCTACCTACTACTCAATATCGAATAACTAGTTTATATTTCTATCCTGTATGATACCTACTGATGTTTTTGAGTAAAATCAAAACCTACCTACTACTCAATATCTAATAACTAGTTTATATTTCTATCCTGTATGATACCTACTGATGTTTTTGGGTAAAATCAAAACATACCTACTACTCAATATCTAATAACTAGTTTATATTTCTATCCTGTATGATACCTACTGATGTTTTTGAGTAAAATCAAAACCTACCTACTACTCAATATCGAATAACTAGTTTATATTTCTATCCTGTATGATACCTACTGATGTTTTTGAGTAAAATCAAAACCTACCTACTACTCAATATCGAATAACTAGTTTATATTTCTATCCTGTATGATACCTACTGATGTTTTTGAGTAAAATCAAAACCTACCTACTACTCAATATCGAATAACTAGTTTATATTTCTATCCTGTATGATACCTACTGATGTTTTTGAGTAAAATCAAAACCTACCTACTACTCAATATCGAATAACTAGTTTATATTTCTATCCTGTATGATACCTACTGATGTTTTTGAGTAAAATCAAAACCTACCTACTACTCAATATCGAATAACTAGTTTATATTTCTATCCTGTATGATACCTACTGATGTTTTTGAGTAAAATCAAAACCTACCTACTACTCAATATCGAATAACTAGTTTATATTTCTATCCTGTATGATACCTACTGATGTTTTTGAGTAAAATCAAAACCTACCTACTACTCAATATCGAATAACTAGTTTATATTTCTATCCTGTATGATACCTACTGATGTTTTTGAGTAAAATCAAAACCTACCTACTACTCAATATCGAATAACTAGTTTATATTTCTATCCTGTATGATACCTACTGATGTTTTTGAGTAAAATCAAAACCTACCTACTACTCAATATCGAATAACTAGTTTATATTTCTATCCTGTATGATACCTACTGATGTTTTTGAGTAAAATCAAAACCTACCTACTACTCAATATCGAATAACTAGTTTATATTTCTATCCTGTATGATACCTACTGATGTTTTTGAGTAAAATCAAAACCTACCTACTACTCAATATCGAATAACTAGTTTATATTTCTATCCTGTATGATACCTACTGATGTTTTTGAGTAAAATCAAAACCTACCTAATACTCATTATCGAATAACTAGTTTATATTTCTATCCTGTATGATACCTACTGATGTTTTTGAGTAAAATCAAAACCTACCTACTACTCAATATCTAATAACTAGTTTATATTTCTATCCTGTATGATACCTACTGATGTTTTTGAGTAAAATCAAAACCTACCTACTACTCAATATCTAATAACTAGTTTATATTTCTATCCTGTATGATACCTACTGATGTTTTTGAGTAAAATCAAAACCTACCTACTACTCAATATCGAATAACTAGTTTATATTTCTATCCTGTATGATACCTACTGATGTTTTTGAGTAAAATCAAAACCTACCTACTACTCAATATCGAATAACTAGTTTATATTTCTATCCTGTATGATACCTACTGATGTTTTTGAGTAAAATCAAAACCTACCTACTACTCAATATCTAATAACTAGTTTATATTTCTATCCTGTATGATACCTACTGATGTTTTTGAGTAAAATCAAAACCTACCTACTACTCAATATCGAATAACTAGTTTATATTTCTATCCTGTATGATACCTACTGATGTTTTTGAGTAAAATCAAAACCTACCTACTACTCAATATCGAATAACTAGTTTATATTTCTATCCTGTATGATACCTACTGATGTTTTTGAGTAAAATCAAAACCTACCTACTACTCAATATCGAATAACTAGTTTATATTTCTATCCTGTATGATACCTACTGATGTTTTTGAGTAAAATTGAACCTGATATCAACAAACTTGTTAAAAATCATCAAATTCATCCATCTGATTAGATTAGTTTTCAAACTAAAATTGATTACCAATCTATATTGTTTCTTTTAATTTGATTAAAATATTATATTTTTAATATTATAAAGTAGCGTTTTAATTGCTCTCACTTGTAAAAAATTCTAGTTTAGAATGTAAGTTTAAACACCAGAACCGACTAACTTAGCACATTATAACTAAATTAATTAAAGTAATGAAATTGTGGTTTTTAAGTTTTAGGAGTGTATAAAAAATTGGGGGCGCTGAAAAATAATTGATTTTCAAAGGGGGCGGTAAAAGAAATAAGTTTGATAATCTCTGTATTATACCATAGTAGTATCAAATTAAATCTTTCTCTCATCCTTTTTACTTCCCTTTATTTTCCGTCACAGACAAACATACAATAACTATTGACAATATATTTTTATTGTAATGTGATTGTTTAATGATCATCATCTGTGAACAAACGTAATTGGTCTGTATTTTGTTGATTTCATAGTATTTTTTTTGTAAAATTTATAAGACTGTGTGTGTCCCTTTGATAAATAAACAAATAAATATATTTCAGCATTTCTATAGAATAATTTGTCCATATGTCGTTAATCTTAATTATATTCTTTAGCGCTTCAATTTCATCATACTTTTTGTCACATTTTTCATCACATTGTCATTATATACCTTAATTGTATTGTTTTCAATTTGTTTACGCTTACAAGTACCTACACGCAATATATAACGTCCATTTTGTCTGGACAAAAAATTTCTACAGGAGACAATGCAATTTTGAAGAATTAAATCCATTTTATTGCTACCTCGCATACCTACCTTCTTTGTAATGGTAACAATAAATTTTCTTTATTGGGTCATTTGCTCAAGTTAGTGCCTAGTTTTAATCTCAAATTATTTCATACTTGTGTAATTCACAATAAATAATGTGTGTTTTGCAATTTTATTGTATTCTTGTTAAACTAATTCATCTACTAGGAACGCAAATTACTGTTTAATACCTAGAAGCACCTTCTACTTTATTCTACCCCGAGACTAAAAGGCCCGCCCTTAAAACCTTATTAAAGAGAATAGATCTCATTAATTATAACGCATATGCAAATACAAACAAATGGAAACGTATTTACCCTAAAGAATTAATAGTTTATATTTAAACGAATTTAAACGCCTATTGTTGCCGAGCACGTATCGCGTTTATTTGTTTTTACAATGAAGTAAATAAAATTTGACGTTTGTTTCAAATAAATTAATATATCATAGCGGAGAATGTATTGTGTTTAGGGCTCTGCAGGCCAAGTCAGTAAAAAAGTCGAGATCCGACAACGTATCGCCGGTCTTCTCGCCATGTTTACGCCCGTGACGACAATTCGTAGTCACTAAGCGCTGTCGAGTTCGTAAATGCACTTATTAGTATTTGTCGCCGTTAGGCTGGCTTGCGGTACATTTTTGAATTATCATTTTTGGCAATACACAATATTTTCTCCATGATTTGAATAAATGTCAAATTTGTTTACTTAAATTTGTTAAATAAATATAATATGGTCATATTTTTAAGCACGAAAGCAAGTTATAATACGATTAAATTAAGTTTCTATTGTGTTTATTGAATGTTTTGAGAGTAATTTTAAAAACTATTTTTAATTATATTTCGATGAATTTATCAAGTATGATGACAGCAGCGTGTTATTTTTTTACTAAAAACTACGCCGAATTTTCTTTTGTTAAGTGTTAAAATACATAGGTATGTGATAAAATAACTTACAAGAATACTTTCTCAAAATCAAAAATTATTTCAAATCTATACCTACGGAAAACATTTACGGACGCATATTTCCAATAAATATAAAACCATATAAAACTTTTTTTACGCGGTAATTAGCAATAAATGAATATACGCGGAATATTTAAGGGGTTTGAAGAATCTCTTAAACGGCGTCGTTTATATAATTATTCTCAAAATAAATATGAAATTCGGCATTGTTCGCGTAAAAATGACATTTAATTCAACATGGCGGCCTTAGATTTGTCTCTCGACTCGATGTCGACCCAATCTCGCCGTCAAATAAGTGGGCGAGAACGATTCGACGCGTTATCTGCTTAGTGACTACAAAAACTGTCAAACTATCGACTAGTCTATATTTTGACAGTTAATCTCGACATTTATTGGTCGAGATCTACTTACAGACTTAGCCTGCTGAACGACTTGGCTCCACACTACATTGAAAGACTGTGTCAAAAGATTGTTCCATCAGAAAGAAAGCTTACATTCAGATCATCTGGATCACAGAGTACCATTTCTTTTAAAGAATTGTACAATCAATAAGGCTACTATGATCACGGTTTCAGTGTGAAATTGTACTGTACATAATATTATATGCCAATCAATTCTTGTTTTGTTAATTTCTACCGAACATATGAAGAAGAATAAAAAATAAGAAGGAAAATGTCTTTCATAGCCATACAAAATGAAATAGGAATATTTTTACAGTCAAAATATTATCTTACTTGAGACCCAATGTCCATTATAAGGGAAAATCCTAGAAAATGTGTAGGTACATATGGAAAAAAAATCATGTTATCTCATTTATAACCCATTTAATGCATCACCAATGAATCGTTTATTTTTGAAGCAACAGTATTAATTCAGATCTGACGAGGCTTAATAAAATTCAAAAATATAGGATCTCGAGTCCAATCAACAAAACGATTAATTGAAAACGATGCTAAGTACAGACTAAGAATTTAATGCTAAGCTATTTTTGCCTTCTTCAATAATAACACGAACACGATATTAATATAGTGCACTCTTCTTACTTACATCGTATATAATATTGTTGGTTTTGATGCGGCCTTTCCTCGAATTTCCTGCATTACTTGTACATAGGTATTATGAAGTTGCATCTGTGCTTCATCTAAAAATTAATGTTAGGGAATATCTCATGTTAAATAAGCAAAAGAATAATTACAACATGCAGTGTAAACACTCGAAGCTTCTGAGTTGTAAATTTTATGAGTCGTTTTAACTTCTCGTTCTTTATTATTTTCTTTCCGTTCTAGTTTCCACACGAACTGGGAAGTAAAAAGCACCTATGTATGTAAAGAGAAAATATCCAGCGATGGCTTTCCTTCCCATTATAATATGAAGGTATATCTTAAATAAATACCAGTTCTGCGTCCCATTTACCTAAAAGTACACAATACCCACTATCCTACCTGTCGCCTGAAATATATTTTCTATTATATTTTGCAAAATATATTGTCGAGTCTCTTAGAAACATTGTGACGTAATACTGTGGTATCTTTGTGATTATGATTATATTTCATGTTATAACTGAATGTATGACACTCATGGAGTACTTTAACGAAGCTATCGTCAGAATTTGACCTGACTTGGCCTTTTTGAACCCTGGGTTCAACAATTGATGAGTTACCGTTTTTTTAATAATGTACGTACGTAAACTCAAATAATTGTATGCATTCATAAAGTTTGCAAACTCACTTTACAATATATATTATAATATTCACACTAGATTTACTATTTTTATTTTTGTATTGCTTTAAATATATATTTGATACTCAAATTTAATAAAAAATATCCCTGATGTTTGCTGTACAAATACTGAAATTTAATAAAAAATATCCTTGATGTTTGCTCTGCAAATGCTATAATTTAATTAAAATATCCCTGATGTTTGCTCTACAAATGCTAAAATTTAATAAAAATATCTGAGATAAATATTCAAATACTCGTGACCAATCTTGTCACTGCCACTTAAAAAGACACTTCATAATGGGAATTGTAAAAAACCCAACATGTTGAGAATGTCGACATGCGGATGAAACCACTCGTGATATCACGTGTGAATTTTCAGTATTAATTTATGGAAGCCAGCTACAAATACCTAAAGACATATACAATAAGATCCAAGGACTTAAGGGACATTCCATCTAGCAGAATTCTGTGATTCATCAAAGAGACCAAGTTGGTATTAAAATGACCCAATTATTGGGGTAGCACAATATATCAAAATGGTCGCAGTGCAGGGGCTACCAAAGTCCCACTCATATCAATAATACTAATGTATCTCTTGAGACACAATAAACTGTCTTAATACAAGCAACAACTATTCGAAAGAAAAGTGTATTTCAACGTGTTTTATGTATTTTCAGTAAAAGTTTATTTCGGCGTGTTTTGTGCATGTTTAGTAAAAGTGCATTGCAACGTATTTTATGTATGTTCAGTAAAATTACAAGAAGTAGGTATTTTTGGTTCATAAAGTCAGTATTAAGTTTTTATTTTTTTTATGCACAGATTAGGTATAATAACGTTTTCAAATATGTTAATAAATCGTTATTTCAATAATTATAATTTAATACGCTTCAAAATTAATGAGAATAATTAATATTATCCACGTATGCTGCATTTGTCACTTTCTACTCGATCAAATGATTGAGCATAAACGAGACAATAAGTAAAAAAACAAAAGTGTTTCTGTCAAAAACCTACACTAAGAGAATATTAAACATAATATTTATATTTAAAACCAAATCAGATAACAAAATCCATTTTATGCAATTTATATATTTTATTTTTGATTTACATATTTAAAGTGGGTGTCAGTGATTAGAGATTACGACATTTCTATGATTAAATGTAGAAATACGATTTAAGTTCGTTGTGAAAAAGTCGTAGACGTTCTAGAATAAAAATATCTTCGATTCTCCAGACACAGTTCGAGATGAATCAAATGGCAAACTAGTGTTAATCTAATTTCATTTGAATTTCAAATCAGCACTTTGATCTCCGAGGGATGCTAGATGCTGGTGGGATTTAGTCATTGGATTAACCTTTAGACATCTAGACAGTGCATCTCCATATCAGACAAACATAAACTTATATATTAACGAAACACATCAATGTACCTACACAAATCTGGTAAAATAAATTTATATAGAGAGACACAGAGAAAAATTTCATAGAATAAATAGTAAAATATAGGTTTTGCGTTACATAATTTTTGGTGTAATGTTAACGCCTTATGCTTTATCTGGGATACTTAAGTTATTTTTTAACTATTGGTTTTGGTTTGAGATATTTCTTTGAATATTTTAACTTGCATTTTCATTTCAGAAATATTTCATTCCAATTAATTAAAATCATTTTTTACATATACATGAATAATAAAACGCTGTAAAATATGTTTGCTAATTTAAAATATCACTCGATTTTATATGTACAACTAGGTATCAGTGGAATGTCGGCCTTGGTTCGTGGCTCAGTTGGTTCGGTATCTGACTGCTGATCCAAGAGTCCCGGGCTCAATTCCCGGCAGAGTCACAGTTTTTAATCGTATTTTCAGTCTGGATCTGTGAAACGAATAATGTGGCATCTTGTTATTGGGTGCCTCTTATATAATTACTTGACATAGTACCTGTTATTTTCCAAGAACCCTGATCTGGACATCCATTATATCGCTTATTTTACCGTCTTTATTTTACTAAGCAAATAGCAATTCATACAATAAAAGATTCCTTTTCAAATCATAACCTCGACTTGTAGTATCCAATATTCATGATGAAGTATAGAAATATAATATTCTCCTTGCTATTTATTTTTCATGGAGTTGGCTTATTTTCAGTAACACTAAGACGTCATAGTACCCACACTATTCTCAGTGGCCTATTTTAAACTTTTCCAGATAGAGGTTTTAAAAACTCTCTCCTTTGGTGCCACATTCGTACAAATGTAGAGGATTTCTGAACAAACGCTTTGGAATAACAGCTATTTGAAAGTGTATTCAGGTCGAAAATTCTGATGCAAAATCACTAGGTTTCCTTACATATCTCCAAAACTCGAATGTAAACTCTTATTGGGGGGTAATATTAATAAATATTGTAACTCTATTATACCTATATTGTATCTATTGTATTATGTATCATCTTTTTTCTTTATCAAATAAATAAATAAAATATATATATAATTATTTACGTGAAAATTGTCCAAGTTGTTGGTATCACAATCAGTTCTATGTTTATCGATAGTTCTGCTAATATTATTATAGTTACTGCACATCTGTTACTTATCTTTTTTACTCTCCACACTATAGAATAGTGGAGAGTCATGATTTCACAATTTTTAAGCGTATTTTTTTACATCAATTTCTCAACGGGTATCATGTAGAGAGTGCACACTGTGAGTTTTGTCGTGATGTGTTTGTGTGTATGGAGTACGCCGTACGGATTATCCTTTTTGTGTCCTCTCTACAGCCCAAACTATAAGTCCGATCGACTTCATATTAACATCATATGTGTAAAGTGCATAGGCCTAGAACTGATTAGTTTTCCATAGATATCCGTTAATTTCTTCTTTGTGATTTCATCTGTCCGATTTTTCAAAATGCTCTCACAGTCTGTAAAATCGAGGTATTTTTATTTTGTTTAAAATTTTGATACAAGTACACTAATCAAAAATGCATTCAAGGATTGTTGAAATTCAAAGAAAAAAAATATGGTCTGCCATATCAATGTGAAATAAATTTCATTTTTGAATGAAAAATGTATATAACAAAAGTAAAATAGCTTCTTTAAGGGAAAATTGAGTGATCAACTTCATATTGATATTGTATGTGTCTCTATAGACAAGTGTATTTTTTACCTTCGACTTCTATCTTCCTCAAGGCGTAGGCAGTGAGAACCGAATACCGCATTCTTCTATCTTGATATATACATCACCTCATCAACATTGATACACTGTCTCATACGTACTCATCTTGCTAGTAATACAATTTTTCCTTAAAATTTCTTAACATGTATCGTGTAGAAAATGCACACAATGATTTCCATGAAAATGATTGTGTGTATGGTGTATTGTGAAAACTTTATCCTCTGATAATCTTATATTTAAGAATCTAATAGAAATGTACTTCATAAAAATGCATTAAGAGATTGTCAACCTTTCAAGAAGAAAAAATGAACACTTACTATAGTGTGGAGAGTTAAGTGTTGGCTACAACCCACTCGTTTTATTTAGTTTTTCAGTCACTGAAGCTTTTAACTTATACGTTTATGTATTCAAACCATCACGGCATAATCCCACAATGTGTGGCGACAAATGTGTACTGCCTTATAAAACGAAGTATCTCACATGCGTGTGACCCACACGCTGTCTCGTCGCACCAAAAAAGACACAATATTCAGAATGGGTGATGATGAACTTAATTGCTGAAATGTACGAGATACCCCAAAACGATGATCACACAAAAAAGTGGAACGACTTTTAACTTATTATCTATAATTTTAGACGATAATGCATGATTTATGGAAATTACTTAAGTAAAATGCCTTGAGATGGTTTCTTTATATTCTTTGTGCCATAACAGGTCCCCACGACTGCTGAGAAGGCATCTCTATCCGCCGGTGTCAAGAACAATTCGCCTACGCCTTTGATGCCGGTCCACTCACAAATGTTGCGGAGGCATGATATCTGACGTCTTCCTCCTCGTCCCTCTATTTTGCCCTTCATATCAGTTGGAGTAGCCTGCACTTTTTGCCTCGCAGAACGTGACCCAAATATGATATCTTTCGTCGTTTAATTGTGTCAACCAGCTCGCGCTCGACATTTGCTCTCCTGAGTATCTCCACATTTGATACATTATCAACCCAGGAAATTTTCAGCATGCAACGATGCAGCCACATTTAAAAATTCCTTCAGACGGCTAAGAAAATTGACCTTTATGGTCCAGGTTTCAACTCCATATAGAAGTATGAACCATATTTAGCACTTCACCAGGCGCTGCCTTATTTTTAGGTTTAAGCTATCGTCGCAAAACAATGTCTTCATTCTGAAAAATATCGCGCGAAATGTCTCCATGCGGCACCTTAGTTCTTTGTCGAGATCTAAATCCTTCCAAGATATTTAAAAGTTTTGACTCTTTCTATAGCTTGTGCTTCGAGTTGTAAAGTCTAGTTATTATGAGACTGTCGGCTGAATATCATAAACCTGGTCTTTGATATATTTATGCTCAGACCAAACTCTTTCCCAGTAATATTTATTATCTCCAAAAGCTTTTGAAGGTCATTGAAACTATCATCCAGCACTAAGGAATCGTCTGCGTATCGTAAAAAAATGATGAGTACTCGGATAGCTTTTATTCCTGATTATATGTTATATGTAGCATGTTTAAAGAGTTTGTTAGTATACAGGTTAAACAAAAGTGGTAACAGAATACAGCCTTGACGAACCCCTCGTTGAATTACAACAGTTAAGTTCTATTTTGCGCCATGGTTTGGCCATAACATATAAATAATGATCGATGATCATCTGTTAAAGGATGTACCTAAACCTACTAGGTTGAAAAAAAGGAACGATATGTAAATGTCGGTTTAGAAAAAGTTGGTACGGCCTTGAAATATTTAAATATGGGAAATTAAGAAGTGATAATGATAGTGGTTGGAAGAAATTCCCTTGTGGCAATAAACCCGCCATTGTCCACATTATAATGTACATGAAGTTAAAAAAATAAAATTAAAAAAAAAAGCGTGTATGAGATGATGTTAGGACGTTAATGAATCAAGAAATGTATTTTCAGAGTCTTATGTTTTGTTCATTCTGTCTATCCCAAATAGGATAACGGCGTGATGATATGCATAAACTTCTTTCACAATAAACATCATGAAATCTCATATAAAGAAATAAAATTACTCATAATATTATTGAACGTACAATAATATCCTCTAGTATTTTAATTCTCCTTATCGGTTTAAAAACGGATAGTAAATTTGCAATTTATACAAAATGCATTCATTTATTACATTCGATGTATCTGCAATTATTGAATATAGGAACAAGATTTTTTTTTGTATTTCAATTTTGTGTCATTATTTTTTTTAATCAATTTTCAGTCACCCGGCAGTGTTTATTGCCTTATATCCTTTAATTGGTGGACCAAAATGTGTATTTTATTGAGTTAGGTAATCATAATTATTTTAGTAATGTTTTCACCGAGTTATTTTTTGTTTAATAATTATTATTAAGAATTCTTGATCGCCATATTCGTCGTTACTAATTTTCCTTATACTAATATTTTGTTATATATATTTTCAATAAATCTTTCTGTTTTAACATAAAAAAACATATATTCACGTAATTATAAAAAAATAAACGCAGTTCGTTTTGGGTTATAATTTTTATTTTATTAAGATTGGTATTTTTTTCAACCAGTCCACTTATTATTTCCAAAAAATACCCAAATATTGTATCATTTATATTTATAAAACTACATATTTATATTATGATACATACAAACATTTTTTTTATTTGAATCATTCAGTTTTTTTTACCTGCTCCTTCGGACTGTTGTTCGTTTTTAATTTACATTTATATTCGTTTCATTATCCAGTTTTAAATGTGTTTTTTTTCCCTGTTTCTGATTAGTATAAAATCGATGTTTAGTATCAAAGACTTTAAAATTACATGATACATGTTTAGCTGCTAAATGTTTCACAATACATTTTGTAAATCGATCCATACATTGTTTTACTGTATCTTATTTATGTTTTTCATTTGTGATTAGTTTAATGATCTCTTTTTATAATCGATGTTTAGTATCAGCATTGTTTTTTGCTACGTTCTTTCGTATATCATCTCAATGTTTCACTTTACACTTCTTTCTTGTATCACCTCGATGTTTTCTTGTATCATCTCAATGTTTCATTCTACACTTCTTTATTTCTCTACACACGCACTTCTCGCTGTTACAAATATCTACACAACGGAAGGCCAAGGACACAGTACGTACACAAACATGCACAACATCAGACAACATGGCCTCAACTAAATATATATACGTAGAGTATATTAAATTACATCCATTCAATATTATAGTACTTATATTAAACTTAAATATTACTTTAAACAATAGTGTATCGCACACCATTAAACTTAGAAAACATTTTAAATAATTTCGCTCTCAAAGAATGTAAGAAATAAATGAACGAATTGAATTATTCGTTTGATTTATATCGTTTGTCGACGGACAATTTTAAGTGAGACATCATGACCATATATGAGTTTGGTGTTTATATTGCTAAGAGGTACCATGTCAAATATTAATTTAACACGCACCCAATTAGTTGCCACATAGTGGAGAATTATAATTTTTAGCATCATCGAAGACCGTCTTCGGTTTTTTATATAGCAACACCAATTCAAAAATAACAATACATAATGATTAAAATAACGTCCACCATAATGGTATTTGCTGTACATTAGTCGAGTCCTGAGTTTGAAACTCAGCAAAGATTTGAGGGATATAATTTTTCTACGTAAGTAACGAATATTGGTCTAAAAGTTACCTTGTTACTCAGAAATTTTCACAAAAACAAGAATTTTTCAAAGTTTTCAACAGTTCATTCCTTTCTTACATTCATATGCTGAATATTCATTAAAAATATACATATATTTTCATAAAACATAATATATAGATTCAACCACCCTTTTTACTTTGTAATATTTTTGAGCTTTAAGTAAAACACTGAAGCTTTTTGATATAAATAAATTTTAGAATTAGGTAGGAATTTACTCAAATATTAATAAGTTTAGTTAGGTTGACTAGTTAAATGATCTATAAAAACATAGTTCTTTTATATTTTTTACCAATAAAGATAATTAGATTGCATATTATAAACCCATCATTTCACATTTAAAATTTTAGAAAATATTCCTGTTGGTTAGTTATATTTTTACTGAGTAAAAACAGTTTATTTTATATTTGAATAGTAAAATTAGTACCTAATACGATTTATTCATAATTCCATTTGAAAAATATCATTATTGGCCTTCTTTTTAAAGCTTTTAATTTCCATATTGCTTTGCATACGATCCTAACATTGTCTACATTATTTTTGAAAAATTCCAAATTTACCAAAATTATAATTTAAAGTATGTAATGGTGTAAATACTCTGCTATAGCATACTGGATTATAACATAAGTAGTTTCGGGAGACCAATAATAGTAATCATAGTTTGTCTTATCAAGTTTTTTTACACTGACAATCTTATTTCTTACTCCATGGATTGCCCATATTTTTTTTTATTTCACTGTCTGTATATTTATGAGAAATTAATACTAATTCAACGGCGTGGTCTACGAACAAAAAGAACCCCTTTGAATGTAATAAAGAAATTATGACTCGTACATATTCAAAGTTTTCATACTAAAATTAATAAAGTTTGAACCAATTTAACCTAAGCAACAAATAAAATATGACTTTGTTTACAAACTTTTTTATGAATATTCCAATAGAGATATTACCTACTATATAAAATAGTTTATTTATTAGATTGAAAACAATTTAATTATTTATTCGAGCAATAAAGAAAAGAAAATTACCCAATTTATGGGGAAAATTTATAATCGAAAATATACATATAACTAACAAATTGTTTTCTTTCATATTTTTACAAAATGGTTTGTTGCCGTTTTTGTAATTTATTTTTGTAGCTGTGGGCAATGCTTCTTTGTGTCTCAGTTTATATCATTTAAAATAAATACATTTTGTAAACATAAATTGTAAACTTCATTATTTAGGTACCATATACACATAAAATACATGAAGTAGAAAATGTTCCAAAAATATATAATTAATTAGATTAATTAGGCAACGTATTTACAGTTCATTCTAATATTTTATGCTTCTCAAATATTATACTATGCGTAAACATTAACAAAAAATCTCTTTTAGCTCACTTGTAAGTTAGTTTTTGTCAATTATAAGGGCTTTGAGTATCAATACCGAGTTCTACATGTTATTCGGATATGTTTGGTTGGTGTACAATTATTATTGGCACTTGTGATAGGGAGGAGTTATGTTAAAAAAATAATATGAATCACATCGGTACAGTAAGCTCCTATAATTAACAAGAATTCATATTTTTATGTCGAATAAAATAATGAACATTGTATGTACGATTTATTTCTTTCGTTCAAATGCAAATAGAAATACATAAAAATATGTACATAAACGTGTACTTCGTATCTTCTCATCGTACAAATTACGTTTACACTAGTCAAAATATTTATTTTAACGTTGTTTATGTGTTCATAATATTTACATTTATTATTTTGTTCCTTTTTAATTTAGACTATATTCTACATATTCTTGCTTATCAAACGTTTGAAATGCTACATATATTCGTTCAAACATGCGCTTGTGTTGAAACCTTTTTCATCAACCATAATATTTTTGTTAACCAAATACAAATTATTTTTATACACAGCAAAAAATAATAAGCTTTGAAATATTTCTCCGTGGTATTTTGACCTATCGGTATTATTATTTTTTTAATTACTTTTTTTGTTTCTATTTCAAATATATTATTAACGAATAAACCCATCTTGAAAAAGTATTCATATTTCTCGCATCACTTTAATCGATAGTTAATTTTATTTTATGTGTAATACAAACTTTTATTTATAAAATTTATAAAATTTTATTTATAAATTTTATTTATAAAATTTTATTTATAAATTTTATTTATAAAATATTATTTATATAAATTTTATTTCTAAACTTTTATTTATAAAATTATCTATAAAATTTTATTTTATTTTATGTGTAATATATATATATTACAATAAAAATATCAGTAACGTATATTTATATTTGAATTTAATTTTGTTTCACTGGATCCTAATATTTTAATCTATGAATACGCTTTCAAACATCCATATTTTTTTTACAAGGTAATCTAATACATGAAGTATACAATCTATTAACCAATCATTTTTCGTAACATCATAAAAGCCTATTAAATATTTTATTTTTCGTAATTTAGTCATAACAAATTGTAGTCAATGCTTTTTTGCAGTATTTTTTTTATTTTTACCTATCATATTTTTTTTTCTTTATTCATTCCCATTTAGAAACTCATAACCGAGAACAATTTAAGATGTTCTCGATAAATTGAGTTGAATTAATTAATATTATAACATTATTTTAAACTTTAGTATCTTTATCAAAATTATATATACTCTGGTACTTTTTTAAATATAACCCAATATGTTTGATGCTATGTTTACTAGAATAAGAAATACTCGTAATTATAAATTAAATATACAGATGACCAACTAGGTAGGTACAATACTAATTATTATAAGTAATCTTTAGATAAGGTGTATTTATTGTGTCTAAGGGCCTAGTTTATAAACCTCACGTGCTTTCTCAATGCTTAGCATTACAAAATCTATAATTTTGGGGTACTAAGCATCGACTCAATTACTGAGAATGGTTTATAAATAATATGGCCCAAAGTATTATTTCATATCGAAGCAAAATAAATGGTGATATTTTATTAATAAGATATTTACGTATTACAAAAAATATTTTCAATAAATATAATATGTGAACATCATGGGGCAGACCGAAAAAGATTTTTCTGTCTTTTTTCGTAACTTGGATTTTTTTTTAAAATTTCATCAGTTGAAAAACTAAATCAACTCACGAGACATTTTTCTTTATATATCTATATATGTAAAGATCATGTCTATGTCAAATATGTTTAAGTTACGTATATATCCTATATTTTTGAAAAACGCTGGTAATATTAACATAATATAACAACATGTTACTTCAACAGTGATTTCATGTGTGCAGAATGCTTTTCTATCTTTTTCTGTCCCCAATATTTTGGTATTTCTCTGTTATATCCAGCATCTATTTTGCCTTGAATGTGAAACTTCTCTTATCAAAAACCTTAATCTGTATCAATTGCTATATTTATATTATATTACATTATAATAAAAATATATTCATTTTATTTTTAACTTAATATATTATTCATAATATTATTATAATAATGTCAATCTCTTTCTATTTTTAAGTCAATCACCTCATCACAAATTGCATGAAAATATTATAATCCAGCTTTCTATTGGTCCTAAACGTGAAACAGACTTTCACGGATATTTTTTATCCCACCAGCACGTTTCCTGTTTTCATGTGTTTCAAAGTAAATGTTAATGAAATGTGCATTTCCTAAAAAAATAACATGTTGTGTCTTTGTGGTACCCTTTTATGATATATATTATGTGTATATAATCTAACATAATCATACCTTCAAATAACATCCAACTCAATACATGACATCTGTTTTGAATATTTTTTTTTATTATCACCTCTACTCGTTTTTATTCACTTCAAATTATTTCAAGGATGTTTTTTTTTATTGAAAATTATTAATTTTTTTGCATGAAACGCAACATCCTAAAAACCCTATCCAATTCTGTGTTTTTTTTATCCTTGTTTTTATATTATTTTATTAATGTCGATAAATTTTTTTATTCATAAAAAATCATGAGACTGAGCATTAAGTGTTCTTTTTAGGTTTATTATGTTGAAATGCGTTAAGTTTTTTAATTATGAATAGCTAATTTTATTTAGTAAACCAAAAAAATAACTGCTCAACACTTTTCAAGAAACTACATATGTCACTATAAAACATACGCTACAAACACACATAATGAGTATTGGTTAAATTTAGAAATGTCTAATACGAATTCAATTTTAGAATTTCAATTAAATTTAGATAAATCCAGTAGAAAGCTCTTCATTAAAAATAACCATGTCCCTCAGTCCGTTTGTCTAACGCAGATCATTAGCAAAAAAATAGTTTGCATAGGAAAAAATCGTGTGCTTCTTACAGTATAAGTAATCACTAGTATTTATTTAATTTTACAACCCTTTCTTTAACTTCACTCATCTGTCTGCATTGGAATTTTGGACCGGTTAGAGCTCTGAATCGTTTAGAATTTGTGTAAAACTGTTCACAACTTGATTCTTTTAATATTCTAATCAAGTTGAACAATTTTGTATTCTGAGGGTTATTTATATCGTTATTAGATCTATTTTAATACTTTGAAAAGGATGACGTCCTTTTTTATATACTTTTAAATATTTATAAACACGATTTTTTCCTAATCTTGTAGTGTGCATGATAAAAAAATAACAAATCGTTGATATTTTGAAAAATATGAAAATTATATTAATTTGATGAAAAAATCATTAGTGTAGTTAAAAATATTAAAATCAAATAATTAATGCATGAAGAATTTTTATTCCCCAAACAATATTTATTAACCTCTCCAATACATTTTTCGATTTAATTACATTTTTTCTTACTAGATTGTGTTTTTCTACATCCAACGAATTCAATTCTTAAAACGTGTGTAGTGTCCTTTTATAAAACACATTGTATAATAATACTACATCTTTTTTTCCTCTACCACTTTTCTTACCTGAATTTCTATAAAACCTTCACTATGTACATCATACTTTATATATTTTCCATAAGTATTCTCACACAACACGTAATGTGGATACAAAATTATATTACCTATTAAATAATGGCTGCCCCTTGAAACATTTAAAATAAAATCAAAGATGTCTTTTATCGAAAACAAGATATTTGATAAGATTTGGAGTTATCAATCAAGGTACATTATCAACTTTTTTAATACTGTAACATCTACTATCGTCCATTAAAGAATAATTGACAACTTTCAATAAGACTATAATTAACATTATTCTTTGTGATCTTGTTGATTCAAAAGTTGATTTTTTCTTAAGTTATATATTAAGACGTATCGGAAAACTCTCCTTTTCATTAATAAAGAAGAAAAAAATATAAATTGCAAGTTGAATACAAGTGTCTTAAGTAACTTCTTTTTTTACTTAAGTGTTCTTAGTCAAAGATAATTTAAGTGAAAAGAAGTAAATAATGAGTTATCCGATACAATGTAGTCAGCTTTTGCTTGAATCAAATAAAAAGAAATTGTTTCTTTTGTTTGGTTCTTTGAAAACTTAGACAGAACTCTTCGTGAATAATATTATTGGAATTTCGCTGGTACTAATATTGCTTAAAAAAACATAGCCACTTAATATAACGCTATTAAGAATAATATTAAAGTCAAGCGACAAAAATAGAGTACGCACTTAGCTGCAAAGTGCGTACTAAGACTGCAAATAAGCTACACATTTTGGCTCCGGAAATGGTTATTATTAAGATTATTTTCAGTCTGAATTTATTTAATAATATTTTCCGATATCGTTTCCATCGAAGTTTTCTGCCAAGTAGCGTCCTGGTCCGTTTCTTCCCTCCCTGTAACAACGCCCAATGAACTATATTCTACTCCCTGACTCTCAGTGTGCTTCGCAGGGGCTGCTGAAAAGTCTTCCAAACACGGTGCTGAGGACAAGGCGAACTCCATCATCACAGCAATGAAGGAGAGGATGAAACAACGAGAAAGAGACAAACCAGAGATCTTCGAACTCATCAGGTAATCTATTTTTAATAACCCTCAATCGATTTGTTAGAACACCTCATATATTTCATGATGCCCTAATAATAATACTTTTTTCAGGATTCTGTTTATAAAAATATTACATAAATAAAAAAAATAACAATTAAGTATGATTGTGTTATTTACTCTCGTGAAAAATTTCAAATAATGTATAAGGAATACCACTTTTTATCAAAGTTATTTTTTTAACATTTTACCTTAAATTTTAAACTGTATCCATAGAACTGACAAGATGACTATAAAAAATATTTATTAAGAGTAAAGAGCGATCGATTTGTTACTGATTTTTTTTTTTTTCATTTTTACGTCGATTACCTTGTGGAAATCCATAATTACTATAAATTATTTTTTTAAATTGCTATTACCACTATTACTGCCATTACCAAAGAGCAAGAAATATAAAAACACGTATAAATGAATATAAAAGATTTCTCTCAAACAGAAACTTTTCTAAATTTACGAACCCCATATTATCAACAAACCATTCATTCCATAGTCATTTAGTTTAAATTTGACACCACGTTCCACAAAAAGGTATTAAATTAAACAGTTACGAGACAATGGAGATTTAAAAAAAAACATGAATACAAAAAACCATTAATAAATACTCTGATACAATGATACGAGATCGTCGTAACATTCACCTACACTGTCATTACTTTATAACCCCTATTCACCACAATGTAACGTCGTTTTCCTGCCAAATCACGGCCTACCCCGTCAATCTGCTGAACGTACTACACTAGCTATCCCCATATACCATACAAAAGTTTTCAGCTATTCTTTTCAAGAACAATCAGCTAGACTATGGAATGGTGATGAAGTAACGTCGTCAAAATCCGTACAAATATATATAGATAAACTAAAAAAAAAATTAAATCAAAACGACCAACTCTAGGATGTACCTAGCATAAATAATTTTAATTCCTTACTCAGAACGACCGCCATTAAACATTTTGGTAAACGACAAAAAAGTAACTCAAATCGTTACTTTTTTGTGTAGTCGCAGTTGCATTTCGACACACCTCTTAATTTAACTGCAGTCTCCGCAATGCTATTTAATTAAAGTTGACTATCGCATCGCTCCGTCGGGTAAAAAATACTCTTTTTTTATAGTAAATGCAGACACACAATAAATAAACCAGCAGGGGCTATTCGTGAGTTGGATTAAGATAAGATTCAGACTTTAGAAATAATTTAATAATTTAGATTAAAATTTAGTTAACTAATTGTATTCATTTAAACATAAACTCATGACATTTTCATGCTAAACTTCGTTCTTAACGAAATTTTATGATTGGATGTAGATGAATATAAAGATAAATTTGTGTTCGAGTACTGATTTATACTTTTCTGAAAATAATGACAAGATAAGAACTTAATTAGATCGTATTCGAGCTAGTTACGTATGTTTTATATTTTTTTTGAAAGTACCATAGTACGGGTAACATTTTTAACTCGTATTATAACATTTTTATTTATTTATTTTTATTGATTTGCAGAACCAACAGTTTATTTACAAATTTACAATAGCTATATTATATGAATCAAGTAATAAACCTTTTAAGAGGGTGACTGCTGCCAACGAACCTATTTTTTCAATTTGATATACCATCATTATTACTTAACGAATCATTTTGAAAAAAATAACCTAGTTAGTTTGGATAGGTATTAATAAAGAGAAATATACCTTGACTTTTTGATTATGTTCTGTATATATTCTTGTAGGAAAAAAATAAGCATACCCCGATTTTAGACATTTATCTTAAATTTCTAAAAAAATATAAGGTATAGAGCAATATTTTTTTTATAAATTAAAGAAGAACAGAATACCTGGAAAAAAAAACTTTTATTACGCAATGGTCCTGAATGGAAAATAAATGTTTTTTAGGTTTATTTACTAAACCTGAAGCATTAATGCAACGTCACATCGTATTTTTCTAGATATTTTTGTCTTCTTTAATTTAAAAAAAATATGTTGAACAACGCCTTATATTTTATTAAAAATATAAGATAAACGTTGAAAATCGGGGTATGTCATTATTTTTCTACAAGAATTTATACAGAACATTATCAAAAAGTAAAGATACATTTTTCTTTAAGAATACCCAAACTATCTAAATTATTTTTTTCGAACGATTGATATACCATCATTATTTCTTATAAACGATTTGATAAGAAATAATGATGGTATATCAAATTGAAAAATAGGTACGTTGGCAGCAGTCCCCCCCCCCTTAACGGTTCTTTTAAATAATTTAATTTTAACTAAGTAATATATTTATATATTTTTTTCTAATTAGCCATCCGCATCCGCACCCAAAACTAGCAGGTAACTAAAATACCGACCGACCAGTCAATATTGAGTTCACATAGATGAGTTTTCAAGTTTTCATAATATAATTCTATCAGCGGAGACCTATAAAAAAATCATAAAAAGGCTAACAAACTCATTTCATAAAAAGGCTGAAAATTGTTCATACGAAATTTGAATACTTTGTGTAGTGACTTGGTAGTGAGGAGCGTTGACCACAACACTCTTGTTTATTGAGTGTTTCCGATTTTTTATGATGAGTTATTTATGAGTTTATCGTATTTTTCTCTCTACGTTTTCGATTGCATTCTTCGTTTGTATTTTGCGTTTTAATAAATGTCAATCATCTGTCATATTAGAAAACAAAGTGCTGTCATATTAGTAAACAGAGATCATCTATAGAAACGTTATGAATAACAAGAGATCCGTCGTCTTTATCTTTACACGTCAAAAATAAACGCCGTGTCATCTACTATTTCTAAGCAAAAACTAGTGTAAATCATAGACGTCTCACCCCTGGACCAAGTGATGAAGACACCGTGTAATCCATCTCTCACGAAAGATTAATGAACATCTCTATAAGATAGAACAATTTCTTTTATAATCTGAGATGGGATTTAGGATATTATATTTTATCAATGTTATGTTTCATATTTATTTATTTGTCTATACGGCTAGCAGCCTTTTACAATTAAAAATATATACAGGAGGTACAACAAAAGTATTTAACAAAAAAAAAATGATGAAATCGATGAGCTACAAAATAAAATAACAATTATAATAATAATGGATTCACAAAACAAAGTCAAAAAGCATAACAACTAAAAATCTAGAAATGATATAAAATCACTAGATACCTACCATACAAAAACCGAAAATAAAAAAAATAAGAAACAAAAACATATCATAAATTATTAACTAGAAAGAAAAAAACAATTCAATAATCAATGAATGATGCATTTAAATGATGAAAAACTGTCAATGTACATTAATAAAGAAAGAAACATTATGTTAGTTAAATGTATGCATGACGGCGGTAGCGGTAGCGGGGTGTAGGGCTCTAAGCAACGGTCTCATGTACTGAGACAGACCAGAGTTAAATATATCTAATAAATGTGCATACCTATTACCTAGCCTATGCAGTCTGGGTATAAGGGAATTTATGTGTATATTTGTTTTGGTATTGTCACAGTAAAAAATCATTAAAATATGGTTAAGGTTTGATATTAACGTGTTCGAAACATTACAAAATTTCAAATAAAACAAAAGGTTACATTATCAAACGCTTAACTAACCATTTAAATGTTCTTTTGTATCTAAAAAAAATATATAGAACTAGTTGCATGTAACACATGAGATCCAACTGTCGATAGCGATAGTATGTATAGTTGAAGAATAAGAATCAAACTATAAACCCATAAATCCAAATTATTGAAAATTTTAACACATGTTGGTATGTATGTCAAAATAGGACAGTATGGAGGTCAGTCCTCTTTTCCTACCCGGAATATGAAAACAGCATGATGGTTCTGTATGTATGTTTGGATATTAAGATCCTATCAAACTATTAAGTCTTCTTACATATTGTGTGTAGGCTACTACCATACAAATTGTATGAAGCAATGTCGTCAATAAATTCAATTTTTATAAAAATTAAAATTTGAGATGTGCTATCACAATTATGATATTTTTTATAGAAAATTAAATTATCTAGTTGGGGTGTTTCGGCTTTTTTCGATATTTTTGAAAAATTTGGAAATATAGGCAGAAACTCATAAATTTATCATAAAAAAAATATATTCCTTTATAAAAAATGTTTGAGAGGCCCTGGAATTTTTTTGAAAAAACTATTTTGAGATTTTGTATTTGTCTATATTTGTACCAATTTTCAGCGTTCTAGCTTTAATGGTTTTCTGAGATATATGGAAAAATAAAGTAAAAATTCAAAAGTTGATAACCCCTGACTGAAACAAAAATTCAAAATTCTGAGTATAAAAGTTTTGTAGGCCTATAACTGTTTATATATTCTGAAATTTTGGGCTCTCTAAATTGAGCGGATCAAAAGTTATAAGGGACGGACGGACACACACACAGACACACAGACACACACACACACACACACACACACACACACACACACACACACACACACAGACACACACACACACAGACACACGAAATGTTCTAATCCGAATTCTGAGTAAATCCGTGTATGGAACATATATGCTGCGAAGCCTCTAAGTTGGTGTTTTTTGTCTTCAAAGTTGGAAAAGCCGTGAAAAAAGTAGACCTCTCCATACAATTCTCGCGTATTCTGGCTTGAAACATTGTCGATATGTTAAGAGAACAAAGTTCTCCTGAACAAATCGACAGTTGGATTAGTGGGAGAAATGTGATTTCACAGTTAAAAAAAAAGTTTTATGTCAATAATTAACTGATAATCCGCTAGTAAACTTATATGATTAGTAGGATCCTTTATATATTCAAGTTTTATGTCAATAATTAACTGATAATCCGCTGATAAACTTATATGATTAGTAGGATCCTTTATATATTCAAGTTTTATGTCAATAATTAACTGATAATCCGCTGATAAACTTATATGATTAGTAGGATCCTTTATATATTCAAGTTTTATGTCAATAATTAACTGATAATCCGCTGATAAACTTATATGATTAGTAGGATCCTTTATATATTCAAGTTTTATGTCAATAATTAACTGATAATCCGCTGATAAACTTATATGATTAGTAGGATCCTTTATATATTCAAGTTTTATGTTGGAAAATAAAAAAGGTAAGTAAATGAGAATTTTGTGTATACATTTTTTTCATACCACAAAAATCTATTTAACACTAAACATAATTACGAAATTGATGGTTTTTATACTTTTTCCTAAAACTATGGTTTAGGAAAAAAATTAATTGATGAAAACAATTAATTTTTTTTTCGAGTATTTTGTTAAACCGAAAAAGTTAACTGTTGATTTTATTTGAAAATAAAGGGTTTTAATCAACGTGTATAGATGAAAGCTTATCTACGGCTTTATATCCCACTACTCTTTAAACGTTTTTCGTGTGAAAACAAAAATATTCGCTGAATACAAGAGATGAAAATATATAATTTTTTTATGAATACAAATGAATTATGGTACCTTTACCCTTTCAGTCAAAAATAACATTTTTAAACATATGTATTATCCTTTCCATGTATTTTTTCGGTTGAAACTTCTTTAAAATAACATAAAAATGTTTATTTTATTCAAATATTATTAATGAGAAAAACAAAAAATATTTATCATATTGATATTGTATTTTAATGTATGTTGTACAAAATTCATTTAATAACATTTATATTAAATACATTTTATTTTGTAATATTTTAAAACTACATAAGTGTAATCGTATGTACCTAAAATTTCAAAATGAAAACATCATCCTAAATAATTAACAAAGAAAGAATATTCTGATGTCTAATATAAATTAAGACATCTATTTAAATTGTAAAATTTAAAATGTACAACTCCTACTCTAGGCAACTACAAACTGCTATAATGCGTATGCTAAGATGAGCAGCTGGAGTTTCCTTACGGGACAAAATAAAAAATAAGCCTAGGCGTTACTGATATACATAGTCTGATACGGGCGCGTTTAACGCAGACCGCCAGATCACATGGTAAACCAAGCAATCTCCATGGGTCTTCCTCGATTTACATCCAGAGGAAGACGAAAGAACTCCTGGATCGTGCAAAGACGAAACCATCTGCAGAGACATGGCCTAGGTGACATAGTACAGGACAGTACCTAGTACCTTTAATTTAAGGACGAGGCGAGCTGACCCCAACAGTCGACACAGACAAATAGTTGGGATATAACAAGGAAGAAGAAGATTTAAATATTGTACACTTTGTTTATTATATACAAATTATAATAATATAATATGTAAGAAACATCAATATATAATGCACGCCTATTTTAACAATTTATGATACGGTGTGTGATCTACGAGTAACTAACTGTATACAAAGGAATGGACGCTGGCGCTTGCCGACGCCCCTATAATCGTTCAGTTTACGAAAACAGCCGAAATGACTTCGGAGATCGACACTTATGTATAGGTATAAAATAACATATCATCATTATTGGCACTTCAGTCCTGTGTGGGCCCTGGCCTCATCCTGAATCCTTCTCCAGTCCTCCAGTTTGTAATCCAGATAGCCCTTATGTGTTCTTGTGTCCTTCTGTGTCATCCAGCCATCTTAGTTAGGGTCTGCCTCTACGAGATCATTCATTTTTTGGGATACGATCATCATTCACTCGGCTGACATGTCCCAACCACTGCAGTCTATGTACTTTTATGACTTAAACAATGTTGGGTTCGTCATATAATGCCTGTAGTTCGTGATTATATCGCATCCTCCAGTATCGTTTACTGGGTTAAAAATCATTCTTAGGATTTTTTTTTCAAATATCAAGATGCTATTTATTAAATAATAAAATACAATATGCCTACCGCAAATATATACTTTTTCATTCAAAATCTAGTAAAATCAAATAGGATCTACTTTATACGACATTTTGCGGTTATGTAAAGTTCACATTAAACGATTAAGTAAATATTATTAGTATTAGCGCTGAAGATGATAACTCTGAGATAGATACTAGAAAGTTTCAACTATTTTTTCAGTGGAACTTAAAATCATTTTTTATATTTTTATCTAAGATAAATATAAACATTTGCCAGAGTTTCAATAATTTTTGTCCGTTGAGAAGTTCTTTTCAGTGAAATTATTTCCAGTGGAAATAATTGTTTTAATTTAATATAAACTAAATTCACTAGTATTTATTTTGTATATAAATTATTTCTTGTATTATTTTCCGCCCTACAATAAAACAGTGCAAAATGTTCAACAATTCCATCTTGGATAGGAAGTGTTCCAGGATGGTAATTTCATTTGAATATTTTTGCTAGTTTCTCGAGCGTCCGTTATATGAAAAGTGTCTTCGGTATTTTCAGCTTTAGCATTATTTTATTCATATCAGTGGCAGTGCTTTCCCTTGAAGCTAACAAGTCGTTTCCGCCACCCACACACCCCCGCCCCTGCTTGACAGTGAATAATATGGAGAATGAAGTGAAACACGAACAATTGGGCTTCACGCTGGAAACAATTGACGTAAAAAATATATACATATACGAAACAAGGTCGCAAACCAACATATCAAAATGACAAGTCAACATTCGAATAAATGTTGAAACGAGTGTTTCGTCATTTATATTGTGACTTACTTCAGGTTGTTGTGTAATGATATTTTTTTGTTTGTTATTTTTTTTACAATTTCAGAAAATTAATCTCACCAAATATGACAGTAATGTTTGTGCTTAAAATTAGTTATGTAAATAAATGTGAAACAAACTATGTCTTATTTGTTAAGATAAGATGACAATGTTTAACTTGTCAAAAATATATAGTAAATATACATAGGTTATCCAAAGAAACGAAAACTACTGACAAAACTCTACAATTTAAAAACAAGAAATTAAATAAAAGATCAAAAAAAGATGTACACAACCATGTGAACAATATTCTGAATGAATAAACCGAGTGATTTTTTTCAAATTTCTCAATGAGATGTCACATTATCATAACGATTTAAAGGAAAAGTTTTATCAAGGCCACATCCCCTGTTGGGTCCCCTCAACAGCGTAGAGAAGAACTCTGGCGACTGGACTCTGGAGCGGCACCATGGATGGAACCAATTGAGAGTATCGGAGTTGGAGAGCACTTACCACTTACGCTCTATTGAGGGTCTCAAAAACCTGCAAAGGTGGGGGTACCTGTCTGCATCAGATGACATCCGATGCGAATGCGGCGCAACCCAGGATGACAGCCACTTGCTGATGTGTCCACTGATGGGAGTGGTCTTTAGTCCTGGGATCTGATTATAACAAATAACAACGCGATGTCAGTCGCTGCTTATTGGTGTGGTAGAGCTTAGCCGGACACGAAAAAGAAAAGAATAACTATTTAAAGAATCTTTGTATGGAGATCTACATAAAATATTCGATCAGAAAAAAAATAGACGCAAGAAAAATCTGTTATTCTTTTTTTGTCAAATGTTGGCTATACGAAGAAAAATTGGTTCTACTGAAATTGTAGCAAATTATACATACAACTTTGAGAAAGTAGAAAAGAAATACTCGAAAAAACACCAACTTTTCATCTACGAGTAATGCTTTTTATCTACATACTTGATCTTGAATACAAATAAGCATTTTGTCTGTAAACAAATAATAAAACCCATATGTATGTATATTTTCTTTAAATATCAATCAATTTCTACATAGGTATACATTTTTTGTGTAAGTTTTACAAAAAAAAAGAGGAAATACCTACTAGTACCTATTTTTTCTCAAAGTAATATAGATTTACCATATGTTTTATCGTGCAGTCGTTCATTGAAAGTCTTTTATGAAAACATTGATATTCAGTGGTTCAGAAAATGTGAAGAGTCTACCCATTCATTCATTATCTAGCCCCAACAAGAAATATCCATTATTTACAACCCTCGTTAATACCAAAACTCTAATCGATCGGAAAACAACATTCGATATAGGGTTTATATAGCGTGGTATTTGGGAAACCAAAATGCTTCATAGAAATGTCATATAACTAATACGCTTGTGGGATTATAATTGCTATCCAAGACAATGATGTCATCAAACGGTCCTCAAGAATGTAATAACTAATTACCTTATAACGAATAACAAATTAATCGGTAAAAATTAATCACTTTATTGGTTTGTGCTACTATTGTCTCTAATAGATAGTTATATTTTTCTTCTTAACTCACTTCTACTGGAACAGGCCTCTTCCATGTGCTTCCGACCAACGGAACAACTTCGTTAGGTCATCTATTAAAGAATTCTAAGAAAGCTCCTCTTGTCTGCCTATGGCCTCCATTGCCTCCAATGCTAGGCCTATCTGGCGTCATCCTGTTTGATGTAATCGAAATCGGCATAGTTATTTAATTATAGATATACTAACTCGAAACTACCGGTAAGGTTTTATTACAAAAAGTCGTATCTAAGGCGGATAAATTGTGATGTGAATTGTGAAACATACTTAACTATAGAGTAATTAAAATGTTTAATCGATTATTTTAAAATATTTTTGAACTCGGGGATATAGTGTTAATACGAATTAATCTCGAATATGTTTATAGTTGCCTTTATGCAACGATAAAAATATTCGATTTACATACACATTGGTGAAAGTAGGTAAACAAGCCAAAAATGAAATAATTTTTCTGGCGCAGTTCAGCGGTGACACCTGTGTGAAAGCATTGATACATCATCTATAAGAACGGTGACTTTCATTGTTTACAAACTAATTTCTCTATATAGTCTTCTTCTTCGATTGCACTACAGCCCAAATCGAGCCTTGGCCTCCCTCAGCAAGCGCCTCCAATGCCCCCTGTCATTAGTTGCCGTCCTCCAGTTGGACACCTGGAGAAGCTGCTCTGTATCCCTCCTCACACTTTCCTCCCACCTCAGCCTTGGTCTTCCAACCCTCCTTTTTCTACCCAGATGTCCATATAGAATCCTTCTCGGGACTTTTTCTCTATATAGTGCGTTACAAAAAAGTTTTTTCGTCATTATATAGATGGTAATGGCAACAGCTTATTTTCAAGAACAACAATTTCTATGAATAAACTACAAAGAACTTCAGATAAATTAACCGATGGCAGGTCGTTAGCCATGTAGGTGCCTTGATTTCCAGGTACTCCTTTAATATTCCAACTTTGTCTCCATTGGGATATTAAAAAAAATTGTCATAAAAAACAAACTATTCTGTTTATCACAATGTCATATCACTCAACAAATATCTCGTCTATAACAGAAATAGATCAAATACTCCACAATATTTAATTCCAGCAAACGCAATACAATATCTCGATACAAAAAAATCTCTCAAACACAAAAGCTTTAGAAAACTTGTATGTAGTTGAATTTTGTTTCACATAGTTTCTACTTCAATCTTCTCTCGGCGGCTGGCGAAGGAGGCGGGCGGCGCGGAACGGTGCGGCGGCGCGGCATCGTGTTCAAATTTTCCGTACGACGATTACACTTTGTTCCCAAAACACAAAATTGATATTCGGGTGCGAAATTTCAAAATAATATTCCGAAATTCATGCGTAAGTATTGCTTATCGCTTTGCGTTTATTGAATAGAATCGGAGGGTATGAAATGTTGGCAGGACCATCTGCCAGATGGTTTCTATCTTTTCTTGTTCCTTTTTATCTAACGACCGACTTTTCACGTATCAATTTCTTACTGCACATCTGGCGATGCAATTTCACGGCAGATGTGAATCGAGCCATAGTTTTGATTATCTGCCAACAGATGAATCCTAGTTCTTGTACCACACATCTGGCGCCACCTGTTGACGGGCAAAATGCACACTGATTTATTCGCAGAAAACTTTAATAAATCTACACACAGATTTCACTCCCTCTACTACAACAGATTTTTGGCAATGGTTCAAAATACACACAATTTCAAGTCAATTTAACTTTTCCATTAAAATTTAAATAATTTAACTACGTCTTTGTCAACATCAATGCAAGAATTCGTTCATACATTCGTTACTACACCTATTTTCATTCAAAACGTTTTAATTTGATCAATATTCATGAAATAAACTAATATGACATTTTTTTTAAAGGATTTCCATTTGCTATTACGTCAATATCTAATTGACAATTATTGATAATCAAAATAATATATACCTACCTTTATTTTTTTCCGGTGTGGAATTTATATCGTTCGGACATAAAATATTAAATTAAGCTATTTAACATGTTACCTTCATCACTCAAAGAAATAATATCGCTGAAATCATTTAAAAGAAAATATTCCGAATACATCATGAACTACGGGAGAACTAAAATGTATCACATGTTCGACATCGTAATGTAAAAGGACATATTTTATATTATATAATTTTCTTTCCTTCTTCGCAAAAAATCCTAATTGTTTTATAAATTTTGTGTCGTCTTGATTTGATCTGAGACTCGACTGAATAAAGATATGACTGAAGGATCATATCTATGCTCAGTCAGTTCAATATTCCCAAGAGACACTATTTCAGATTATTTGTGTACATAACAAATAAAAATTATAAGTTACCTACATACACAATATTTATGTATATGCATATCATGATGACTCCAATTCCATTATTGTTTCAAAGACCTTATATACAATACATTATTATAAGGTCTTTGTATTGTTTAGATACTTTTTAAAAAAATAGGTACCTATATGTATTCTGTGAAATATAATAATATGTACACTGCTAGCCCTAGAACAGGTATACCTAGTTGGGCAGCAGTTATCTATTTTTAATGACGATTATTTAAATGGTGTGATAAATAAAAAAAACTGTACTCTTATTTCATCTTTGTTAAACGATTTCAGCTAATTAGAGATATACATACCTAGATCAACGTTAATAATGTTTGTGATAGGAAAAAATTCACTATGTATTTGAAATGTTATTGAATACAATACCTTAATTGTTTTGACGTATTCCATGAAAGCGACGATCGAATTATTACACCAATATTGTTGTGGTGCAGATTTTCAGCGAATGAAGGCGATAATTCAATGGAATCGACGAAATTTGATTATGTTTTCCGTATAAGATAGGAGAATAAGACCCCGGGGGGATCGACATCTTCTGTGAAGGAAATACTATTTCGGGCTAAAATGTGGAGCTTTTCTTTAGACATGAGAGAAATATTACCACCTTCATTGAATTCGCAATATAATACCGCCTCAAACTTGTATCTAACACAACTAAAAAAAATAATAAAATACAACTCAATATTGAATAATTTATAAATGTCGGTAGATAGTCCAGCAGGTATATGTAAGCAAAACAAACATATTGGGTATTTTGATAATATGATTTTCAAAGTGACAGAATAAATATTCCATTATAAATTGGATTGCAAATTGCTCTATTTCACAAATACACCGAGAGCTTATGAAGGATTCAGGATACCGCTTTACACAATATGTATCGCTACTTCCACCACCACCCGCTCCGCATATGGGGACTGTCAACGGCCCCTTCGCAGAACGCTAGAATGAACGACAAAAAAACAATGCATGGCACGAAGAGCAGCTCATGGAGCCCTCTAGATTAGCAATCTCGGCACCATGGTGCAAAAAGAACAATCAACAAGTGCGAATTATTGAGATTCACACCTGCGGACTACCGAATCGGCGACTTCAGATCCATATATATAGGGCATCAGAGAAGTGACCAAGATCTCTGGAAACAGACAAGTCAGTGAGAATCTTCGGATAATAAGGCACCGTATCTATGGCAAAATCGTTTGAAGGCTTTGTAACTGTTCTTCGAGATCACTAAGTCCGCATGTCCAATGGGACCTTGAAGAGGCCCACGGACAGCAACGAGGAGCTCCGATCTGTAAGAGGACACAATTGGGTGGGAACACTCCCAAAGGATGTGATCCGAAGTTTGGTCTGGACATTGACAAAACTGACATGAGGAAGAGAGAGCAATGTTAAAGCGATGGAGATAGCTTTTAAAGTTACCGTGTCCTGTGAGAAATTGAGAAGTCCAAAAGTCTGGAACAACCCAAGGAGATTTCAGTCGCGACCTCACGTCAGGAAAAAATAAAAAGGTGACTCTTCCAACTAGACAGGTCGTCCGGCGGTTTTGCCAAATGTTTAGTAGAGTGTTGCTCACGTTTCTCTTAATTGAGCTTCGGAGTGAAAAGAAGTGTCACCGATAATGGAAGGACGGCCTCGCAATAAATTGAAAATAGCACCTCTACGTTGAATTTCAAGATCAAGGGGGGTTAAGCCTGTCAAAATCGCTGGAGCTTGTTCTGTAAGCTTTTGATAGTGCAATGAGAGCGAATCTTTGGCCTGAAAGCAAGGTTCTTCGAATATGCTGAAACTCGCAGGCGTTAGACCAACAGCCTGCCGCATAGCAAGCGATGTCAAGATAAACTGTAGAAAAGGCGGGCGATAGGAAATTGCAGACCCCAGCTTGCTTTGGCGAGATGTCCTATTTTAATGAAAGCAAACTTAGCCTAATCGACACATGATTTGGCATGATTTTTGAAACTCGGTCCCCTTTCTAGAATAACAATATGTAAAAGCTTTAGTGACCATACTGACATTTTCATTGTATGAATCAATATTCAAAAAGGAAATTGTTAAAAATCAATATTCAAAAAGGAAATTGTTAAAAAAATCACAGATACAGCCTCTGAGATTCTGAGTACGGCTGGAATGCACTGTTGAGGAATTTGTGTTATATGTATGATTTTTAAAACGCTCTTCTTGTGAATTCAAAATTATACTTAATACTTCATAATATGTTTTTTTCAATATTTATATTTTTTTTTGATTATATTTTGTTACTTTTATCTCAATCTTAATCTCTAAGCACGTCTATTTTTTCTTTATAACTTCTCTATGGAAAATAATGTGATTACACATCTATATCAACTTTTTGTATAAAACAAAAATGTATATGTGCGATGTATAATTGTTTTTCTCTTATAATAAATAAATATGATTTATTCGACAACATTAAGTAAAAATCTCAGGTACTTTATACTTTCTTGTTCTTTGTCCTTACCTTTCTCCCATATACTTGGGTCGGCTCTCATAGTTCTGCGACCTCAAACTCGCATGTCCTGTGCTAGATCAGGATTCAGATTCCTCTCTAGGGTGTTTTCGGATTCTCAACAGCCGTGTGTCTGATCTTGTATTTTTTTTCTATTTTATTTTTTGATAAATATGCATATACAATGTATGATGACACACAGATTTACACACCTATAAATTAATATAACTACTTATAACGATTATATTTTAAGTTTTTAATCGATGTATGGAGTGGATATTTATGTTAGTTAATTTATATTCCGTTATTCATGTTTATTTCATACATTTTAAACTTCTTTTCAAAAAATAAATTAAATTAATAAAAAATAAAATAATAATTTATGTGTAAACATAATGCATTCATTATAAATTTCGAAAAACCTTAAGTATATTATCTCACATCTTTATGCCATTCAAGATTATCTGTGATGTAGAAGGTTTATGGAAATATATGATATCTCAAATTGACAGTGAAAACATTGAAGGTTTCTACATTTTATATCATCTACAATGACAATAATACTGCGAAATCTTAATTTCTATTACAATCTAATCTGTTACATTAAATTTATCTCTTCGTTTAATTTTCTCACAATCTTGAACAATCAAACTCCTCAAGAAAACAATATGATATTCATTTGATGGCTCATTAAAATATCATCCGGAACATTCTACTCGACAAAGATATTATTCATGTTATTATTTAGCGTCAAAATAATTTCCCGTCAGCCGAAGCAATATATAGCTGAGCTCATGCAACTTTGTTAATAATACCAACCAAGCAATATTAAGGTAGTTTATGAAAGTAATATCGCTTCTATGAGATTTTATATTCGCTTTTAATAAAAAAATAACAAAACTTTTGTGTTGCAAGTTATTCGGAAATAAATACTTTCTTCATATTTAAAAAGAAAAAATGCATGCAAAATTTAATAATATCGAAAAATACATACTTTCGTAATGAAATCAATCTTTCGAATTGATTTGACAAAAATGATAATTTACATAGCTTTATTATTTTGTTTGAATCTACTTAAGCTACACAAAAATCAATCAAACTGGAGAGACGAATTACATATTCATTGAAAAAAAATGTGTAGGGTAAGTATTTTTAAAAAGGCTTATATATCAGTAGGTAGTTACAGCAGTGAAAAATATTACAATTGATATAATTTTTATTTACTAAATCTACATAATATGTTAAATTTTATCAGAGATTATTTTTAAATTCAATGTCAGATTTGTCAGTTCTGTGGATCCTTTAAAAAAATTGAGGTTACTGTTATATAAATGTACACCATTAAAAATTATTAAACATGTTTTATTTATATTTCATTTTATTCTATTTATTGAAGGTCTTTTCCGTGGTTTAATATAGTACAATATTTAATTCATATTTCTTATGTATTTATTAAACATTAACTTTGTGTACTTCTAGAATATTGTATAAGTTTTAAAAAATTACCATATTTACATAGCCATAAGTAAGTAATTCATTTATATTCAATAGTTGTTTTAAATGACTTAAGTGAATGGGGTAAATAAAAACATTTTTTCCATATTCCTATTCTTAGTTGTATGACTTTGTTATCTTGAGATTAACATACATTTTTTATTATGTCACTTTAATTTATGATATTCAAAATTTACATGCATTAATAACGTGTTGAATGTAAGGGCAATGTCAAATATACTGTAAATTTGCCAACCCACACCAAAAATATATGCGCAATGAATACAATGCGCAAGTAATATAAATATCGTCAAATATTTTGAACCTGGCTCCGGGTGCGCAGAGCGCAAATTCGTGTATTTTTCTTTTGTTAGTATACGTGCAAATCGCCCCCCTTTTCGGCGAAATGGCTCAAGATATTTGACGACAACTTTATACTGCCCCTCTCATCGACAATTTATGAATATCAAAAAAAAATATTACTGCTGTTTTATGGAAAACCTTTTTTGTGTGTTATTTTATTAGTTTTTATATTATCTTTGTAAAAAAACTGTATTGTGATATGTTTTTAGGGTATTTACATTAAATAACTTTCTTTAAATTTAATTAAACCAAGTTTTCTTTGGGCATGTTATATAGTTTATAAAGGAGGCCATTCATACAATTTCAGTGCCAACCTTGACGTATGCAAGTAATATGGCAAAAGTATCATGAGAGCAGAATAAATGCAGTTGAAATGAGATTGTTAAGAGGATTAGACGAAAAATGACAGGGTAAGAAAAGAATGTATTACAAAGAAAATCTTCATTATTAGGATGAAAGTGAATACGTTGAGATGGTTTGACTAACTGGAAAGAATGAATGAAAAACTTGTGAAGAAAAAAATATGCAATGTTACCGGGACACGTGCATGTAAATTACATTCTGAAAGAGAATCTTGAACAGATGAACATGTATGAGGTGAACATAATATGTAGTGTCGTTGGCATCAACATGGTTACCAATTGTTCGTGTTGAAATCGGTGTTTACGGTTAGTTTCCCGCCTCAAGTCTACACCGCAGCGACATAGAAATTACAAACATTGTACATACGTGGACACTCGATGTATACACTTGAGTGTCATACATACATACTATCACGCCATGTGTCTCACAGGGTAGGCAGACAGAACATATTTCTATCTTGACACACATTTATCGCCTCGTCAACGTTCATACATCGTCTTATACATGTTCGTCTGTTGTTCACGCTTCTAACATTTCCGTTTTTCAAAATACCGTTTACGTGGACGTGCCATCCCTTCCTTGTGTGTCCCCGACCTCTAATTCCATCTCAATGTGTTCACTTTCATTCTATTAATGAAATCTTTCTTCATCTCACATTCTTTCCTTATGACCCTGTCCCTGTCATTTCTGGCCCTGTTATACATCGTTCTATTACAGATTCTTCTTAACGATCTATAGTGACTATATTTGAGTGCCTATAGTGTTGAAATCTTTCTTCATCTCACATTCTTTCCTTGTGACCCTGTCCCTGTCATTTCTGACCCTGTTATACATCGTTCTATTACAGATTCTACTTAACGATCTATAGTGTCTATATTTGAGTGCCTATAGTGTTGAAATCTTTCTTCATCTCACATTCTTTCCTTGTGACCCTGTCCCTGTCATTTCTGACCCTGTTATACATCGTTCTATTACATATTCTTCTTAACGATCTATAGTGTCTATATTTGAGTGCCTATAGTGTTGAAATCTTTCTTCATCTCACATTCTTTCCTTGTGACCCTGTCCCTGTCATTTCTGACCCTGTTATACATCGTTCTATTACAGATTCTTCTTAACGATCTATAGTGTCTATATTTGAGTGCCTATGTCGTCGTGTAACCTGAGCACAAATTTTAACAACAAACGAACGTGTATGCGACGATGCATGATTGTAGATGAGGCGATGGATTCGTGTCAATATTGAAAAATGAGGAAGCGTGAGGAACATGGCGTGACGATATATGCATGTCCGAAATTGAGTAATTATTAAAATTTTGATTGTGTCCAATACTGGTTAATTGAAAAGCTTATATGAAACGTCAGGGCCGTTTTTTCCGTGGAAGAGAAGAGCCACGCTGGTCACATGAAAGCAGTAAAGCAGTCTGTCTTGGATGGCACTTCCAAGTGGAGTGCTAAAATCGCCATCACAGGTTTGTGGGCGCGGTGATGCCTATTAGCCAATACGCCATCTCACCCCGCATTACCCTAACATATATTTTGTATTTTTAACTTTTCGTTGTATACCTAAATATTGTTATATTGCATCGCAGAACATGTTCTCCGTTGACTGTCGCCTTTATTTATTTTTATTTAATGCTCTGTGTTTTTTTTTGTCTATCTGTTTATGATATATTTTAGATTCAATGTCGTATCCCGGGACATGAATGTTATAGGTGTTGTGGCGTGTTTTAACTAGACAAACCTTAAACGAAAAAATTAATAATATTCAATTATTATATTTCGATAAGAATCAATAAATACGAGACGATGCTCAGCATAGAGCTATACCGGTGAATGGGAGTGGCGTTGGCGAAAAATTTAAGTAAAACGTAAAATTAAATATAATTTTTTCATAATTTTAGTTCAATATTACTTTTTTTCGAAATCAATTCATAAACATACATTATTAATTGATTCAACCGTGCAGTGTTGGTCCAAAATAAAATGTCTGATTTAAATCAAATGTGACGTATATTTTTTTAACGTTTAATTTTGTATAACTAAATTTAGTTTGTCAATCGACAATTTATGATAGAACTCCATTGTATGTAGATATATAACAAATATAAAAAAAATACTTCGTATTCGTTTTATCAAAATTTATTTGATTATAAACGCGTTTCGTGCAAGGCATATTATTCTGACGATGTGCCTTGTACGAAATGCGTCAATAATCAAACAAATACCAAGTTTTTTTTTATATTTGTTATATATCTACGTTAAATTATATCTCAAGGAGCAAACAGACTTTTCTGTTGAATTAACGTTTGTCTGGTTTAAAACACAATCTGTGTAAATAGTTGTGAATTTTTGCGTTAGTGGATATTTATGTTTGATTTTGTGTTTCTATGTGTGACGTTTCTATTTTAACTATTTTGTTTATTCTTTTCAAATTATTCATTTCAGTGTTTTCCTTTTGATCTTATACACGATATTATTCCTGTGTCTCTTATAACTCATTAATCACAACACAATATAAGATATAAAACAAATTTTCCTTGTTTTTTACTTAGACTTAAAAATGAGTTGATGTTACTTAATGATTTTATAATATTTCAAATTTACGCCAAAACAATATTTTTAAATGTAATTTCTTTCTTATAGCAACATGATTAATTTTCTATTTCTTTTTTATAAGTATTCTAAATAATTAGCGGTAAAATAATAAGATCTCTTTTTTATCCTTCACTTTTGAATTTAATTCATCAAACTCAAATCGACGTTAACCATTTTCAATATCTTTCTGCCGCTTTTCTTTTTTTTTTATCTTCTTGTCCATGAAGCAAATAAAAAACTCACGAAAAGTGTTTCTGAAATACGAATGCGGGTACAAATTTCAAAATATACAATATTGCACATTAGTTCTTTAGAATATCAATGTTATCGTAGAAAAATATTTCTCAATTTTTAGTTAAATATACATGAAAACGAATATAGATATTTATTTGCTGTATTATATAGCTTTAATTCGTTCAAGTACTTGCTATTTACTATAAAAATCTTTATATTTTAAAATTACATTTTCACAATAATGTAAGACTGAATCAGAAATAAATTACAAATACATTCAAAGAAATTTCACTAGCAAATATTAATCATAATACTGAATAAAAAAAATGATCATTGTGTATCAATTAAGAAAAATATATTATCACATTATTAATGAACAGAATAAATATAATCGACACTCGTTTATAATTTAACAGTTAAATCTATGTCCAATATTTAAATTCATAATAGTTTTATCAAATCAAATTCAAAAAATTAAGTGAAAATACACGTGAAATTACTGTCAATACTTGAATATTTATTTTCACATCGTTTATTTAATGAACATTTTAAGTTGTTTTTTATTTTCCACCGCAATAAAATATAAAACCATTTCGTGATGTTGAAAAAAAAATGTTTTATGCCACCATCAATCCTAATTACGTTCAGTACCTAGAAAAAGATTTTTGAAACGCCCCGTATAAAGGCGATCCAAGTACCCTTGTCGTTCGCAAAGTACCAGGAGTTTGGGAAACCTATTTATACAATACCTAGGCAATTTGAAAAATAACGCGTACATACTCGACAGCAAAAAAGGATGAATCCTCTAAGAAAATAATGCGGATATTGTAGGAAAGGGATATATTGTGAGGATGCTATTGTTGATAATTTATCGAAAAATGTATTGTTACATTTTTTAAAGGTTATCTATTATTACCTATTATACTTTTTTTTCATGACTGCTGTACAAACTATTATTTTTCTTTCAGTTTTACTCTATTTGTGGGATGGAAGAGATACATTTTATATAACTTGACAACATAATATTTTTGTAATACTTCACTTCTCTAAATTATGTCGCTTTGGTGTGGAATTGCATGTATCATCCGAGTATACTCGTAAATCATGTTTTTTGTGTCATTGTTTACATCTTGAAAAGTTAATTATTTGCCATCGACATAATTGTACAACGTACACAATTACAAAGTACGTCAGTATTAAATTGTAAGCTGTGACATTAAAAAAAAAAAGCAAGGTGAAACGGCCATCCAAATGATTGGAATAAAAGAGTAAAACTAATGGTGATCTACCGTATAAATTTCAATCGTTGAAATCAAATATTTTGTAAAATTTAATATATATTGAATATTGTGGTTCACAAAAGCATTTAGAGATGATGTGTTTTTGTGGTTCGATGCCAAAGCGACATGGTATTTAGATACAGTTCATAATACTCCTGATTGTCAGGCAAACGGCAGAGCACTGAAATGATGAAAAATCTTTTTTCCCGGTCCGACACACACACCATCGTAGGCGAACATTTTCAGTGGATCCCGACACGCATATAGATTCCCTTGAGCAGGCTAAGGATATAAATATCGAAGGGACGTCCAAGTGGTCGTGCAAGATCGCCATCACAGGTGGGTTGGAGGTGGTGGAAGGGCCGCTGAATATCTTTTACTCCTCACTCACGGACAATGGGGCATATTTTTTACTATTACCGATCCAAACACACCCTCACGAACAATGCACCTCTCAAAGAACACACGACACTGTATCTTTCACGCCGTCACCAGGACACACGAATCCTATTGACAGTGCTATTCATTTTTGTTTATTTTTATTGGTACATAGAAACACATGACAATGAAAGACATTTCTGCGACTTAGTTTGTAAAAGAACTTAAACGAAGTTTTACCACTAGCAACAGTCATTTAGAGCTGATAATTTACTATGAATGAGTTATTTTGAAATACAACTAGTTTGGATAGATCACTTTTTTGGCTAGTATATAGGAATTACAATTACACACCAGCCCAAGAAAGGAGTAGGTACTCTTCCTAAACTGTTGGCGAATTAAAAATAACGCATTCATTGTATCGAACAAAGTTGTTTTTTTTTTTAATAAGATATTTCGGACGACAGCAAACTTAGCGTATAATTCATAAAGCTTATCGAAGTTCTATCAACATTTTTCTGGTTATAGCTATATATTTAGACATTCATCTCCTGTTAATTTAATAAGATTGAAAGTATGCAAAATATCCTGATACGACTTTAAATTAATAACAAAGTGTCTGGAGTAGTTATGTTTCCGAAATTCTTAAAAGTGCTAGAGAACAAATATTTACTATCTTAATTGATATTTAATTCAAATGATTAAGCGTTATTTTAAACCAACTTTAAGATTTCATCCTAATTTGATTATTTTATGATGGTGCTGTTTGTTTTGTAATGTAGCCCATATAAACCAGAATTATAAATTATTCAAAATGTGACATTATCAATTTATTTTGGAATAATTGTTTTAATGAACAGTTTAGTTTACTTTAAGTGATAAACCAGAAAAGTTATCAATATATGTTCAATGTTTTCTTTGTCCAACAGATATTGTTAACATAAGTACACTTTTACATTTACATTTTTTTATTAAAAAATCGATTGCAATATACACTTAATTTCACTTGCATGTTTATTCACAAGCTAAAGTCTTTCAATAAATAATGTAAAAAACGTGAGAATATTTCACAACACAATAGCGTGTTTAGTTACACAAAAATAAAAATATATTTATACCATTATGTACCTACATATTATGTTAGCAAAACATTATACTCGTAATGAATTATATTCACTTGAAATTATTTATCGCACCACTTGTCCATGTAACAACGTTTTTCTCCAAACACGATGTTTTACTTTACCTACAATGTTTTTTGTCCAGTACTAGACTCAATTTCGTCATTAACATTTGTGCACTTTTATCAGAACACAAAAATACCTTCTATTGCTACACAAAAACACAAAATATTAAAGTACTTTATACACACTACAATTTATGTCCCCATCAAACGATATATTTGTGATAAACTACTATAGGCTCGTGTTTTTGAAATAGCTTGTTCTGATCGTTTATTAGTTTTCATTAATTCCTTAAATACAGTATATACATTTAAATATTTTTAAAATGTATTTAAATAATAATGTAGATTGAAAATAAATGCTATAAAAACAGCTAATATAAAATGTTTATGCCTGTTTGATACTAAATAAAAATTATAAAATATCGCTTATAATTACGTATATTACAATGATTCTGTAGAGGTATCTGTTACCTTTTGAATTTGAATAATGTTTTAATTTTTAGTAGAGAAAACCCTTATTTGATCTTGTTTCCAAGGAAAAACGATCAATTACTAAAACAATCGCTTAGACGGAGAGTAATTGATGATATCTCTCTCATTGTAGAATTGTCTTCTTTAGAACCTACTTTCTTACTTAATCATTTTACTTACTAACTCATTCTATATTTTCATACTTCTTATAAAACCTGGCTACCAATGTACTCGTATTTGAAACCATAATCCTTATCTTTTGAATATGACATGTTATATCTGCTTCATATCATGTCCTACATACATATCATTTATTCAATCAAAGTTTAATAAAGCATCTCATTTATAATTCTAATTAAAACATTAGACACATTTAATGACTTTCTGTTTATTTGATCCTTACAATGCACAATTTACTACTGGTTTTAACAGCTTAATGTAAACACATTTAATTTCTCGCGTTACATATTCACATTTGTTTTCAAATACGATATTTTTATTACTAGCACTAATTTTTTTATTTATCTAACTTCCTTCAAAGCTCAGCACACTTTTAAAAAATGTATAAATAAAAATACTATGCACTCAAATTGAGATTTTCTTCACACCTTCGAATAAACGTTAACTTTACACTAAAACTTGGCATGTTGAACACGACACAACAATAATTAATGCACGGATTTTAAACACAGCATAATAAACATGAAAATTTTAGCTAATAAATAATAATATATACCAAATATATACACACTTGCATTAATTATAAAAATGATCGTTGAATAACAACAAAAATATCAATCAAACACAACATTGAAATCGTTTCATTAAATACCACAGTCATTTGTTTTCCCTTGTTCATCGCCAATGACCCAATTTTGTTCATCGCTGAATCAATTTGTTTAGAATTCCGCCCATCTCTATACCTATCGTACATCCGCTCGCCAAATTCTGTTTTCATCTTGGACGTTCTTAACCTTACGTATGTTTTCTTCCTACCCAACAAATGTTTCTGTCCATTTATCTTATTTTCTTTAGTGTTTTTTTTTTGTTTTAGTTTATTTGAATATACATAGGTTTTCCAACTAGCTCGCATTTTAGAAATGAAGATGTAGATTTTGTAACTGAAATTGATTGATTACCTCTCTGAGATCCTCAGATAGTATTTAACCCCTATATTTAGTTGAATTTATCTAGTAATTCCAATGTCTTTTTGTGCCTAATTGTTTTTTTTTTGACGTGTAAACTTTAAACTTTTTCGTAAGCTAATTAAAAATACAAATCGCCATCAAATCCTTTAATTTTGTCAAAATTTTTATTTGAAGACTGATTTCAACTATGATTTAAAAAAAATAATTAAAAAGGAGTTTATTATGACAAATCTCAAGGATCGGGTAAGTTATGCTTTCCGTATAATCATTTTTTTGCTTGTTTTTTATTTATTTATTTTTTGTGTGTTTTATGTAGCTTGGCTTCTGCATATTTTTGAGGTATCTATACTAACATAATTCAAACTTTTGTATTTGTATGTATTTTGTTGTGTTATAATAAAAATCATAAAAATGGTAAGTTTGCAAACAATGATATTTTATTTTTGTATATATTATATTGCATGTAAAAATGTTTTTTAAATGAAATATTTTTTTTTTCTGAATATTTTCAAAATATCAATTTTCTGTTTCAATATCAATATCACATTTATTTCTGTGCGAGTAAAATAACACTACAATTATGTAGTTAACTTAAAACTTTTCATAAATCCTAATTTGAGTGTCGTGCAAATTGATTTTTAAAATATTCAGATATTATTTAAACAATTTATATCCCTAAGGAACTTGCTGATGAATAATATAATAGTTACATAAAGTGTTTATAATTGAAATGGATTTTTCTTATAAGTAAAATACAAGTTATATACCACATATATAAAATTTACACCAAAAACGACATATTTACACCCGAGTTACGAAACTAGCACAACAAAACAAACAACATTTGTGTAACATATCACAATTTCTTCTATCATAGTTCAATGTTTTGTTTAAATATTTTTTCTCAGCTGTGAAAATATAGATAATTTGCTATCTGAAAACAAATTAGCATTTCTTATTTATTTGTCTCTATATTAACTTTTTTATCATACTGTGACAATTATTGCTAAGAGATTTATGAAAGAGAATTACTTCCCCACACGATTCAATCAATTTTGTACAAGTCGAAAAAATATATAATTATACATAACACTTAATATAAATTGAAAAAATATATTATGTGTTTTTTTAAGGTACATTTGTTTTTGTATTTTTGTATTATTGGTGATGATAACCTGCAACTTGAAATTTATTATGAATTTTATGAGTTATTTTATGTGTTATTTTTAAGGTACATTTGTGATGTGACAATCTAATTGATAAATGTCATTTTGATACTCGCTCCGACACGGGTATGTTCCCAGTGAAGCGGGTGTCGGTCGCACATAAAAAATAAAAAACAAGTGTAAAGAATTTAAAATAAATAAATAAATAAATACTTATTATGTAAATTGGAAATTAAGTAAAAATATCTATTATTGGGTATTTTGTGTAATAATAATATAGTCTTCGGTTGCTCAATTACTTATTCAAATTGTATAAGTGCACCACACATTAACCAATTGGAATGTCTGACCCACTTTTCAGACACGACATATCGGTAATCTGAGTTATCAATACTCCATCAAATTGATGTTGTCACTGTTGCGAGGATATAAAAGTTGCAGACAACTCAAACATATTTGTACATATTCAGTTAACAGATTCGATTTTCTGTCAATGTATATTTTGTAACAAGCAAGACCTTCGTTCAGTTCAACTTAAGAGTTCGTCAAAAATCCGTCCTTTTATGTTCTATCTTGAAAGTTATTTTCTGAAGTACTTGGTTCTTGGAAAATGAAGACATTTGCGTGTTTGTTGATATCGATAAAATGATTTCTGGGCCGGGATCTCAAATGATTCGATTACCAGTAGGGTTATTAAAATTTATTTCAGGGTTTTCATACAAATCAAATCATTGATTTCGTAGATAATTTTTTGGAAAACTTGAAAATTTATTTGTGAAACGTAAATCAGTGATTTAATTTTTATTAAATCTAAAATGGAGTTCTACATCATAAACACTGTCTACATTCATAAACTAAAAACATCAAAATTTACCATTAATCAATTTTTTTCTTTTCTAAACTTTGAGCATTGATAATTTCCATCATTTGGCCTACTCGTTATTCTTACAGACGTTAAATAGTTAATACAAAACGGAACTTAAATACAAGTTTTTCCTTTCTTCCTCACATACGAGCTATAGAAAACACCAAGATGTTTTTTGGTCCTTTTGAGTATGGCCCTATTTCTCCAAATCAAGCAAGTTCATCTCGTATAAATTATATTATATTTTTTATGGAGTGATAGAAATCGTTTCGTTTGATACTGCGATAAAGTGTATTATTGGTAAACGAGTTTCGATCATAAATATTTGAGTAGGATAGAGTGTTCTGTAGAATTTACAATCATTTTCAATATAAATGTGTTAGCGTAACATGGAAACGATATTGAAAGTTTACATTTTTTATAACTTCAGTTATTCTCAAATGACGAAACATTTTTCCAATTTTAAATAGTTTTGTATTTGGTTATGACTTCAAAGCTAAAGAACAATCTATACAATCAAAAGATTTTTAAGTTTATAATTTTAAAATATTTAAAGTGTATCTTTAGAGGCTCCTTTTTAAAATCTTTTTAAATCGTACATACTCGTATATGAATATGGAAATGTAGGTATAGCTTGCAATTCTTTCTTCCAATATTTTCAAAGAGAAATTTGATTGGTATTTTGATTGAAAATTTTCATTTTATTTGAAATCAAATCGAAACGAGATAATAATATATCAGTAGAAATGCTAAAAATAAAACTAATTTTATTGATCTTCTTCGTATATATTACAAATGGCTTTTAAATTTACATATACCAAGTTTTCCTTCGTAACAAATTGGTTTCCATTTTTTTTTTCTTTTTAGTGTATTCGCTCACACCGACCCGATCTACAAACAAACAAAAAACCTTTTCAACTTCAAAGTTGAAACTTTTCCGCTTATAAATTGCAAACAATGGAAATAATTCTAAAAATAGTTATACTATTAGCTAATTTTCATTTTATATTAAAATTTATCATCTTTTAGATCAAAGTTATTTTTTCATAAAACCCAACAATTAGAAGCAATTAAATTCAATAAATATAATCCTACATAGTTACTCATAATAAACAAATATTTCGATTAAGTTGCATAAATATAAACGAATTTGTTAACAACTTGAAAATTTACTAAAAATGTAATAAAGAATAAATATAATTAAGATTAATAAACGGTAAGGTTTATTGTTTTCAAATTGACGTGGAAAAGAAATAACGTTTCAAAACCTCTATCAACTTGTGTTTTATCTACAGCTAATCATTTCTCATTTATATAAAATATTATCAAAACATAATATCATTCTTCATTGAAACTTTAAATATTCATAAACTTCATATATAAAATTGACACAAGAAATTGATCAATAATTGTAGGTACTCAAGACAACTGATGACTCATATTTTGAAACTTTGATGTTTCGAATATTTTTATTATTGCATATGCGCAAACATTGGAATTTTTTCCCCGTCGGGAGTCAAAGATATTTTTTAACAGATTTTTAATTATCTCAATAGAGACAAAGTTGGAATATTTAACTGTAGGAGAACCGGGAAATCTTCCCGGTTCCCGGTTCTCCTACTGTAAAATATTCCAACTTCGTCTCTATTGAGATAATTAAAAATCTGTTAAAAAATATCTTTGACTCCCGACAGGGAAAAAATCCAATGTTTGCGCATTGCAATAATAAAAGTATTCGATTACTTACACATTGGTACAAGTAGGTAAATAAGACAAAAATGACCTTATAAGTCTGGCCCAATTCAGGAGTGACTTCTATGCGAAAAATGCATTGTCACCTCAGGTATAAGAATTGTGGCTTTTCATTATTTCCAAAAAAAAACAATTCTCTCAATAGATGGCGTTACAACAAAAATAAATAAAAATAATAAGAATGTTGTTCATAATTTCACACATGATGGCTGTAGTAAAAAATCCTTATTTTCAAGCGAAAAGAATTTCAGTACTGCAATATATAGAAGTTTCAAAAATTGAATTGATAGGGATCTCATTAAAAAGGCATAATTGGTGAACGTTGCGCAAGCGCATAAAGCGATCACGTAAACCAGCCGATGACAGGTCGTAAGCCCTGTAGGTGCCTTGATTTCCCGGTTCTCCTACAGTAAAATATTCCAACTTCGTCTCTATTGAGATAATTAAAAATCTGTTAAAAAATAACTTTGCTGTTTCTTTTAATACATAACTAACACTATATTTCCCACCTTTTAATAATATTAATTGTTATTAAACAATAATAAGCCAATGAATCATTTCAAACGTCACATTAATTCTTATAATTAGAATCTTAATACTTGCGTGTTGATTCATAAATAATGATGTATTGTAAAATTTCATTTTGATAATATCAATTATGGTGAGTTTATGAACTTTTATCATTCTCTTGATACTTTTGAGTATGGAGGGATATTTAATGGAACCACTTCAGAATATATATTTTTTATTTTGTCAGGCGTATCAAGTCTTTTCAATTCAAATATAATACTTGTGACACGCTATATTTCAATTTATAAAACATGTCTGTGTTAAGTAGCGTTCCCATGAACTTTTTAATCCATTTAATACAAAGAAGCAGATTTCAAATAATGTAGTCCGTACTTTTTGTTTGTAAGTTTAAAAATATTCATTAAAATACTTGTTCTTTCAAAATCCATTAAGAATATTATATTAATTCTTCTACTATTTTTTGAATCATGTTAACGTTTAAGTATTAAGAAATGTTTTATATTAGCACTAGAGCGAGATATGATTTTCCTTGGATACATTTTTCTGGTGATTCTATCAGATTCCTATAAATCTTTCATTACAGTGTGTTTAAAATACCAGTTATAAATGATTAGAGGTATTCATAAGACAGTTATTTTCTTCTTCTTCTTCTTCATCCCTCTGTTCTCCACTGCTGGATATAGGCCTCTTCCATACCTTTCCATTTCTTTCTGTCGGTTGCTGCTTGCAGCCAATTTTCACCCCCCACAGCGGCTATGTCGCCGGACCATCTTTTTTGAGATCTTCCGAAGCCTCTCTTGTTTTCTCCATCTTAATATTTTAGGGGTCCATCTTGTGGGGTCTTGTCTTGCAATATGGGTCTTGCAATAGGGGTCTTGCAATAAGGGTCTTGTCTTGCAATATGGGTCTTATCTTGCAATATAATCTTGCAAGATAGATATGTATATCATTCAATTATTTATCTATTTAGCAAAGAAACCAACAGAATACTAACATAGTATTTTTAATATACGCATAGAAATAAAACATGATTCGTTAGATCTCCAATGATTAGAGCCTGTCAAATAGTCAATACATAATTTGTTAATAGTTTGGTGTAATCAGCTATTGAAATTTAATTAATACATATAGAGGTAGGTAAATAATTGAAAAAAAATCAAATCTACAATAAGAATAACATTCACATTCTGGCTAGGACTATTCAAATTCATTATATGCGTCACCGCATATCACACAATGGGAGATTACCAGCGACAGGTGTGCAAAAGGGCACGACGCATGCGTGTATAACCAAATACAAATTTTGTCTCACCTTAAAAGAGAGAGTGGTGAACTTAATTACTGGACTTTGTGAGGTGTCATTTTACCTTTTGTATTTGCTCTTACGGGATATCCGAAAACGATGACAATAGAAAAAGTTGAAGCATTATTCTAAGCCGGTGCCATGTAGTATACTGATTTCTTATATCTACGTATATAAACTATATATAGAACTTTTATGAGTTGTGTTTCCGGTAATTATTAGACCTTATTGAAATATCGACATACGGTTTTAAATCCATGGTTCAGTTCTCGTCTTAGTTTCCGTAAATCCGATATTTCATAAACATTATAAGGCTCCAAAGTATGGCAACTTCTTATTGATTGCGTGTTCATTCACATTTGACACAGTACCTATCTGCTAATTAACAAAAAAGGAAACAAAATAACTGAATGGCTTTTATTAAAATCAAATCTTCTTTTATTTTTCTTAGCAGATAATAACGCGATTTTTTTATTGAAATTCTATGGAATTTTAATGCCGTTGATATCTAAGTACCTTCCTTAACTTTCTAAGGATGAGTTATAACGTGCGAGCAATTAATATAAAAGGCACGCGAGCTTTTTGATTAATTTATTAGACAAGCTTCCGCCAAAAGCAGCAACCGCCGTTTCTTTATCTCGGCATTAGCAAAATAAATAAATAAATAAATGGAAAATTTATTTATTTATATTTGTATTAAGTATTTTAACGTTGCGATTTTGATAAGGAAAACATCAAAATAATAAAAATACAGAGTTAAACGGAATGGATCAAGAAAGAGACGACATAATATTTTGATAGAATTAAATATTGGTTTGGTTGGAAGGGATTGCATTGTGGTACCCTTGGGATAGGTTTATTAATTTTTAAAAGAATTAAATATCAGAAGGACAAGATTATATTATGTGCTCGTTTAAAAGATTTATTATTTAAACACATCTACCTCCAAATATGATATTGCAAAAGTCAGTCAGTTCAATATTTGATAAACATACAATTTACAGCGATGAAGGGTTTCAAATAAAAGATTACTTACATGATCAACATTAGTATATTCTTATGAACATTAATATAATTAAATTATTCAGCTCCTCGTGATGTTAAGGGTCGGAATAAATTAAATCACAATAAATGCGACACTGTATTCAGTTTGAGACGGCTGACGCATGAACGAAAGTACTTGATTGGTTTATTTGAGCGGCGATGAACTGTAGTTAAATTAATCTTCGTAAATTTTCAAGAACCGTAGAGGATATACTCTTTGCAGTTATTCAGGAGCACATCTACATATCTTTGTTCGCATGCTTGTCCATTCATTAAATACATAAAATAAAATATAACCATATTGCCATAAAACACAATGTATTTTATATTTTACATTAACTCAAGTTGGCTGGAAGAAATTTGCCGTTTGGAAATGAGCCCGCCAATGTACTAATTATATGTATAGAAAGTAACTAATAAAATATATTAGGAACCATAGACTACATATAATCGGCGACCATGTATGAGACAGTTCGTGAATGTTTTGAAGTAATGAATACGGATAGAGAAATAGAGCTTACATGATCACAAATCCCAAGCAACGCAGTGGTTTTGGCGACAAGGGTGGGATAAACATACAGATAGGCAATATTTTATTTTTTATGAGGCACTCACAGAGAAATTGACGATATAATTCATGACATATAAATAGAGACCTCAATTATTTGCCAATGTGATAAAATCAAAATATTTGCGAAATTGACACACTTAATTTATTAATTTGTCTTATGCAATTTACGGCCTAATAGCCTTTTACATATACAAATAAAAGAATATTTGAACATGATAATATATACAAAAATAATTTATATTAAAAAAAAATAATTGTATAAATAAAATTAATGATATTATATTAATATAACGAATGAAACAATAAACTAATATCAATAATAAACATGTATAAAGTAATGTAAAAATTCAAATTACGAATGGAAAAAAAGAAAATATAAATCCCAATAAAGAAAAAGAAAAAAAGAAGTCTCATAGAAATACCATGATGTTCTCAAATAACGTGAAAATAACATCGAAATTTGACTGTTTTAGGACATTTTCGTAGTAAAATATCCATAGAAAAGGCAGAATAAAAAAAATATTATTGTACTCAAATTTCTGCGGGTGAAATCTACACAGTCAATGCATTAAATATAGTTAAATTAAAAAAAAGACAACATGACTATAAGAATTCGTTGATAAAATAAGCTTTATCATATGGATGCCTTAAGCTAATGTCGATTCAAATAGGTTTCTATCATCCTATAACACTGTTTTGGCATACAAAAGAACAAACCTTGAAAAAAAACTTGGCTACGGTGGCGATTCTTAATTTTGAATCTTATTACAATTTGATGAAACAAATTATATTTTTTACATACAAATAAATGTGATTTGAATAGAAAATGTCGTTCAAATAGTATTTTTTGAAAATTATTTAAGCATTATATCCTGTAGAGTGAATAAATATTTTGCACATCTAAATGATGACAGTGTTGAATTCTCTCAATTTATGTTTTCTTAAAAATGTCACCCTTTCACTGAAAAATAACACTACTTTTCGCTTTTCTATAAAAATATCACCCTTTTACCATAAAAATAAAGCAAATAATTCAGGTCTCTACATATAAGTACAAAAACAACATTACATGTCAACTCTCTAATTTGAGATTGCCTGCTGCATGCTCAAATAATATTAAGAGAAAAAGAAAAAACACAACATTGGCTAGACGTGAACCTACATTACTATACGTGAACTTACCTCTGAACAAAGTTACTGATGCAAACCATTGTCAAGGACTCAGGTATATTTGATTATATAATCTTAAATATGCTGATGTATCTTGTAGTGACCATCGTGTCATTTTTTTCTAAAGCTTCGATATTGTTTAAATACTCATCATGGTATATTTTGTATGATCATTTAACTAACAATGGTCCCATAGCTTCAAAATCATTCTTCGAAATCACAATGGGACTTTGACGAGGCCCACGGACAGCAAAGAGGATTGTATGTTTTTTTTATTATGTAATGATGCATCTCAGTTTCACTCAGTTATTCCATTTTAAGATATGTCATTATTCTATATTATCATTTTAACGACCATCGTTAAAATGCTCTTATGAACTTTTATATTGCTTTTTAGCACTCTCCTAAACCCTGAAAATAACTTTAATATACCCTCATGTACAATATAAATAATATCACTGACATTATACTGAGAAAACACTATTAAAATAAATTGTTATTTTATAGATTGCTTTGTGCCTCATCTAAAATCTTTTTTTTTTACTTGTGTTACTTTTTGTCGAGCTGTAATGTGACTTTTGTACTTTTCAAAAAACCATACTTGTGTTATGCCGAACCGATCCGAACCCATCATCCACAATACCCGAATACATTATTTTACCTAATTTCAGTGAATATTTACTAACTTTTCTGATTCTGATTTTGCCACTGTTGATTAGATCGAAATAAAAGATATTTTTGTCTTGAAAGGATTTACATACCCCAAATCAAAGTAATCTATTTGACCTAGTTTTTTCATCACCTAACTTTTAATAGTCTTTCATATTTTGGTTTCATATTATTTTTTTATTCAAATGACATTTTTTTAAATGTCTTGTGTTTCTGTACAGCCAAAATATTAAGTTTTATTGAAATAATAATGTAAGCAGTGTTTATATGAACTGTTGCTCTCCATAGACAAGCGATCATTTTATTCTCTGTATATCCATAAACAAATACAATTTTGACAAAATATCTTAAAAAAATAGTGAAACAGAATTTATAACCTCATCTGTTGAAGCCTGTTCTGAGTCATTATAATTTCATTCAATAAGGCAAATTAAGACCAATAATGCATTCAAAATTGTCAAATACCTAAATTAATCATAGGTAAGATAGCCAGTTTTGGTAAAAGATATTGCAATTTTTGTAGTAGGTATGCATGTAATATGTATCTAAATTATTAGATACTTAGTTTCGTTATTGTCATTGATCTATTTTTCCTTCATCTAACAATGGTTTCATCTCCTCAGATGTAACATAATATATCCCTTGCACTTAATATCGTGTGTTTAATATCCCCAAGCGGCCATCCCCTTAATGGTATGTGTCATATAATATATTACATATTATGTACTTACCTAAAGCTTTTACTCAATTTCCTCCCCAGTCTAAAGATAATTTCATATCTACATACAGTTAGCGTACCAAACACGTATTGAGTCAGACACAATCTATCATCATTCATAAGTGTTCCTCTCTGGTTACGGTTTTGACATTTGTTTTGCCTTCGTTCATTTTCATACTAAACATACTATGTATTTAGAACATATAACATATTATGTTATTCCCAAGGTTTATTTTAGTTCTTCCTCGCTATCAAAGCAATGTCGAAAGCAAATCTTATCTCATACACCCTTTATACATAAATTTTGTGCTCCTTTTTAATTTTATATCATCTATAGAACATTGGATATAGCAATTAAAAACTATGTTTCATACATTGTCTTACATTTACGTCTTTTTCCTTTTTTTACTTTTGATTTTAGTGGCTTCGTTTTTATGATAAGTTTGGATGATACGTATATCTCTTTATCCACCTAGTATTTCGAAAAGTTTATTATTATTTTAATAAACATGCTATCTAATCAAAATAATAATAGTTAATTAATTATTAACAATATTAACTGACCGGTCATTTCAACATAACAGACCCGATTTAATAATAAATGATAAAATTAAAAAAATAACATATATTTGCGACGTGGCTATTCCAAATTCTAGTAGTATGATAAAAACTTTTGATGAAAAAAATAGAAAATACACCCTCTTTAGGTAACGAGATTAAAAGACTTTGGCATTCTCGTAAAATAATAATATTACCGTTCATTATTTCAGACACTGGCATTGTTCCAAAAGCATTAATACGTAATTTAGAAATTATAGATTTATCGAAAAACTTGATAGTAAAAATGCAAAAAACGTTAATAATGAATACATGTAGAATTGTTAAAGATTTTTTAAACGTTAATATTCGGGAATCAGTAGGGTTGTTAGATAGTAGAAACCTCCTCAGAGCCTAATCCTTTGATATGTTAAGTATCTGGATCGGTGAACTATTCCCAATTGAAAGCTTGATGATGCGTTTGTTGCATTTTATTTTGTTCTTTTAAATAAATTGCAATTTACACATTGATCTAATTCTTTTGAGGAAGTGTATAATGGTAATAATAATAATTGAGTGTTGTAAATCGACCAGCGCCGCGATAAAAAAAAAGTTATTGTTCAAAAACACAAATTTAACATCCATAGATACATAATTATTTCAACTAAAATTTTACAAAGAATCGTTGAATTTCGCTCGGCTATATCTGTCGATATAAATGGATCTTTAAACATAATAATGTACCCACGCAATAAATTCTTTTAACGTTATGTGTGAATTATTATTTCAATAATTTTAATTAAACTTTTGTTTCGTGTAAACTGAATAACTCGTAATTTTAAATATGACAAATTTGTTGCGTTTTTCCCGCCCAATAGCTGACCATTATTTAGCAAGCGTAACAAGAAAACTTCTAATTGAACAAGTTCATCTTTAGCTGTATTGGGGGATCAAATTCGTAATTGGTATTCATCATTGATCCGTTCATGTTGGCGATGCTACAAGAAAAAATAGTATTATTTCGATTAAATGAATAACTACAAAATATTGAGCTCACATTTAAATTATAAAAAAAACAATCGTTTTTTTTATCAGCAAGTTCACTAGAGGATATTTCAGGTTTTTATTAAAATTGTAATTATTTATGTGTATATTGATTGCTTTTATATTACAGTTAGACATTTTTAACAATAATATGATATTAAATCAATGTTAAAAGAATTTTTATTTATAAAGGAAAAATTATAACATGTTAGTGTCAATCTTGGAACAGATTTATCCTTGTGAAAGATTTTTTTTATCCTTAATGATGACAACGAATTTAAGTAAAATAAATAACATTAAAAACATCCAGTTCTCTCATTAACTTGATTCAAGATTTATTATTCATTTTGGAATAAAAACCTTCATAGGTTCGATTCCTCATACAGGAGATATTTATTTTCGGTTAGTTGAAGAATATTTTCGTTCTGCAATAAACTTGCAAGAAAATGTTTAACTTGTTAATTTTGTCGACGGATAATTCGTGGTGAAACTCCATTATACTAGGTATAAATGAAAACACTAATTGTTGAAGTTTCACTATTTAATTTAAAACTGGCACTGACCGGTATCGATCTATATCGAAAATGGTATCTAAACCGTTACCGGTATTGAAAATGTTAAAATACAATAAATTTCTTACAATTAATTATTTATTTTTCAAATAATCATACATTTCCAGAAACCTTTACCGGTTATAAGTAAACAATTTACAGATTTTTTCGTAAGTTGTCAAAATAATATTTTTTATTTTTTCATAAATGTATCTTATTCTTTTTGTTTCGAATAAAATATATGTAGTTTCGTTTATGAAACGAGTTTTGAAAATTATCTACCATTATTATATTATTTCATAAATTTGTTTTGTGTCGAACAGTTATCTGCGCCCAAGGGTTGATCGCCAAAGACAAGAGTGGAACATCAGATCCATACGTGACCGTTCAGGTGTCCAAGATCAAGAAGAGAACTCGCACAATGCCACAAGAACTGAATCCAGTGTGGAATGAAAAATTTTATTTGTAAGTATTTATAGTTTTATTTTTCAAATGTATTACCTATGTTTTTTATTATATTTTTGGACTCATCAATCGTTCATTTAAAACGTAACCCATTCCAACATTTTTAGATGATTTTTTTTGTCATCTGCAATAGGTATCCTTAAATATACAATAATTTTATAAAACATGTGTTAAGCTCATAAACTTATAAGTGATCAGTTTCCCATAGACAAAGGTTCTCTTTATCTAAGAATTTATTCGTGAAGGAACTTTTTAAATGCAATATTTTTATATTCAACCAATAAATATAAGTGCTGTTTATTAGTCAGTAAATAATCCATAATCGCTCATTAACTTTCTCTAATAATTATCTCTGAACAATTTCAACGTTTAACCCGAAACATTTTTAATATCTCGATTTTCGAAGTTCGCAGTTTCTTCGTTGAAGTTGTAATATATTTTTACCTCATCGTATTACGGTCCATTGAGGTTAAATGCGGTTAGATTTCTCTAATTCCTCCCAAAAATTTTCAGTCTTTCAAGGAATTCATTTACTCTGCTATTCCAATTCTTCAGATCGCCCGGATATTGACTATCTATCTGGTTTAAGGCCATCCAAGATTAGTCCAATTTTGTATTCCATCCACACCGTAATGGTTTCGAGATGGGCTGTTTTAATTTTATACGTCGCTCTTTTCTCCATTAAAAAAATGCTAAGTTTTATAAAATTGACTTTCAATTAACGTGTAATCCGAAAAAGAATACAAAGCGAAAGTTAATTTTGCTCTCGCTAAAAGCATTGTTTGGTAAATGTTCCTCAGTCCACAATTTCGTTTTTCGAAACGCAGAGAAGGTGAATTTTGAAATCTTTCTCAGTTTTGCTAATTTTTCTTCAACGTTTTAACAACAATTAAGTACATACCCACGTATCTTTTAATTTGCAAAAAAATTCTCTAACATAATTTGTGAGATTTTAAAAATAATGGACCTCTCTACACTCAATAAAGCAGTGTTACACCATTAAAAAACAGTTCATATTTATAGAATGACGTCAAAATGAAATTTAATTAGTTGTAATTTTTACGTCTTCGATTTTCAATTTCAATATTTCTTTTATGCATGAGACGAAGTATGGATGATGATGTGGCGATGGTAGCGTGGCATTCGATTCTGTCTACCAACCCCGTTAGGGACATGGCGTGATGGTATGTATGTATGAAGGTAAAGCATTATAATATTTGCATGTCGCTCAAAGAAACGAAGTACTTCATAATATCAATTCAATTGGGTGGTGGCAGAGAGGTTAACGCGCTGGACTATTAATCTAGTGGTCGCGAGTTCGAATCCTGCCACGACTGATTTCGTTAACGTTTAACACAAGCATATGCTTAATGTAGGGAATGTATGACGATGTATATTTACTATTTACAAGGACATATTCATTCTTTAATAAATAAATAAATAAATAAGATATCGGTGTTTAATTTCACGATCCGCACTTAAGTCAGTTTTGTTTGTCTTTTAAATAGAAAAATATCGGTTTGCGGTCTTTGTACGAGTATTCTTAAGACTCAAATTAGTTGCATTGGCGTTTCCTCAGTTACTCAGCCAATACTAAGATTATCGTCTTGAAACTAAAAACAGGGATAAATTATAACACAGTCTGCAGCTTGACAGTTCCGGAATCATAATTTTTGAAAATTCTCTCGTTAAAAAAAATCCGAAAGACCTCGAAAAATTTGCGGGATTCCCTCGTTATCCATTTTATTTGTTAGATGTTAAACAATAATATTGCAAAAATTTTGTTTCATATGATGTTAACACTTTGAATGTTTTAGATTTTTAAATTTGTGTTTTAACTATTTTTTGTGTCAAGTCGTACAAAAAGTAAAGCGGGATGAACCCCTCCACTTCACTTTCACTACGAAAAGTGGGGTTTAATTCGTTAAATCGGTGCTTGTGCGGCCTTAGTTAATGACGTAAAGAAGAATAAGAAACTATTTTATTCATAAATATTGTTGTACTTAAAAATAAGCTGTTTTTGCCATTGCCATCTATGAAATAGCTAAGAAACTTTTTTGTAACGCATTCTATTGAAAATTTGGTTCGTAAACAATGAAAGCTACAGTTCTTATACATTAAGTCACCAAGCTTTCGCATAAATTTCACCCCTGAACTGCACCAGAAGTCTCTATTAAGATATTAAAATATTTAAAAAAAATATCATTGATTCCCGACAACGGAAAAAATTGAATGTTTGCATACAACAACACGCCATACTTTAACATTTTTTGTTTACTTTTTCTCCAGTGAATGTCACAACTCTTCGGATCGTATCAAAGTGCGAGTTTGGGATGAAGACAATGACCTCAAGTCAAAGCTACGGCAGAAGCTCACCAGAGAGTCTGACGACTTCTTGGGTCAAACAATCATTGAGGTAAGGATGTTTTCAATCTATCTTGTTTTAATTGTAGGTATCGTTAACAATCTAAAAAACAAATTAAATTAATTAATTTAGAATTTTGAATTATATTCTGATTTGATCAAATTGAGTTTGGTTCAAAATTAATTAATTTAGAATTTTGAATTATTTGACATTCGTTTTATAATTTTCCATTTATTTCAAGTAAAAAGTGATCCTTAAATACAAAATAAAATATGGACATTGTTTTATTACACGTGTAAAGGATTTTGTTAATTGGGTCTCTTTTTGTAATAATGCTTCGTTTTTTTAATTTTTATGAAATGTACTTTTTACATATCCAATCAACAATAGCAATGTATACCAACTATACCAATTCTGTAACTTTTTGAACTTAAAGGTCATTTGAACTTAATTTTGTATTCTGTAACTGACATTGTTCCTAAAACTAAAATCTACAAATTAGTGCGGCGTTAATAATAATTTGAACTCAAATTGTCTATGGCGCAGACAACGCATGCGTGCTGCGCACTGTTCGGCCATATTTAATTGTGTCATGTCACCGTGATGTCGCTTAACCTTACATTTCAATTTATTTGCGCTGATATTCTTTAACTTTTATTTTAAACATAACGCAACAATCCATAATTTTAATTGTGTAAATAATCCATAAATTTTTCCGCACACAATTGATGATTTAAACTTAGTTAAAATATCCCTGACTGCTGAGAAAATAACTAGTACACTTCCAATTAGATGTGAACTTAAATTAGGAACGTTTTGACAGTTGACTCGACTAAAATGTCGTTATATAATATGGAATTCAACTAATTCGTGACTTAAATACTTCAAGAAAGAACTATCCCATTTAAATCAGCGTTATAGAATATCAACTTTGACTAAGTTGAATAGGAACGCACCTATTTTAGCCGGGATATTCTTGAAAAGTTATACGTTCGGACATAGTATAACATAGATTTTTTATACTTGATCTGTAAAATAAATTCAAGATCAAATTAATTTTTACATAGGTGTATTAAAATATGCTTAAAATAGCTCAGGTTCAGATGTGTAGGTATACGAAGGATATACTCACAAACTCAATTACTTATTTTCTATCTAATAACATTTTACCTGCCACAATATCTTTTGACGTAGGTCTACGTTCTATATTACGAGTAAGTATGTACTTACTCACAAACATTAATTAGCTTTAAGAATTCCTTGGATACCGTCATAATTCTTGTAATATGTTAATTAGAAACGTGATAGTGTATCTATCTACATTGTGATATGATCAGTTTTGGGTATTCACAATGAAAAAAATAAATCTCATTTATCTAAACACGTAATTAATTTTATTTGTTTCGTCTACTTATCGAGATTTTGAGAAGTCTGGAAGAATACACGAATAAATTACAATAGTCCGGAAAACTCTAAGGTTTTGCATGCACTTGGTTTCAAATAAAGAGTCTCAGTGAATAAATTTTATGAAAACATAATTGAAACGACAAATGGACGAATTTAGGTTAAAAAAACTGAAATAATGCTTTACAATTCGGTCATAAAGTTTTGGTATCTACATATATCTAAATAACCACCGATTTTATGTAGAAAATACACTGAAAAAAATATCATGTCAACCGAACTGGCTACCTGCGTTTTAGCCAAACCTTTGATATCAGTAATAAAAGTTTATTTACTTATGACTGTACTATTTAGTTATGTGCACAAAACATTTAGTTGCACATAACTAAATGTTTTGCAGTCAATAAAGTTTGGTTAATTAAAACATGAAATTTTGTTACTATTAACAAACATTTTTTTATTTTAATCCAACCTACATAAGTAGGAACCGTTAGTCAAGAAATATTTATTCAGAGTAACTCTGGGTTCATCCATATTTTGAGACATATTTAATAAAATCAACACGATATACGATTCTTTTTGAAAATCACGGTATGAGGTTTATTTCAAAAAACGTCAACGTTTTTAAAACCCGCTGTATTTGCTATTTTCCCCGTGGATATAAGCGTTTATTGCGCAAACAAATTCTATATATCGTAACATCAAATTCTATGTGACATCATTAACCTCGTTCCGAATATCTTCTCATACAAACGTTACTGGGAAACTTTAAAGAATTCAAAATGTTGAAAGAATCTGTGTACTTGCAGTCAAACGTTAAAGTTGAAACGACATGTTTTCTATTGAACAATCTATCGAGGTTAGTTTAATAGTATCTAACTCACCGGATTCCCCAAAGTAAACCGATTCTTTATTGACTATACTCATATTATATTCTTATAGATTCTCATATTCCACCAAGCATTTCATAATACAAGATCGTATTTTTATTTTTTTGCTGTATGCAACCAAAACATTACCCACAACATGTAAAATAGTTTCAATTCGCCAATATTACTAGAAGTACATACCTACATAAATATATCATATTCAAGCATACCTAAAAAAAGGTTTCAGAAAAAGGTAATTTATTACAAAACTATGTGTATATGTGCTGTCATAGTGACTCTTTTTGATTTTTTTTTGTTTAATCTGTAATGTAATTTGTTGTAAAATAATGCAAAACATTTTTTTTTTCTCATTTATATGCAACAAATAAATTATTATTTATTTATTTATTTAATACCTACATTCATTCTCATTGAATACAAGATAAATAATAAATAATTATAATTACATATTTTTGATCCAACCATAGAAAATAACTAAAATTTGTGTTACATTGTGTCAATGGTAATGTTTTTTTTTTTTAACATGTCTACGTAGGGGACGCCAGCTATTAGGATTTGGGTCCATTTTACTCTTCCGAAGAAGCGCACTACGTTGCGTTGGGAGGGGTTTGCAATCTAGAAAAGAGTTTATTAATTCGGATTTTAAAAAGACCCGGGTTGTACGAAGATGGAAACACAGAATTCGGAAGATCGTTCCACAGTCGGGCTGGTGTATTAATAAAGGAGTTCGAGAAGCGACTTGTTCGTATATGTTGAAAGTCCATTGTGAATGGATGCTGCGATTGAGTGAAGCGAGTGACTCTGTTGCGAGTGGGTGGAGGAGGGACCAAAGATGCAAGTTCTTCTGAGCAATTCCCGTGGTAGTATCTATAGAATAAACTTAAAATACCGACTCTGCGTCTGTGTTCTAGTGATTGCAATCCATCAGTCTGTGATGGATCATCAATCAGACGTTTAATGTGTTTCCAACATTAAAATTTAATTAAGGACTTATAGTGGAATTGATTTTTTTACTGTCGTACCTATACATAAAAGTATCTTAAATATGAATTCAACTTAAACATAAATTTATATATAACATGTCACAAAGTACGTAATAATTACATATATGCATAAAATGTTAAGTAAAATTGTATAATATAAAACTATTATTGTTACGAGTATTAGTTTCATGTTAAATAGTTATTTATTTATTTATTTATTTGAATCTTCTTGTACATACAATTTGTACACTGGCGGGCGTATTGCCTAGTGGCAATTTCTTCCAACCAACCAGAGTTAATATTAAGTATACAAAACAATGTGTACTATGGCAATCAGTTACATAATCACATTACAAAATAAATAAATACAGCAGAATAAAAGTAAAAAAAAAAACAAATAAGATAGCATAAAAGAACAATTCATAGCAATGATAGGAAAACTAAACGATAAGGAAAGGAAGAGGAGAGGAAGATGTAATCAGGTGTTGTCAGATAAATATTTTTGCTTTAGCCTTTTCTTGAAGATGTTTAATGCGATAGACGACGTAATATCAGGACTTAGCCGAATGTACTTCAAATGAAGAGCTTAAAAAATCAGAACTATGAATAGGGAAAGATAGTAGGTAAAGCATGTTCAGCAGATCGAAGTGGACGCCCGTGGCTTGATAGTTATGAAGTGGAGAAAAAAATATGAACGTTTATTTTATTTTGCCATATTTCTTATCTAAATTATGAACAAGAAATAAAAGGTACCTACTTCATTTTATATTCTAATAATACATTTGTGTCTAAAAATCTTAAACCTAAACTAATACCTATAGGTAAAAAATAAAAAAAGATTGAAGATTTTAATATTTTTTTCCTCTATTAGGACAACCGTTTCGTCTTGGAGTGACTTCATAATCAATTAAAAAAAACACGCATTTATTTTTATAGTCAATACACATTACTTGTATTTTTTTCGATATCTTATTGTTTTATTTATTTAATATTGCTTCTCGGGCAACTAACAGGTGCTATGTCAAATATTAATTTGACACGCACCCAATAACAAGTTGCCACATTCTGGAGACTTACGATATTAATCGTCTCACAGATCCAGACTGAAAACACAATTAAAAACTGTGTCTCCACCGGGAATCGAACCCGGGACCTTTGGATCAGCAGTCAGATACCCAACCAACTGAGCCAGGGAGGCCGCCGTTTTGTATTATGTAGTACATAGTATGATGTTTTTTCATATACTTTAATTCACAAACTTTATATCTCAGTAGAGACGAAGATGGAATATATATATTATAAGAGAACTGGAAAATCAGACACTAAACATGCGCTTAAAGCGACCACGTATACCAGCCAATGGCAGGTCTAAGCAAATACTGTAGGAGTCCTTTAAAGTCCTTTCCCGGTTCACCTTTAAATATTGATTTATAAAGTTTGGCAAAAAGTATCATTTACCATCTTACAAGGTCGTCTTAATATTGGGAGTGAAATGGTATTTTAACCAATTATATTATGAATTTCCACTGTCTCAAAATCAAAATTTCTAAACAAATAGAATCGCTTCCTTCATCATTCCAAAATAGGTTACGAAAAGTTGTACAATTTGATTGCACGTGTTCACGCTCCGTTTTTATTATCCAATCTAGTTTATAACATTGCTTTTCTGGTCATTTCTAAATAAAACAAACCCCATAAACCCCACTGCAAATGTATCGTTTTATTTTGGTCCATCATCTAAATTTAATCTTCTGATAAGTTTTATCCGTCCTGTCTTTTTTTTATTTTACAGCCAAAAGCAGGGGCTGGCATAGTATACATTTATTCATTCCAGTGATTGAGAAAAAACTCGATTTTTTTAACCCATAATTTTGCATTGTTTAATTTCTTTTCTAATTTAAAAACATTTCACCTAGAAGGGGGGCGATTTGCACGTAAACCAACGAAGCAAAAATACACAAATTTGCGCTCTGCGTGCCCAGAAGCCTGGTTCAAAATATTTGGTGATATTTGTACGTTTTTTTTTTCATTTAAAGATAAAAGTATGTTCTTCTTTTTCTTGTGCCATTTCATGTTCCCCCTACGTCAGCTAACACCTGAATGTAAGATAATATATTATTTTGTCCTTGGGCTTTTTTTATATATTTCTTTGTACAAGATTTGGTGCACAGTGCACAAGAAAATCCCACAAGGCACAGCCTGTCTAGTCTGTGGGTATTCCAATAATATTAGAAACAAAATAATTATGTTAATAATAGTAATAATACAAACTCTAGTAATATTATAAAATCATTTAATGAAATATATAGAAAATACACCTGCTACTAATATAATGAGATTAAAATACTGGTATTCCCGTAAAATTACAATATTACCGTTCATTATTTCAGCCACTGACATTATTCCAAAATCGTTAAGCCGTAATTTATAAATTTTAGATTTATCGAAAAACTTAGTATTAAAAATACAAAAAACGGTAATAATGAATACAAAGATTAATTTACAGAGTGAATGGAGCACTAAGACCAATTATGAATGATCGCAACATATCAAAGGATGCCAAAGTTGCCATTCATAACGCCATCGTAGTGCCAACCTTGACGTATGCAAGTGAAACCTGGACTTGGCAGAAGACGCATGAAAGTAGAATAAATGCAGTTGAAATGAGATCGTTAAGAAAGATTTGTAATAGAACGATGTATGACCGGGTAAGAAATGAGGACATAAGGAAAGAATGTAAGATGAAGAAAGATGTCATTACTAGAATGAAAGTGAACACATTGAGATGGTTTGGTCACATGGGGAGAATGAATGAGGAGCGCCTGACGAAGAAAATATACAGAGCGGAAAGGAATGGAATGAGAGGTCGGGGACGCCCAAGAAAGGGATGGCACGACCATGTGAACGAAATTTTGAAAGACGGAAATGTTAGAAGTGTGAGCAATAGACGAACATGTATGAGACGATGCATGATTGTGGACGAGGCGAGAGATGCATGCCAGGATAGAAAGATGTGGCGTTCGGTTCTCTCTGCCTACCCCGCAAGGGACATGGCGTGATGGTATGTATGTATGTATGTAAGATTAATTTACGCATTGATCTGCTAATTCTTTTGAGAAAGTGTATAATGTTAATAATAATAACTGAGTGTTATTATTTGTAGTGCTTAATTGTTATTAATATCATAAGTAAATCGCCCAGCGCTAAAAAAACGAGTTATTATAAAATATATAAATAAAAAACAATGAAACAAAGTCCTCAGGCGCATACGTACAAAAAATATAGATATGAAACATACAAAAACATAGATCAATAGGATTAGACAAAACAGTCCTTCAAATTCCCTCACAGTCCCTCAAAGCCTCATTTGTAATGTGTATGTATGTGGTCGATTCAAAAACCAGTCGTATGAAATAACTAATTTATGGTTTAGTATAAAATAATGAAATGTTTTGTTTATTCTCATTACCGCTGAAAAATGCAGAAAAAAATATTTGGGTCAACTTAAGACGTTTTATATATAGACACGTTATATGAGAGCAAAACGCTCTGCAAAAATGATACATTTTAACGAATTCTTACAATATTACCAAAAAAGAGCACACACGATAGAATACATTAAGTGAGAAAGAGATCATACAATAATAGACACACACTGCAGACATATTTTCTCTTTTACTCCAGTGCAATCATATTATATTTATCTCTCACACCAAATAATGACTGTGAAAGAAACGAATTATATAAGTTATAGCTGTGTGAAACATATAATACGACAACAGAATCTCTGCATAGCAAATATAACTTTACTACTTCCTCTTTTACTCAAAATAAAAATAACTATCGAAAAATCTATATAAATATATTAGTGTATTAAATTTGCATCATGAAATGATATATCTGTTCCTCGCGTCACAGTAATGTAATTTTTCATCACACAAGATGGCATTTTGACTACGACAATACACTCGAATACTACATCTTGCATACAACTAGAGTGAGATATGCGCCTTACTTTTTGTTTGCCGAATTTTAACACTAGTAACGTATCTATTACGTTCATATATCATTTGGGGTCAACTATGACTAATTCAACAATGAGTATTATCCTTCTATGTAAATACGTACAACCCACCTTATGACAACTGTCTATTTTCTCAATATTTCTTTAAGTATGAAGACAATCACATCTTTTTTTTCATCCGAAACTAATGTTACAATGAATACAAAACCAACTTCGATGTCACGTTCAAAATGACGTCCTATAAAAGATATTCATTTAATCGTAACGTTTGAGGGAACGAGTGCAAAAAACTCGACAATTTATTGTTTCAAATGATGTAAAAATATATTTTAACGTTAGTAAAGAGTTTTTTGATGGTCCTTAGATGGTGTTAGTAGGTACAGTAAAAAAAACCAGAACATATCATTGAACAATTTCATTTTAGTCGCCTACGTACATAAATATTTTATGTATGTGACTCAGCAATAATATTTTACTGTTTGACATTGTTAAAAAACAGGCTATGAAAATTTCACTTAGTAAAGGGCCGCATCAAATATTTATAAAAAGGATTTGTGTTAAAAGAACAGCTTTACCTACGCTCAAATTTAATATTCTACGAGTTACATTTGTGTTTTATGTTCAGTTTTCTTTAAAAAAATGTTTTTTTGGACTTCGTGGCTTAGGAGGATGTAGGTTTTACATTTTTGTTAACTTGTCAATATTATTACTCGAGAATATCCTAGTACTTACTTACTTTCAGTATCTGGAAAACCATCATATTCGTAACCCAAAATATTCGGCCACCCGGATTCCACCAGTGTTTGCTAACACTGTGTCTTAGTGTACACATGTCGCTCCTATCATGGGACATGACAGTAGGTGCACATTATCCTGTTTGCACTCACACTCGCAGGTAGCTTCCTCTCTGTAACCCCATTTTTGGGGTCACTGTAACAGCAGCAGACCTGTTCTGAGCCTGTTGGGGGACAAGAAAGGAGCCTCCACGTAAATTGTGTTTCAAGATTCGAAAAAGCAATCGGGCGTCTCTAATACAGCAAAATACCGGGCAATCTTACCACCACCGGAAGACCAACACCAAATATCCTAGTAAGAATTCGGGAAACACGGGCTCCAGAAGAATTCTATTTAGGGATCCAGATGGAAAAAGAAGGGTCGGTGGACCAAGGTTAAGGTGGGAGGATGGCAACATGACAACAAGATGTATGTACTTGCGGCGAATAGGCACATTCGTGCTGATGTAAAGTAGGCTGATGTGGTTTGAACGTAATCGGAGAAAACCGCCAGAAAACGTACATATGTTACACTGCACTGGACATCTTAAAAGACGATGGATGAGCTTGGTAGCGGAGGATATGTGAGCATGTTCTGTGTCTGAGGACGATGCTCAGGATAGAACAAAGTGGAGGAGCGCAGTAAGAAGAGCTGATTCCACCACCATGTGGGATAAAAGATAAAGAGGAGAGAGACTCAACTGATGACGACAGTTCAATTCTTGATTACACAAAGTTTTCAAAATTAAGCATAATTTAGTGTTCAAATAACTTTAAATATATCTTAAGTACCTATTTATCTAACTCTCTCTAATCTAAGGTCTCAAATTAAAAACTCCCTGGGTGTAACAGACTTTTCAACTTCCAAATTTATCACTGGACAGGTAGTTTCAACAGCTATCTTCATTTTTGAAATTGTTTTATCTTTTTTGGTGTTGGTACCTACCGTCATTTGACAGAGTTCTCTGTTTCAAATTTCTACATATCATATAACTGAATCCCAAAGCTTTCAAGAATCTATATTCTTAACTAACAATTGCCCTTATTCCAGTTAAGTTTGTCTCTGTCACCTCGGCATATTTTGTATTTGTTGCCAGAAAACAAGTGTCATAACTTTTTAGATTCTTTTTTCTTCCTCTTGTGTTAAATTCAGTGATATTTTTGTGGCAAAGGGGTCTTCTGGGATAGGCTCCTCGAGCCTTTCTCGTGTACTCTCTTCCCTGTACTGACGCGAGATCATCCGTCCATCTTTTCTGAGGGCGTCCCACCTATTTGTCATTTGTTAATATTTATGCGTTGTTGCGGGCCTCGATTTTGCGACACCTGGTGTTAGCTATAGCTGTCATCCACGGGTGTAAAGTTCAGTTTCCTTCATCTGACATATCTCATCCCCAATCCCCATATATCGATTATTTAATAAATCGAACATAGCTGACACTAAACATTACTATGCTATGATATGTAATATTGATGGCTCTGTAATAAATAATGTATGCAAAATTAATATCGAAGATAGGAGTTTTGAAAGTTTTAAAGGATTATTTTCCCATAATGCTTCTTATCGCTTAACAGCTGTTTTGCCATTTTGAATTTTGCGCAAGACTGATAGTAAACTATTTATATTAAATTGATATGCATTTTTTCTATAAAAAACAAGTGTATCTTTATTTTTAAAAAATACAAATTTTATTTTTAGTCAACACTTCTTCACTTTTTTTTAAGAATGGATATTTCCTTGTAATAAGTACAGATACATCCTCATAAATTCCCTATGTATATAGCATTATGCTTGTGCTTATTGGTGAACAAAATCGGTCGTTGCAGGATTCGAACTTGCGACCACTTGATTACTAATCAAATAAACTATTCAAATTAATTTTTAACAAATTCAGATTTTATGTATTCCTCTTCTCTCTTCGATGGATCTACAGCCCATATAAACCTTAGCCTCTAGAAATTTTCTCCTCCAACCTCTCCTGTCACTTGCTGCGACCCTTCCAGTTTGGCAGAATCGCAGCCTCGGTCTCTCGACCTTTCTTTTGCCGACGAGGAGCCCCTCAAAGACTCTTTTTGGTACTCGTAATGATGGAATTTTCTCCGGTCCATCTCAGCCTGCTTAGTCTTATATCTTCAGATAGTTTGGAATATTCAGATGATGTGATACCCTATTTTTTACCCTCTGGATCGTGGTGACTTTGACAAAATAGGTAAAAGATGTATAAAATCGATATCCTAACCGATTTCTTACTCCTCACTACCCCAAGGGGATATAGTGTGACATTATGAATTCGCAATTTTTAAGGTTATTTTTTATTGCAAATTATTAACTAGTATCATGCTGAGATTGTATTCTGAAAGTTTCATGACTATGTATCTGTGTGTGTTCTATCTGCTATGTACTATGTACGACGTGTTTATTCTACTTTATCGATTATTAACTAAAGTACTCATTCAATTCATTTCAAATTTGGCAAATTTGTATTTCTAATACTCGCTTAGACCCCATAAGATTCTGATCAAGAAGGATATCTGATCATTGTTAATTAATTTTTTAAATATTCAAAAGTGACCCCAAGCTCAATATTTGATATTTTTATTGTCAAATTACTAAAAAAAGCACTTTACTTTCATAAAATGTCATTGAAAAAATATCAAGTTTTCATAATAAAATATTACAATGAAAAATAATTTTACAAACTCATTTCATGAAAATGCTGTAAATTTTCTATACAAAATTTAAATACCTTGTGGAGTGACTTGATAGTGAAGAGTATAGCGTTTGCCACAACCTACTTGCTTTATATTTACTACGAAATAAATCACTCTTCCATTTACGGATACAACATTAGCTTGTGTAAACCCCCTGACGGACACCTCTTAAATGTAAAAATTTATAACTATAACTGTACTTACGTTGTATTCCATACACATTGTGCTCCCGGCGAACTGTCATTCCTGCTCACGCAATTAAACTTGACTTCACATTTAAAGTATTTTGAACACATTTAAAAAATATCGTTGAACTTGTTTCATCACATCATATCCCATAATGGCAGTTGGCAGGGGTAACCAGCGACATGTTTTCGGGTGGGCATTACATTAAATTGATTTGGTTTGGAAACAATATCCCTGACCATAAATACTATCCAGAAATTGAAATTTTCGCAACGATCCATAGAGTGGCAAATGTTGGGCATAAGTCTGAGTGATAGACTTACAAATACAGAAATCAGACGCCGAACAAAAGTCGCCGATATCATGGATCGGATCGCAAAATTGAAATGGCTATGGGCAGGACACGAGGCCAGGCAGCCATATTCATGATGGACACCCAAAGTCTTAAAGTGGAGGCCATCGGAAAACAAAAGGGGTGTCGGTCGGCCACAGAAGAGATGGTCCAACGATATTGTTGTGGTCGCCGGAAAGAAATGGATTGAAGCGGCACAGGAGAGAGAAAAATGGAGACAGATGGAAGAGGCCTACATCCAGCAGTGGAGGGAAGGCTAGGAAGAAGGTTACATTGAAAGGATGCAAGAAAAATGCATGTATCCTCACACACCAGTGTCGTTTCACGTAAAAATGCAACATTCAGAATGGGTGGCATACCTCATTGCTGAACTATGTGAGATGTTATTGTTGCCTGTTGTATTTTCGATTACCCGGCTCTTACGGGACACTCGAAAACAATGATATTAGAAATAAGTAGAATCACTTTTCTAACCCGGTGCCTCACAGCAATAATAATAATAAAACTTTACTAGCTAAAATAAAATTCAAACAAAACGTCATGTACAAAAGAAAACATAATAATAGCCAAAAGGCGGACATGTTAATAAATTAACGTCTTCCAGTCAACCTAAATGAATGAATGAACTAACCTGTTTCATATGTATATATTTTCAGTGATATATCTTATTGATAGTTTGGCCTATTTTTATTTTTTTTTATTTATTTTATAAATATACAATACATCATCATCATATATGCTATGGCCATCTTACTAGGAAATTCCTGTTTTAAGATGGCCATATTTGCGTACATACAATTATATATATGAGTGCCGTATTTTTACAACAATCACAAAAAAAACAAAGTTTGTTTGGATAGTTTGGAATTCATTGTGATTTTTAATCGAGTTAAAGTGAACTTTTATCACAGGACCGATTTCTTTAAAATGAACGAATTCTTGGTTTAATTCAACATAATTAATTATACTTAATTTTCTCGACTTTGGGAATCCCATTCAGCTCAATGAGCTTGTTCGCAATGCATAAAAAAGTTACACGAGTAATAAAAGTAATTTCAACCGACTGATGAAATGTTTTTCGTTTCTTAGCAACTTGTAACAATAATAATTAACTAAGTATTATTAGAAAACCTTTAGCGTTGGTTTTGCGAATAAAGTGTTTATTTTTTTTTGTTTTTTTCGACCTTCGGTGTTCATACAATTGGGTTGTTCGAAAAGTCATTACTTTTTTTTTTAATGTATGTATGTATATTTTATTTAAATGTAAAAATTAGTAAATTTTCTTACATATAGTTTAAACAAAAAGAATATAAACAAGTTAAAAAAAAAATCAATAGTATGACTTACATATATAAAAAAACAACAAACAAAATATTCCAATATCCATCGAATACACAAAAAACAATGAAAGCACACAATTTATTAAGTAACTTTAAATTTAGTTGCAAAAGATATAAAGAACATACATTTAATAGAAAATACAAGACTTTAACATACAATACGAAATTACGAAAAATTAATTTTACTTACAAAATTAACATGTTACCTATAGGAAACGTGAATGAAGTCCGGGATTTGGGTGTCTTGCTGGATAGTAAGCTGAACTACATTAGTCACATTAATTACATTACAGCAAAAGCGTATAAAATGTTAGGTTTTATTATTAGAGTGTCTAAACCGTTCAGAGACGAATGTGTTCTTAAAGTTCTATATACATCTTTTGTACGAAGTATATTAGAATTTGGATCAATAATATGGAGTCCATCTTATAATATTCACATTCTTCGTATAGAACGAATTCAGAACAAGTTTTTAAAGTTCTTAAATTATAGAACATATAATAGGTTTTTAAATTACAACATAGCCGCTATGCATTATAAAATTGGTTCTTTAAGTGATCGTCGAATAATTTAATAGACTGTCCTGACTTACTTGAATTAATTAATTTTAGAGTACAATCGTTTAATAGTAGACAACATAATGTATTTGCAATTTATTTCACCATTTCGTACAAACCTTGGCAAGAATGAAATAATCCGTAGAATTTGTGATGACTACAATAGACTTTTGACTGACTTGAACATTTTTAATTTAAAATATGCAAAATTTAAGCAATTGAGTAAAGATATTATAATATATTCGCAAAAGCAATCCTAGAATCAACTGTGGTCCTTGAATTTGTCCCCTTTTTCTCCTCCTACCACCTTATCATAGGTATTTTAATATAACATGCTGCAGGCACTCGTAATTGGAGATTTGACCTTACATGTTATTTTGTGTTTATGTACATATTTTGTATTTTTTAATGTCAATTTCTCTGTGATTGTTTCTTAAATAAAAAATACAAACATGGTTATATAACAAAGGGATCAACTATTGTCAGCAAATTCTCAATTCTTCACAACATACACGACAAAACTACTAACATAGGACTCAATAAGTGGACCATGTGCTACACAATCATTCTATATAACAGCTTACAATGACTTAGTAATTATTATTATGTAACTAGTCTACCACCTTGCAACAGGACTGGCCTAGTGAGGTGGTCCAAACCAACCCAATTAATTTGTTATTTTGGTATATGTTATAAAAAAAACTTTCCTTTGTGTAGGTATTGAATACCTAGGCGACGAATTAAAAAAAAGCCAGTACTACTATGACGCGGCATAGTGGTTATCCGTTTGGCTTTTGTGTCAGTATCCTCGAAGTTCTATTATCAGTAAAGGAGATTTTTTTTAATTATTTCTCACGCGAATCGTACTTTTCTGGACCTTAATTATTTAATAACGAATCCGTTTGTCAAAGTGTTATTACTAAAATTAAACCAAGTCGTTTCACATGATCGATAACGATTGAATTCGGTAATTAAATAACTCAGCGATGATTTGAGTTATTTCGATTGGATTTATGAATATCTCGATTTTGTCTTCAACGAAATAACTTTCCGAACAACCAATTACATGTGATTTCACATTTCACAACAAACTTTTTTCATTACAAACTGATGTATTTTTAATTTTATTTAATGTTGTTATTTGTACTGTTTGAATAAATACCAACGATAAGTTTCTAACAAAAATTCCCTTTTGAATATGAAAGTAGCTTCAATATTTATTTCCTCCTTTTTATTGAGACTATTCATTATTTTTCGTTATTTTTTACGATACATGTTCATACTCGGTTAGTTAGTTTTGCGGATAAAATAAAACTAGAAATTTTGTTTGTTTTACGTAGGTACATAGATACTTTTAAAAAAAAATAATGCATATAATATAAATAATTTTAATAAATACTTCCTTGCACCCTACGACAGTGGCAAGTCTATTGCCAAATGGCAATTTCTTACAACTAACCAGAATTTCCAACAATCGGCGTGTTCGAATATTTTCGTTTGAGAGCCGCCCACTTTTCAAATGATTGTCATTGTGCACACACTTTGTTTCTCTGTTGGTCTTCGTGGCTCAGTTGGTTTTCTCTTAAACCAAAGGTCCGGGCTCCGTTCCCGGTGGAGTCGCAATTCTTAACTGTGTCTTCAGTCTGGATTTGTGGAAGGTCGACGTCATAAGTCTCCAGATGACGGTAACTTGTTGCGTGTTAGATGTCCAAATAAGAGGGTTGTAGCCAAAGCTAAACTCCTCACTAACAAGTCATTATATAAAGAATTCAAATTTTGTATGAAAAATATTCAGCATTTTCTTGAAATGATTTTTTCAAATTATTTTTATGTTAAATTATGAAAATGATGTGCCTTTTACCAAATGAAAGTAAAAATTTCAAATTTTAAGTTTCCTGAACTTGGGGTCACTTTGAAATATTTGACAATTAAAAAAATTGAGAATCACTATTCAGATATCCTTCAAAATCTAATGGGATTTAAGCGAGTATTAGATATACATATTTGCAAAATTTGAATAGAATTGATTGAGTACTTTAGTCTATAATCGATAATGTAAAATAAACACCCCGTAGGTACATAGAACACACACAGATACATTGTGATGAAACTTTCAGAATACAATCTCAGCATGATACTAGTTGATAATCTGCAATAAAAAATTGACTTAAAAACTGCGAAATCATAACTCCCCACTACATCCCCTTGGGTTAGTGAGGAGTAAAAAAATATTTATTATTTTTGTATTATCGATTGGTATGGTAAGTTTCTTTAAAAGATGGCCCATTTAGTTGAGAGTCTTAAATGGTATAATACTATAGCGAAGTGAGCTAATTTCAAATCAATCCCTTGTTAACATAATATTCTGTACGAAATAAAACTGATATAGCTGCCATTATGCACCAAGAGAAAGATTCCTACCCTATGGCGTCGTCGTATCGAAGATAAAACGTACAAAAGTTCTACAGCAAACATTCGTAACAAACTAAATTCCCATTATATATTCGTTCATAACAATATTTACTTATTTATCCAATCATGGACTCCCACTCCGATCTGCTGAACGTACAACACTATCCATACCTATCCATAATACAGAATTTCTCAGCTCTTCGTTCGAAGTACAATCAGCATGATTATGGAATAGCCTTAGTCCGGATATTGCGTCGTCTAAGGTAAGGCGCGCATGGAAGCTTAAATAAATCGGCCGATTTTTTTGTGTCACGTCACAGATTTTAAAATCGGCCGATTCTGTTAGCTTTCATGCGCGCTCTTACATGTAATTCGTATGTTGTAGCTCACCGATAATTAATCGGCCGATGAAATTAGCTTCCATGCGCGCCTACCTTAACTCACTAAATATTTTCAAGAAAAAACTAAAGAAGGAATATTTATCCTTGAACACCTGATCCCGATTTCCTCTCCTGTCCTTACCGTATCCTTTTTATTGCTATGAATTATATTTTTTTTTGTTTAATAGTATTTAAGTGTTATACGTATTTAATTTGATTTATTTTACTCTTTTTTATTTGCTGTTGTACATACACAATGTTCTCATACTTTGTAATCTGGTTGGTTGGAAGAAATTGCCTAATGGCAATAAGCCCGCCAGTGAACAATTATATTTGTTTATATTATGTACAAGAAAATGTATAAATAAATAAATATCTTGTGCTTTTCATTGGTGTTATAACCAGAATTCATCTGTTTCAAATGATTATCCTGTATCGGTTTACAAAGCTACGTCCTTAAAGGATGTAATAATATTTAACAATTCTGCGTTGGAAGCTTTTAACTAATCTCCCTTGAGTCTAGTTGTACCTATTATACAACATTTACTCGAGTAAACTTTCCTTTTTGATATTATATATTATAGTACCTACCTACCTTTTTATTTCCTTAAGCAAACATACCTCTTTATGCTAAAGTCATATTATTGTTTCGTCAAATTTTTACCTTCGTAATATATTTGAAATTTGTTGAACGTATATTTTCAACCCGGTATTTGAAAGAGGTATAAAACTCTATGAATTATTTATGAATAAAAGTTGTTTTCTAACATATTAGAATGTATAAAAAGTAAACATTAATTTCTTTTTCGTTCTGCTCGCTACTGCGTGGGACATACTGACTAAAAGTTTCCCGAACAAATAGGAAAAAATTACACGAAAGTCAAAATAAAAAAATTATTGTTTTCAAAATACTTTCCGCTAGCTTATATGCATTTTTTTAAACGAATAAATCAATTTTAAAAACATTTATGCAAATCCTCCTTAGTGACTTCAAAAACATGATTTTCATACTCTTCGATACTCTCTACTGGTGTTAGAAATCGTTTATCGTGTAATTAAATATTTTTACTTTTGAGAACAAATGAACCCCACGATGTTAAATTGTGTGGGACCCTCCGTGAGCACCCAAATGTTTGTGTAGGATTGATTATATCTAACTCATGCCCAAATCTCAAGGTAAGCCACACGCTTATCTGCTTCAATCGTACATCTCACAGTATCGATGTTTTGTTATTGACTGCTGTGGATGGGCGACCATCAGAAAATTCGATTGACTTAACCGAGCTTGAATTCCCGTCAAGTTACAGCTCTGAATCTATCAGAAATTGTGTATTCCCAATGACAATGGATTTTCGAATTGTTTCCGGCTTGATTTATTTGATATTTATTAAGAATAAACAATTTTGTATTTAATGACATTTTTTTATCATGTCATAGAGTCGAATATTTTTTTTAATTGCATATACGCACACGATTTTTTCCCTGTCGGGAGTCAAATGATATTTTTTGATAAACTTTTTTATAATCTCAATAGAAATGAAGTTGGAATATTATAGAAAACCATAAACTCAAGGCACCTACGGGACTTATGACCTGTCATCGGCTGGTTTACGTGATCACTTTATGCGCTTGCGCAACGTTCACCAATTATGCCTTCTTATTGAGTTCCCTTATATATGGAATTTTTGAAAGTTCTATATATTTGAATAATGAGAGTAACAGATCACCTGAAAATTGGACATCTATGAAGTAACGAAGAAACCTTTCTTGTAACGCCATCTATTGAGAAATCGGTTTGTTTGTAAACAAAAGTCCTTATAAATGAAGTAACGGTGTTCTCGCACAGATATCACCCCTGAACTGCGCCAGAAATATTATTTCATTTTTGTCTTGATTACCTACTTGTACAAATGTGTATGTAAATCGAATATTTTTTTAATTGCATATACGCAAACACTGGATTTTTTCCCTGTCGGGAGTCAAATGATCATTTACTGACAAACTTTTTTAACATCTCAATATTATAGAATATTATATTGGAATAATATAGAAGAACCAGGAACTCGAGGCATATACAGGACTTACGACCTATTATCGGCTGGTTTACGTGATCACAGAGTGATTAAATTAAATCTTCAGAATTTTTTCTAATATTTTTATAATATCATATCATATTAAGCCGAAAACACGAGACGACAAACATGATATTCATACAAAGACATTACTACTGTTTTGCTCTATTTTTTAATACGAAAAAAATAAATAAATGATATACAGTTGCAACATTTTAAACTTAAAAAAATAATAGAAACAGGGATTAAAAACAAGGACATAATATAAAGCCCTAGAAAACTGGCATGGAGGTGTTTCAATCGGAGGCAAGAAAATCTCAAATCTTAGATATGCGGACGATACCAACCTATTCGCATCCAATGAGGCCGAAATGGTGGATCTACTCCTTAGAATAGAGGAGGAAAGCCTAAAACGAGGCCTCAAAATAAATAAAGCTAAAACAAAACTAATGATTGTCGACCGATCTGACAAACTGCAATTGACAAGAGCTCTCTCGGATCTGGAAATGGTGGATAAATTCGTTTATCTGGGGTCCAAGGGGAGTGTGAAACCGAGATCAGGAGAAGGATAGGAATGGCAAAAAGTGCTATGACCAGTCTAAATAACACATGGAAAGACAGGAACATATCCAGAAACCTGAAGATTAAGATTGTACGCACACTCGTGTTCTCCATTTTCTTTTATGGAGTAGAATCATGGACTCTGCGGGCCAGTGATAGAGACAGAATAGATGCGTTCGAAATGTGGTGCTGGAGAAGAAGTCTGAAAATTCCCTGGACAGCAAGAAGAACAAACATCTCCATTCTTCAAGAACTGCGCATCACAGTGAGATTGTCGTCTCTATGTCTGGAACGAATACTTAAGTTTTTTGGTCACATAGCTCATAGAATGGGGCTACAAGGAGGACGATACCTGCGAGTGCGGGGACATACAGGACCACCAACACCTTATGATATGTCCGAAAGTCGGAGAGACATGCGCGCGGGAGGACCTAATTGCCGCAAATGACAGGGCCGTACATGTGGCCAACTACTGGAAGTTTTTTATTTGATGAATCCGGACACGGAAAGTAAGTAAGTATAGCTCATAGAGGGGAAGACAACCTTGAAATGCTGATTATGGTCGGAAAAGCGCCAGGAACAAGACCGAGAGGTAGATCGCCGATGCGCTGGTCCGACCAAATATAACAAAATCCCTGCCTCGACACTCCATAGAGCCGTACATATGGCAACGAACAGGACGACCTGGAGAGCAATGGTCCGCAGCAGAGTATATGATGGCCACGACCCTCAGCTTTGAGGACGACGACTGGTAAGGTAAGGTAAGTAATATACTGCGGAAACATGATCTATTCACAATAGCTTTTTTTTTATTTTACAATAGGTATAATATATAAGGAAAAAAATATGTAAATACCAAATTCAAAATATTTTTTTCTGTGATATATGTAAATACATAACTCAATTGCCTCCTCGGAACAGGTTCAGCAGAGTACGGTAAGGTAGTTTATACAAAAAATGATATGTAACATTAATTATTTGAATAATATTTATTTCTTATAGTGAAAATATATTGTCACCTTTATGAATTTTAAAATTAATAATAAAAGTCATAAATTATCGTTTACGTTAGTTCTTAAAAAAATACGTTTTAGACGTATTCATTAATCACTTACCTAAACCTTAAAATAATCACCAGTAGTTACGATGCATAAATTATTTCAAGAGGAATTTTAAATGCTAATACATATCTAGCCTCAATTATGAATTTTACCCAATTCAGGTACCTACTTATCATATCGAAAAACTCCCCATACTACCCTGTAAATTCAATTTAATATATCAATTTATATCATTTTATATTCAAAATATAATAATAATATAGCAAATATTCAATTATTTATTGCTCTTTTTAATAAGCGAAATTGCTCCCCTAGAATATTTCATTTGAGCAGCTTTATAAGTAGGTATATTTACGGCAAAATCAACAGCTTAAAATGTAGATATATTTACTATAAAATCACGAATGTTTGCGATCACAAACAAAGATTGTTATTTGTCTGTCGTTGGCGATTTGTCATGACAGATACTAGACGACAAGTAGAAAACAAAAGCTTAATAACACCGGACAATTGGAAAACAAAACATACATAAATACCGGTATTGAAAAACAAACGATAAATACCGGTTTGTGCCTCAAAGCACGTAATCTATATTGAATATCCTCAACTACTTCTTTCGGTATCATATTACTTCTAAAACGTTTCATTCATTACAAATATATATAAATATTTTTGGACGTGGCAAATGACGCATGAAAGTAGAATGTCATAGAAAAGAGATCATTTAGAAGAGTAGGTATGTAAGTAATTTAACAATTTTATAATAGAATAAAAATATGGACATAAGCAGAAAACTCTACATTTATTTATTTATTCAATAGAAAACAAACAGTTTTTTTTTATTTTTACATAAAATAGATATAAATGTAAGATAATAATTAACAAGGAAACTTATAACAGGTTTTCACTTAGAGTACACTGAAAAAAAGTTGGACATAGTAACAAAATTTTGTGGCATATTTTATTTTTATATTGCTTCTCGGGTAACTAACAGGTGCTATGTCAAACATCAATTTAATATTAATAACAAGTTGCCACATTCTGGAGACTTACGATAATAATCGTCTCACAGATCCAGACTGAAAACACATTTAATAATTGTGCCTCCACCGGGAATCGATCCCGGGACCTTTGGATAAGGAGTCAGATTCCTAACCAACTGAGCCACGAAGGCCAACAAATTAAAGGAACTATAGTGACGACAAAACTTTTGGTTTTCTGCATCCAAATGTTTTGTGCATACAGCAAAACAGTACAGTCCTAAATAGATGAACACTTATTACTGATAACAAAGGTTTGGCTAAAACGTAAGTAGATAATTCAGTTGTCATATTTATTTTTTCAGTGTAATATTCATTCATTCATACCATCACAGCATATCCCACAATGTGGGGTAACCAGCGAAAGGTGTGACACATTAAAAAAATATATATAAGCATATAAACACAATCATTTAATCATATAAACACATAAAAAGGGAGCATGAAAAGACGCATGAATGTAGAATACATGCTGTAGGAATGAGATGGATGTAAAAGGATGTAAAAGAAGCCAGGAATATGTACAAAAATAGAAGATATGACGATCGGTTCTATCTACTTACCCCATAAAGGATTTGGCGTGTTGGTTAGTATGTCTTGGAGATATTGAAAGAATGAACGAGACGAGATGTCTGACATAAAAAAATACAAAGAAGTAAGAGATGTAACAAGAGTGAATAGCATGAAAATTTCATGAACATTTGAATAATATTTTGAAAGAAGGAAATATAAGAAATTTTTATAATCGACGAGCATGTATCGGATGTTTGGAAATTATGCTGTGTATGGCGCTAGGTTTTCTCTGCATGGTATGTATCTTTAAATATAATTCCGGTGCCAATACTTTGGTATATTCCCTTTCATCATGTCAGTGCTATCTCATAAAGTAATGGACATAGGCCTACTCCTGAAACCCTCACAGCTAGATTCGGGGAAGATCGCATCGGATCGCCTCCAGCCACTCGTCTAATGTCATCGAACCACCTTATCTTCCAACACTTCTTCTTCTCATTCAATGTTGCTATTCCTGCACTTTTTCGCCAGTCTGTGGTTCTTGCGATATGCCCTGCCTAAATCCTATTCTGATTGGCAATCCTTTGGACATGAACGTCATACACCTCTTGATTAGTTTATAATATCTAACGCTTCTTGTTTCTGGAGAGCACTCCTCCCAACGACAGGATTTTCACAACTAGGTAAATTTATGTATGACAGCCAGTCCCTATACATGACTATTTGTGCCAAAGACGTTGATCAATGTGTATATGTAGTCAACAGCGCTCCAAACTGTGTGCAGCCCAGCGTATTGACTGCGAAATTTTCAGCTTTGAGAACAATAGTACAACTCTAGTGAGTGTGAAAAATAATTAGATATTGTGGGAGATTACAGTATAACTACATTTTTCTGTATAAATTTGTGTAGCACTTTATTAATTTCCTTTGACTCTAACGATAGGACCCTAACATCGGACATCATCCAATGCTCGATAAATGTCAAATGAGTCTCTTATTAGACAGGAAAGAAAACATAGTTCTCAGACTCCTCGTCCAGGCCGCATTCGCAGTTAGGTGAGGCCGCGTTCGCAGTAAAGTCCAATCTTGAACATATGTCTGTCCAATAATCACTTATCGATAACTTTGGATTGCTTAATTGTTAACAACACAATTTATTACAAACACGGCAATTATCAAAACATAATTTAATTATAATACACCTGTCGATGGGATGAGTGCTCTTCCGAAACACGTAGTGTTATTTTAAACTTCCTAAGCGATATATAGCAAAGTATTTTCACCGTAATTATTTTTAATCATTGACTACCGCAAAGTTGCCGTCAAATCCATTAATCTCTCACTATCTTGAAATGATTATTATTTAGTAATACCTGATAATTTACCACAAAACTTTCCGTTATTTACACAAAGACCCAAGTTAACTGAAACTATATAAATTTAGTACCATATTGTTGGGCAAAGTACGATGTCTATCTAGTTTATTGAAAGATTCATACTAGATTTCGTTATGTAACAAATAATGTTTTGTAGTCTACTAATACTAATAATATTGACGATAACCAACGAAATTTACATAAAAGGTACCATTACGGCATATTCCAAAATATGAGCTAACAAGCAAAAGGTACATTATTACCTAATAAAATGAAGAAAGACACATGCGTTTATCCCTAAACACAAGTCGCGTCTCACCTAAAAGGGAATCACATTCAGAATGGGTGCTGAACTACATACATGAGATGTTATTTTGCCTGTTGTACCTATTTTCGATTATCCGGCTCTAACGGGACACGAGAAGCCGTGTGTATTTTTGATCTGATATTCAAAAATATATATAAAATTCAAATAGGAATCTCTTCAATTAATAATGGACAAAATCATAAAAGAGGTGTCGTCTCTGGGACTAGGTTACAAAATGGGCAGTAAAATTATCAACATAATATGTTACGCTGATGACGCGGCTCTGGTGACAGAATCGGAAGATGATCTACAAAGAATGCTATATCAGTTCCACCTTGCATCCCAAAAATTCAACATGAGTATATATGTATACAAAACGAAGAGTTTAACGATATCCAAGCAGCCAATAAGATGCAAGCTTGTAATAGATGACATTCCGGTGGAGCAAGTTATGACTTTCAGATATACCTATACTCAGAAGTTAGAGAACAGACCAATAAAGCAGCCGCTATTATTGGATGTCTCAAAAGTATCATCTGGCATAACAAATAAATAAGAACGGATAGTAAGATCAGAATTTATAAGACAAGTTTTAGACCAATCATGACATATGCGGTGGAGACAAGAGTCGACACGACCAGAACCAAAAACCTCCGACGAACATCGGTATTGAAGGTTTTAAGGGCTATCACAGGGAAGACGATTAGGGACAGAATTCACAATGACGACATTTGGCGGACCTGTGAGACCGAGGACATCATACGACGGAGTATAGCTAGAAGAAGATTTTAGAGGGACCATGTCAACAGTATGGACGCATCTCGAATCCCATCCATAGCTGCAAACGAAATCCCACCAGAGCATCGCCTCCCCGGAAGATAGCTGGACCTCAGCTTCACAGGAATTGCTTTCTCGAAAAAACAGATCTACGATCTAAAATAACAAGAAGAATAAGATATAGGATTTATTCGGGAACCTAATAAAACACATTATTATTAAATGTTTCACAAACAAATGGTCGTGAGCTCTTCCAGTGATACCTATTTATAAAAATTTCATGAATCGCGGTTGAATCACAGTTCAATTGAACCCGGTTCAAAGTCTTATTCCACATTCAACTGAAACCTTATTTACAAAAACAATTGAACCTTAGTTCAGCCGATCTCGATTATGAGCTCTATTTCATACGACAGTACCGAATTTACTTTTGTTGGTTGTCATGACCACATAACAGTATGCGCGGCACGGAATCGGGACGCGCCACTCGATCGTTCTGTCAAGCTCTAGCTATTGCTCTTTTTGACATTCGATATTTTTTTATATTCTGATATATTTTGTTTGAATTCAACGTCAATCGAAAATCATAATGAATTAAATCGCTTTTTATATGTTTTTCTCATATCTTTTGGTGTATGGTACTTCAAAAATTATGAAATTTCAAGTTGAACCAGTGTTAAACTACCCCCGTCGCCGATTCAATTTGATATTTGAGTTGAAGCACGGTTCAACTCTTGATCCATGTTTATAAATTAGAAAAGTGATTAAATTGTTGTTCAATATTTGAGCAACGTCTATAAATAAAACTGTATGGGCCTTACTTACTATTTGAAATACGAGTTTAATCCGATGCAGTCAGATAGCTGATACTTACCCAGTTTCGGCCATACCTAAAACTGGGTAAGTATCAGCTTAAAAACAAATTGCAAATACTAATTAAAGCCCTATAAGTTTATTTTTCTACGTTTTGAAATTAGTAAATATCATATTGGATTCCCATATAGATATCTACATGGTGTTTATTTTTGTTGATGCAAAAGCGTCCTATGTTTTTGTAAATTATTTTCAAATTACTAAAAATAGGTCAACCTAAATAAGGCTCGAATTTCGGTGAAACAAAATTAGATGTACCTACGTTTTTTTGTCTTCTTATTGATATATTCCGCTCTTCATGAGGCAATCGAAACTCCACCTAAAGTTTTATTATAGGCTCTCGGAAAAGTCCTTGATCTCTCTGTGGGCACGTTGACATTTCAGTTTTACTAGATGTGATCACCCGTATTCGTTCTTCTTCGTGAATTATTCCAGATTGTTGGACTTAACTTTATCCTATTGGATACCGCAATTAACTTTTGCCAGATTTAATTCCACTTATTCTTACGGTGAACGCAATGAGCAGAATGAAATTTGCGAGACGCAATATCTCATTGGCTGAGCAATCTGAAAATTAAGTGTGGATTTCTTTGTTTCAATAGACCAGTTCTGTACAAATGTTAAAAATTCAATATTAAGGTCGACTATTTCCCAGGCAATAGGTATGATATATACAAGAATCTAAGATCTAAATTCGTACATTTTATTTAATGTATATGATTATTTTCTAATGAATAGTCTTACAAGATCCATAAGTATTGTTAAGGCGACTTTTGCATCATTAATACCATTTTGGTTAATGTCAAGGCTAGTCTCAAGCTAAAGAACGATTCTAAGATCTAATCCATCGACGCTGATAAAAATAAATGCTCTCGCAATAAAAATAATTGTTAGTTTTTTTTCTAAAACGCCTTTCATCTGTGGATTATATTTTGTTATTAGAATTCCTGGATTTACTTTAAATATTTTTTTGCTGACGTTAATGAATTAATTTAATTATAAAAATGACGAAAATATTTAATTGTTCAATGTATCAATAACATATTTTTTTATAAAGCTTTTCAATATATAGCTACTGATTAAATATTCAAAGGAAATATTACATAACGGCAATGCTACAATGAAAATAAACCAAAAAGTATTTTTTTTCTTCATACTTATGCATATATGATCAGAACTCGAGCGAGAACAGCATTAATTAAAAATAATTATAACAGAGCGAATTTAAAATTTTCGCAAACATTTTGAAGCGTCATATTTTCATTTAATATGTTTTGTAAAAAAAATATTCACCGTTTATTCTTTTTGCTTATTTAGTAAAATCCAAACTGACCCATTTTACCGACAAATTTATAGTCCCTGCCTTTGTTACAAACACACAATAGAAATATTTCATTTTCTTCTTTTTCTCTCAAAGAAGATTCATCTGTTTTTAAAACAATTATTGAAAATCGAATATTTGTGTAGTTACATATACGCAAACATTGGATGTTTTCCCTGACGGGGGTCAGTGATGTTTTAACGCGTAATGATATTTTATGCAAAAGCATTGTCACCTCATGAGGTATAAGGAATGTTGCTTTCATTGTTTATTAACCAATTTCTCAATAGATGGCGTTTGAAAGGATTTTGATAAATAACATATATAGAACTTTCAAAAATTAAATTGATAGAGAACTCAATAAAACCCATAATTTGTGAACGTTGCGCAAGTCCACGAAGTGATCACGTAAACCAGATGATGACAAGCCATAAGCCCTGTAGGTGCGATTTTCCGGTTCTTCTACAGTATTCCAACATCGTCTCTATTGAGATGGTAAAAATTTGTCATAACAATTATTAAGTTTTTTTGGATCAATCGATTTTTAAGTGAAGTTATCATTTTGTTTTAACAGTTCGGCACAAAATTTAAATCATGTATTTTTTATACTCAAGATTTAATATATTTAATATTATTGTTTATAGTCGAGAATTTTCTTACATCGGAATCTCTTGAGAATTATTGTCGCAAACATAAACTGAAGATATTTAATATTATACTTTTCCTAATTGTCCGTCTAGACAACGTGACATTTAGCTCAAGAAAAGATAGCCAATGTATGGAAGTGACAAATGGCATCTGTCACTTCCATACATTGAGTTTTTTTTTTACAAAAAATGAATATGTCCTTGTTAAACAAGTACATATACATCTCCCTAGGTTCCCTAAAATAAGCATATAAAAGCTTGTGCTATAGGTGAACGAAATCGGTCGAGACAGGATTCGAACTCGGATTACAAGCCCAGCGCGCTAACCGCTCTGCCATCGACCCATCTTAGTTATCTTTTCTTATATCTTTTCTTGAGCTAAATGACACGTTTTCTTGTAATAAGATATTGTTGGGTCTGGTATATTCTTTGTATAAAGCGATTGATAGAATTTTGGAATTTTCTTAAAATATATCCATTTAACCTCAAGACACAACCTTGCTGTCAAACTTGACCTCTAAATATATGACTGAATCAATTTCTATTACTTTACAGAATTGTTTCCAGAAAAAACAATAATTCTTTGTGTCCAAGATGCTATTGTCATTAAAATAATCTTTCGAAAAATAATTTTCTTCTTTTGGTTTAGTGTGAAAATAATGCGATTGTAACAAATTCACTCCACGTAAGCTTTGGTTCAAATCCACGTTGGACATTTACTTGATCTCTGTAAAGCCCTTTATCCTCGGGCATTTTATTAACGAATAGAAGGTATTTTTTGTCAATATTACAAAGGAAATTTTCCGCTTGAATCTGTATTCCGTAATAAATCACGTCTATATTTTTTATCGAATTGATCTTTCGTATTGGTTCTCTTCCGATTACAATATAGATATATGTATGTATGTCTAAATCTAAAATCGATAGTGTACATAATACACGCGTTATGGTGTCGATAATTCTGAATAATAAACTGCCAAACATTACTTTCAACTGCTTTCGTATAATGTCCAATACACGAATCCGTGTACTTTCCATATACAAATCATTCGGTATTAGAGTTATGAGAAGTGTTTTTTTTTCTGGTCTAGACAACTTTTAGACTCTCCTCTGATTTCTTTTTGCTTGGTCAATCGTCAATTCTTTTCAGTTTCTACCCTATTTTAGAAAATTGCATTTAATCCTCATATTTATATTCATTTTATCAACTCTTCTACAGACAAAGTTTTTTCTAAGGTTTATTTCAATGAAATCATACCTTGAAAAGAGAAACATTTTTAATTTTTGAAATTCGATAACCTGTTGTGTTTTCTGTCGTATTTTTTGCAAAATTTCAATGAAATTTTTCATGTTTTTTTCTTAATTCGATCCTTTTTTCATGCATTATTTTGTATGAACCTGCTTTCTAACAGCCTTTTTGACTCTAATGTGATATATTAAGTGTCTATATAGTTATAGGTAATTTTAATTAACATATTTTTTGGCACAAACACAAAACGCAAGTTATTTAAGATTTATTACCATTTTCCGTAATTCGCAATTTTAAAGGTATTTTTTACCCATCAACTAGTATCATGCTAAGATCGTTTTCTGAAAGATTCATCACAATGTTTTTTTGTATATGTGCTGTGTGCTATGTGAAATGTACTATACACGGCGTGTTTATTCTACTTTGTAGATTATAGCCTAAAATACTCATTCGATTCTTTACAAATTTTGCAAATTTATATCTAGTACACGCTTAGACACTATTAGATTTTGAAGGATATCTGATCAGTTTTTCTCAATCCTTTTAACTGTCAAATATTACAAAGTGACCCCAATCTCAAGAATCTTAAAATGTGATATTTTTATTTTCAAATTACTAAAAAGACACATCACTTTTATAAAATGGCATTGAAGAATTATCAGGTTTTCATAATGTACCGAAATTTATATTTATTTATTTTATTATGGTTCAAAGTCTTATTTATTTTTACAATTTATATTTCTACAATTTATATTTTTACAAGGTTTGTCTAGTTTTTTCAACTCACTACTCAAATCTTTTGTTTTCATTTTTCTTGGGTTCTTATTTTCAAAATATTTCTATTTAAATTTTCAATTTAAATAGAAATAGTACTTAATTTCATAACACTGCCTCCCTCTTAGTTCAGTTCGTCCCGAACAGAATTCTCTAGATGAATAAATCGGCATTTTGAACCTTCTCTACAGTGAGATGCTTTGAAAAAGTAACATGGTACACTTTTTTTTATATTTTTACTGTATCTTGGATTATAGCAGCAAACTAGAACATTAATTCCAGTATTATGAAAAATCTCTTCTATCATATTCCGAACCACTTTCCAATCCATACCATCACTGATCTTTGGAATGCCGAGCTTCATAAGATTCAACTGTAACATTTGATCCCGCATACTTCGGAGACAGTTCCACATCTGAGCATACTCTGCTCGTTCCTCAGACGTTTCCTTATTCGTCATGTAGAATAAATGCTGTTTTCCATGCTGTGAATGGACCGCTTCTCCAATCTTCAGATTCTTGGCTTTTAGCTCATATAACATCCCATACTTTCTCATGATAACTTTGGCTATACCACTAGTCATCTTCATGTCTTGAGCCACACAGTAAGCTAAAACATTATCTTCTGGGATATCGAAGAGGTCTTGCTCAATTTCCACAGTCACACCATGGCGAGTGCGTCGATAAGGAGTCATCATGAATTCCTCGAAGGTCTTTTCTTCACTTTGAACATTGCAAACTTGAGCAACTGGATTTTTTTTCCTCATCCTTGTTATCACCTAAAAAGGGAGCCAGGCGATTGAAATGTACCACTCTTGGCTTCCCATTTGGTTTTCTTCGTATACGATAAACCACATCATTAATCCTTTTGATCACTTCATACGGTCCTTCCCAGGATTTCTGAAGCTTTGGTGAGTAGCCTCGTCGTCGTTGTGGATTAAATAACCAAACCAAGTCTCCAGCCTGATAACCACCTTCCACAGCTTTAATGTCGTATCGCTCCTTCATCTTGTCACTAGCTACTTGAATATTGGACCGTACACGGTCATGTATAGCATTCATTTTCCTCCGAAGATCTGACACATAATCTTCTCCAACTAGATCTTCTCCAGGCTTAGATCCATACTGCAGGTCGCAAGGTAACCGTAACTCACGGCCAAAAATCACACTTGCCGGTGTTTGCCCTGTTGTCTCATGAATTGCTGCTCGATAAGCTAATAAGAACAAGTGGATGTATTCGTCCCAATCCTTCTGGCGATCGGACACTGCTTTTGACAAAAATCTTCCAATTGTTCGATTCATTCGCTCCACCATTCCATCCGACTGTGGATGCAAAGCAGTTGTTCTCGTCTTTCGAATTCCTAATGCTTCACAAATTCCCTGGAATACGGCTGATTCAAAGTTTCTTCCCTGGTCCGAGTGTAACTCCAATGGTACTCCAAAACGACTTATCAGTTCCCTTACCAAGACTTCAGCAACAGTGGTAGCTTCTTGATTCGGTAGTGCATAGGCTTCTGTCCATTTACTAAAATAGTCCATTGCTACCAGAATATATTTATTCCCTCTTTCCGTTGTGGGAAACGGCCCCGCTATGTCAATGGCTATCCTTTCAAATGGGCTACCAACATTATACTGCCTCATTGGCGCACGCCTTCGTTTCTGAGGTCCGTTTGAAGTGGCACAAGTTACACATCTTCTACACCAATCTTTTACATCTCCATTGTAATTGACCCAATAAAAACGTTGACGAATTTTTTCTGTGGTTTTTTTAACTCCCAAGTGTCCCCCAGACACATCATTGTGAAGCAGTTTAAGAACTTCAGGAATTCTCTTCCTTGGAATCAATAGTTGTTGTCTCTGCTGTGTTCCATCTTCATTCTCCAATACACGCTTTAACAACCCATTTTCCACGACAATGGATTGCCACTGAGCCCAGTATGACTTAATATTTGGAGATAGTGAAGCTATTTCTTCCCATAAAGGTCTTTGATCATTTTCCTTCCACTGCATTACAAACTTGAGATCTGGGTCTTCCAATTGGTCTGCTCGTATTTCATCATCTTGCCAAAAATTGTCAACGACCGTGGTTCTACAAGCTATAAAAAACTTTTCCTCAGCCTTATTACAGTGCTGGCAATCCTCTGGACATGGTCGCCTTGACAGTGCATCGGCATTTCTATGATGAAGTCCGGCTCGATGTTCAGAATCATAGTCATATTCTTGCAATCTCTCTATCCATCTTGCCACTTGACCTTCAGGATTCTTGAATCGCAAAAGCCACACAAGTGCCGAGTGATCTGTCCTTAAAAGAAATTTCCGTCCATATAAATACTTGCGAAAGTGCTCAACTGACTTGATAACAGCAAGCAATTCTCTTCGTGTTACACAGTAATTGCGTTCTGGTTTCGACAATACTTTACTGAAGTAAGCAATCACGCGTTCTGCCCCATCTTGTACTTGGGAGAGCACACTTCCGATACCAACGTTACTTGCATCTGTATCCAGAATAAACATTCCTTCAGCTCGAGGATAACTCAAAACCGGAGAATTAATTAGAACCTGTTTTAATTCTTCAAATGCATGTTGGCACTTGAAATCCCATATGAATTCACTGCTTTCCTCCGTGAGTTTTGTCAGTGGCTTTGCGATGTCAGCAAAGCCTGGAACAAATCGTCGATAGTAGGTACTCAGACCCAAAAAGCTTCTTACTTCATGTTTGTCTTTAAGTACTGGCCAATCTCGAACAGCTTTAATCTTCTCAGGATCTACTGCTACTCCCTCCTCAGAGACAACATGACCTAGATAGTTGACTTGCTTTCGGAACAATATACATTTCTTGCAATTGAGTTTAAGGTTGGCCAACCTCAATCGTGAAAATACCTGTTCCAAATTTCCTAAATGTTCTTCAAAACGCTTCCCAAGTACGATGATGTCATCTAAGTATACCAAACAGGTCTCCCACGATAATCCTCTTAGCACACTTTCCATAAGTCGTTCAAACGTAGCCGGTGCATTGCAAAGTCCAAATGGCATCACTTTGAATTGCCACAATCCACTTCCAACAGAAAACGCCGTTTTTTCTCTATCCTTGGGTTCCAATCCAACCTGCCAATAACCACTCTTTAGATCCAAAGTTGAGAAGATCTTACAACCAGCCAATGTATCTAGGGTGTCATCGATTCGAGGCAGTGGATAACTATCCTTCTTAGTTACATTATTCAATAAGCGAAAGTCCACACAGAACCGAGTTGAGCCATCTTTTTTTTTAACTAACACTACTGGTGAACACCATGGGCTGCTTGATGGTTCAATAACGCTATCCCTTTCCATGTCTTGAATAATTTGATCTGCTTCCGCCCGCTTTGCTAATGGTAGCCTTCTAGGTAATTGGCGGATAGGCCTTGCGTCACCCGTATCTATTTGATGTTGAACAACATTGGTTCTTCCTTTAGAAAGACTCGCATTCTCAAAAACATCTTGATAATGAGCAATGAGGTATCTAATTTGTTTGCTTTGTTCTTTGGTAAGTTCCTTACAAGCATCTTTTACAAAGTCTTCAAGATGTTTTGGTACATCCTCTGAAGAAACTTGTGCGATGCAGGCATTTTGTGTTACTGATGAAACTGATGAACACACACTTAAATAAGCTCCTTTTTTGACAGTTACTGGATATTCATTTATGTTCATTAATCTGACTAAAATTTCCTTTTGGTTTTGAATCAGTGCTCTTGCAATTAATACTCCTTTTCCTGCTTCATTGTTGGCGTTGGACTCCACAACCAAAACATGTCCATTCGGGATAACACAGTCTAAATTGACTCGTACTAACATCTCACTTTGTTTTGGAATAGTTACAACATCCGCTGCAAGAACACGTGTAGAAAATTCCTCACGCTCTTGCACGAGAACATCTTCATCTCCAATTTTCAAAGATCGCCTCTTTAGGTCCAACTGGAATCCATATTTCGCCATTATGTCCATTCCGAGAATAACTTCCTCCTCTATATTCGCCACTAGCACCTGATGATCGAAGATAGAACTACCAATTTGAAAGTTGGCATATGTCTCACCACATATAGATGCCGACTCCCCAGTAGCTGTTCGTAATGTCCATTTAGTTGGTGTAATACACTTTTTGTTATAAAGCAAATCTGGTCTCATGATTGTCATCGTTGCTCCAGTATCCAGCAAAAGTTTCAAATTCTTTCCATTTACTTTGCCATTTATAAACATACTGGTATCTCGACCACTGAATGATGCAACAACTGCAGATCTCTTTGAGGCATTGGTAATGTAGGTCAACAGTTGCCCCTTCCCATCAACCCTTTTTAGTTTTCCTGTGGCTGTTGCTGTTGCGTTGTTGCTTCATTTGGACACCGATTACGTAGATGTCCAGCTCGTCCACAACCCCAGCAGCGAAACTGTCTTTTTCTTCCTTGCAATGCCTTCATCACCTTTTCGACAATGCATTCGATGAGTTTTTGATTCTCTTCAACGGCCTCAACAACGCGGGCTTGAGCATGACCTCGTAAAGATTTTTTTATAGATTCAAATTCGAGTGCCTGGGTTAGAGCGTCACTCAAAGTTTGTGGTCTAGCTAGTTTTACAGCTTGTTGTGTCTCATTTGCCCACAATCCATCCAAGAACTTTTCTACTGCAAGGCTTTCACACACATCATCAGGAACCGTAGGGTATGCATATCTAATTAGACGCGCTATATCCGCCTCAAATTCCTGGAGAGTTTCATTAGATTTCTGATTACGATTCTTAAGTTGTGACCTGTAAAACTGTTCCATGTGCTTATGTCCAAATCGCATCTCAAGTCTCTCAATCAACAATTTTAAATCTCGTCGCTCAGCTAGAGGAATTGTCTCCAAAACTTTTAAAGCATCACCTCGTAATGATACACTCAACACTGAGGCCTTTCTTGTCATGGACCAGCCATTTATCATGGCCACTGTCTCGAACAATGTTAAATATTCTTCCCAGGGGCATTTTCCATCAAAGGTTGGCATATCATTTCGCACGCACTCCACTGTTGGTACTCTTGTATCTTCTACACACTTAAAATTTGTATCTACAGCTGAATTTTGCTCGGAATTCATTGGCGTGATTGAAGGAAGCACTTGATTCTCCAAAACTTTCATCTGTTTAGTTAATTCATTTATCTTCTCATCAAAGGTCATAGAATAATTCTGGAATTTCTTTTCTATAGTATTTGAATGCTTTTGAAGCATCGCTACTTCTCCTTTGATTTCTTTAATTTCTCCTTTTATATCTCTGGAATGTTCTTGAAACTTCTCTTCTATGTCTCTGGAATGTTCTTTTAAGACTTGACAAAGATCGTTGTTAGAGCAAGGCATTTCAAAAAGGTATGTGTCTGGATCCTCACCTACTTCTTGCATCACTTTTCTCAATCGTAGTTGAAGTGCATTTTTATTTCCTGATGTATCAGCGTCTCTCTCCTCCAACTCATGTTTTAAATCAACCACTTTCAACTCTAAAAGAGTTATTTTTTTTTTGATGCCATAATAAATGTCTTTATAAATAACTATTTTATTTTTTTCTTACACAAAAAATACTTGGGTATTTTTATACCCCACACCTGACACCAAATGTACCGAAATTTATATTTATTTATTTTATTATGGTTCAAAGTCTTATTTATTTTTACAATTTATATTTCTACAATTTATATTTTTACAAGGTTTGTCTAGTTTTTTCAACTCACTACTCAAATCTTTTGTTTTCATTTTTCTTGGGTTCTTATTTTCAAAATATTTCTATTTAAATTTTCAATTTAAATAGAAATAGTACTTAATTTCATAACAATAATAAAATATTTAAATCTAAAATTATTTAACAAACTCATTCCATTAATATGCTGAAAATTTTCCAGACAAAATTTGAATATCTTATCAAATGCGAAATTATTCTTTTGTGGCTCCATCATTAATTAATAACAATAAAATAACTTTGTATTAACCACTTTTTATTAGAACCAAGTCTACATGTTTCGAGAGCAATGCTCTCTTCCTCAGGACACTTAGTGAACTAGTTAACAAATCTTAAAAATAATAAGTATATGTAAAAGCAGTGAGAGGGGAGGAAAGGAGAAGTAGAGGGGTAAAGAAGGTTAGGGTGACCATATTTTTAGCTTACATATGGTCACTTTAAATTTTAAAGGTATTTTTTACCCATCAACTAGTATCATGCTTAGATCGTTTTCTGAAAGATTCATCACAATGTTTTTTTGTATATGTGCTGTGTGCTATGTGAAATGTACTATACACGGCGTGTTTATTCTACTTTGTAGATTATAGCCTAAAATACTCATTCGATTCTTTACAAATTTTGCAAATTTATATCTAGTACACGCTTAGACACTATTAGATTTTGAAGGATATCTGATCAGTTTTTCTCAATCCTTTTAACTGTCAAATATTACAAAGTGACCCCAATCTCAAGAATCTTAAAATTTGATATTTTTATTTTCAAATTACTAAAAAGACACATCACTTTTATAAAATGGCATTGAAGAATTATCAAGTTTTCATAATAAAATATTTAAATCTAAAATTATTTAACAAACTCATTCCATGAATATGCTGAAAATTTTCCAGACAAAATTTGAATATTTTATCAAATGCGAAATTATTCTTTTGTGGCTCCATCATTAATTAATAACAATAAAATAACTTTGTATTAACCACTTTTTATTAGAACCAAGTCTACATGTTTCGAGAGCAATGCTCTCTTCCTCAGGACACTTAGTGAACTAGTTAACAAATCTTAAAAATAATAAGTATATGTAAAAGCAGTGAAAGGGGAGGAAAGGAGAAGTAGAGGGGTAAAGAAGGTTAGGGTGACCATATTGTTAGCTTACATATGGTCACCCTAACCTTCTTTACCCCTCTACTTCTCCTTTCCTCCCCTCTCACTGCTTTTACATATACTTATTATTTTTAAGATTTGTTAACTAGTTCACTAAGTGTCCTGAGGAAGAGAGCATTGCTCTCGAAACATGTAGACTTGGTACTAATAAAAAGTGGTTAATACAAAGTTATTTTATTGTTATTAATAAAATTTGAATACTTTATAGAGTGACTTGGTAGTGAGGAGAATAGCGTCGGCCACAACTCACTCGTTTTTTATAATTTCCCAAATGATATATCCTCAAAAACTTTGGATTGTTTTCAAGTGATCGCTGTTGTCTTTATAATGACATATACTTTCAAGCCATCGTACGTAATGTAATTTCACGACACGTTAAGCCTAGGTACTTGACGTATTGTTTTTACGAATGTGCCTTTTATTTTTCTTGACACACTTTGGAAAATCGTTGGTGTTATTCGGTTGGTGATACAGTTCCAGTCACCGAACGATATTGTCTGCAAAGTTTCAAACGATAGTGAATCGTGACATTACAGGTCTCCTTTTGTAATAGAAAAGTTCAAATTGCCAAACTGTACACCTCAAACTTGTACTTTCGTCATACATATCACAAACGCTTTGTTTATTCACGACACATAATATACACATATACAAGTTTCTACCGTAATATTAATACATTTACCCCTTTTGTCAATTCTTCTTCTTCAAAGGCTTTACATCCCAAATTGAGCTGTGTTCTTTGAACTATGTACTCCCTACCTCAGCTACCGCTCTCCACTTTTTGCAACTTGCAGGAGTTGTATCGCATCTCTCCTTATGTCGTCATTCAATCTCAAATTTTATTATCCAGTACCCCGTACCATAACAATTTTTAAGCGTATTTTTTAAAACCAAATCTTCAACAGAAATCGTGTAGAGAATGTATACTATGAGTTTCTATGTGATTTTTTTTCAATTTACCAAATTAATGGTGACGCGAGTATCAAAGTTTTATTTATTTATATGCAGGCAGCCAAGGCTAATGTGCCTATACCCACTGTCGAGTTTTATTATATAGTTGTAACTATTTTGCTGTGTTCAAAAAAAATTCCAGTCTATTCTTGAAAATATTAACATCAGCATCCAAAACATGTTGGGGCAGTTTATTCCAAGTATTCACCACTCTATTTGAAAGATGATGCTTTCGAGGATTTGTCGAGAACCTACTTTTCACAAGCTATGGCCACGCAAATTAATGTTATGATTATATTCAAAGAGATTTTTCATGTCTACACAGTCATAATGGCCTGATAATATTTTGAATGTTTCAATAAGATCTCCACGTTCCCTTCGGTTCTCCAGTTTTGACAGTTTTAAGAAGTCAAGTCTTTACTCATATACTCTTCAGTTGCAAAGTGTCCCGGGAATTTTTGTAAAACATCTTTAGATACTCTCAAGTAAGTCAATGTCCTTGGAAAAATAGGGACTCCATATCTGGAAACCATATTCCAACAATGGTCATAAATTGATTTTTGTAATTTAATAAAGAATACTTGTATTATTTTTATATTAATATGAGCAAGTTGTATGATATATTCAATTTTATATTATTGAATTTGATCCTGCTATTATGGACCAACGTTGAAGTTTTATGCTCTCTGTACAGCCCTACTTATAAATGGATCGATTTCATATTAATATCATATGTGTCAAATGCCTATTTAAAGCTGATTATTTCCATAGACATCCATTCGTTTCTTCTCTATGGTGTCATCTGTCAAAACTTTCAAAACACTCTCATATTCTGGAAAAGAGTTTTGTTTTAAATTTATTGTAGCCAGAGTGTATACCTGGCCAAAAATGTTTTTTACAAATAATTTAATGAGTTCATCAATTAAAATAGTATAAATCGTTTGTTCAATATGCAAAATATTTCAAACTTAATCAAAAGTCTGAAAAAACATCAGCTGGGGGCATGTTCTCTCATTTCATAGTTGATCATGGTTGCTTTAAGATATATCTATTCTTATTTTCTCTTTAGTATTTGTGTGTATAAATTTTAAACCTTTCTCACAATAAATGACTTAATTGTATTATTAATATTCGAGTATCTCATTGTATTACAAACAAATTGGGGTCAGTATAGTTTTAATGATGGGGTTAAATTAAATGTGATAATAAAACTGAGACCCGCCAACTTGTGGCTCTAATCTCGTATGACTCTTCTTATGAACCATGAAAGCCAATAAATAAACATATCAAATTATTTCAATGTACATGTTGGTATGTATTTTCACTACGTGACCCGTCAGATATGATGGTATAAACTAACAATTGGTCGCTAGGTATTCCTCAGGGCTCAACGCCGTGGACGAATGTTTGGCCCTTTAAATGTTGAGCCAAACATTCGATCTAACTCGTCAATTATTCACCCCCAAGTCTTGTCTAGGAGTGACAGGTGTACTCCAGTACCATTGTTCCAATAAAAATGTCACTTACACAAGTTTTCTCGGCCAATTACTGAAATATTCGACACACGAGACTAAAATATCTACATGTTTTTGTACAGGTACCTACATAAATTATTTTCCTTTTTATTTTTTTCTTTTTCTCTTTATAAAATTTATTTATGAAAAAAATATAATATGTGTTTTTTCGTTTTATTTTTTTATCCGAAAATGCGAATCCCACTAACCGGTATCGCTCAATGGTTGAGCATACTCAGAATAGTGATGAAGACCATCTATGTATATATAGATTCAAATCGAGGATACGAATAATAGAGAAGGAAGGGGTAATACCAAGAAAAATAGAATACCCAAAAGACATTAGGGTAAATTTTTGAATGTATATATAGAATATAGATGGTCTTCATCACTATTGTTCACCATTCTGACGATTCTCAGCATTGAGCGATACCTGTGGATAGGAGTCGCATTTTCGAAAAAAGTAATAGAACTTAAAATTGTATATATTTTATCAATAATTCTAGTTGATTATAGAGTTCTATCATGAAATGACATTTGAAACATTTAAAAAAAATATTTATTCAATATTTTTTTACATCGTATATTAATTTCATTGTAAAGATATAACTTGATGAATTTAGGAAATAAAATGTGTAACACGTATGAAATAAAGTCAATCGTTTAAAAGTTTGGATGCGTTTATATCCAAATTCATGACTCCAAATAATCCTACTAGTATTCCTAAATCTGCATTTTTATATAATAAACCTGTCATTGTATTTCATATAATACAGTTGTCACTTTATGATACTACATTACTTTAATTTATTTTATGTTCTATCTATACATACGAAATAAAAGCAAACATATTGCATACTGCCGGGCTTATTAATATAAAGCCATTTCTTCCAACCAACCAGTTAAATCAATTTTGACACTTCACACTTTAATAACCGGTATCTTGTCAAAAGTATATTATAATTATCGTCTTTGATCCAACATCTTTGTGACAGTCTCGGACATTGGTGCTCCTGTACAGCCTTTATGATCGTGTTAGGGTTTGTCCATATTCTATCACGGTATGCGGCGATTCGATGTCTGAGGACACTTAAAAAATCCTTGAAATCGCCCCTCCGCAAACATATTTGAAGCGCTTCTATATCGTCGATATCCGAAGATTATTAAATGGGCGTCATTATATTGTACCCGAAGTCGTTTTACTGTCGATCTTCTGTACGATATCCATATTTCGCACGTGTACATACCTGTACAGAATGCATTGAACAGACTTATTTTCACTTGGAATGAGCACCTATAGAATCTGCGGGCGAGCATGTTTGAGATAGCACTTACGCTTCTTCTCTGACGTTCGATGTCATCACCGTCGGAAAAATCCCCGTTGATGAGGTGGCCAAGATACTTGGCTTGTCCTGTCAAATTCCGTCAGTATAAACCGGCAGTACCTTAGCGGCTTCTCGATCATGCTGAAATACCATTAGTTGGGATTTTTTTGGAAGCATATTGTTTTCTTAAGCATACTGTTCACATAAACCCGTTAATAACCTCATCCCTTTTATGAAGGGTGCCAAGAGGACCATGTCATCCGCGTAGCTGATATGATCAGTACAAGTGCGGCCAATATGGCATTCTATTCCCGAACTCTCAAGGTTTTCGGATAGTTTATCCATTATGATATAAACATTATAAACATTGAAGAGCACGGGGGACATGCAGCCGCCCTGTCTCACTCCAGTTCGCAAATACATGTGTTTCGAGTGGTAATCTCCCCATCTGACAATGTTTTCTTGTTGGAAATGCCATACACTTAAGATATCAATAAATTTCGATGGAATTTGTCTATCATATAGTTTCTACCATAGTATGTTTCTACCACTGAAAACTGCTTTAAAATGTAGGTATGAAAATTTATTATTTAAAATATTATACTACAGTAACAGTTACCAGAATTATAAATGCCAAAAACAGATACAATACATCATATACACTATACATACTGAGTTGCTGTTCACAATCATATCATTGATATTCGAGTCTATATAGGAATCGTAAAATCTACCATGTTCGCATTGTCGTCTAACTTTTGTACACAATCAATCCAGTGGTTGATGTTTAAAAACGAACCACAATTTTTCAATTCGAATTCGAGATCATATTCATTCTTCATTGTCCACGCCTCACTGACATGTTCATCGATAGGCGTATAATTGTTTATATACCCTTTGTTTTGCCATGAAACTACATAGAAGTGAAAAATGAAAAACATTGTATAGGAATAGAGTGCCATACACGAAGTGCGCCTACCTTTATATTAATCAATAGCGTGTTCGGTTTACCCATTTCATAATGAGAACACACGACAAAGTACTTCACCCAGCTGAATACGATTAATTGTATGTATCGTTATTCCTCTTCTATATTCAGCTTTTGTATACCAACAAAATAAATTATAATATTGATTATATGTTTTTTTCATTACCGATCTCATAATATTTGATTTCTCTCAGTTGAGTCTTAACTAAACCTTGAAATAGGAAACTGTAAGGCCTACTGTCCACGTAAACCGCACGTCAATTGACGAATACTTGCATCTTACAAAGAAACAATCAAAACTGTGTCCACGGAGCGGCAACGTCTCGTCAGCCGCACGTCATGCATTCGTCATGCGATGCGTGCAGCAGCGTTTCACTTCTTGACCGACTCGCAAGACGCACACTTGTTGTTAATATTATAAAATGGCGGGATCGGCGGTGTATTTTGTTAATCTTATAGAACAAAATCCATGTTTATATAATAATAAACTGCCGGAATACTCGAGAAAAGATATTACGGATAGAGCTTGGAGTGAATTGGCACAAAAACTAACAGTGAAAAAAAAAACAGATAAATCCAGTACTTTCTTCGCCTCTTTCATCGTATTCTAATAAAGTTGTATGCTATAATCATTTCATCATCATCACTTCACATTTTCACAACAAAAATACGCGCTTTGTCGATGCTAGTTGAAAGAAATCTGAGACGTTTTGTAGCGTGATTGACGATTGCATGACGCAGCGTGGACATAACAAATACATAATATATCGTCGCCCCCAAGGAAAAACTCACCAAATGCAATTTTTGTCAAAATCAAGTTATTTATACTAGCAAACTTGGAATTTTAAGCTCTATCTATGAAAAAATCACCAAAATTCTATCAATGCATTTTAAGTAAGAAACAAAATTTCTTATATTCACCAACTGCCAAACGTCAATATTAGCGTTAAGCAAAAAGTCACCAAATACGTTGGTGACTTTTTGCTTGCGCATAATTTCTCCCTGGCAACACTTGGTTATGTGAATATTATTGGAGTTTAGATTACAATAGAAAACACGACTTCATCATTGAACTCATGAATTCTCATGAGGCAATTCGTAAGAATGAAAATTCCCTAAAAAATAAAAATACTTCACGAACTTATCAGTTCATAAAGAACAATGTCAAAAATAGAGTTTGCCGGGATTTTTTTCAGAACATATTGTACATAATATGCAATATACGCCTATCGTCATTTGTAGGATGCATGCATTTTTCTTAATAAGGCACAGCCACCAATAGAGGCGGATTCGTGGATGCATGCATTATTTTCGTGAATCCTTTGTTACTTTTAATTTCACCTTCAATTGATTTTTTTCCAAATCATATACCTACCCACCTACCTATCAAACGTCTTGTATTTTAACCGAGTTCCAAAAACAGAGAGGTTATCAATTCAGAGGTAAGTATTCACAATTCTATTCAATGTACTCGTATATTGCCAAATTTGAAGTCGTTGTATAATCGAAAATAAATTAACAGAATCTGAATCAGAAAGATACTGTTTTAATTTCTATCTTTTCCGATAGCTGTAACATTTTCAACTTTCTTCTTCTAATTATTCTCAAAGCAATCGACATAAAATATTAATTTATCTAAGTGCTTTCGTGTTTATAATTATTAGCAATGTTTCTTGCGCAGTATTGTAAATTTTAAAACTGGGATGACTCGTTTCAAAAATTATATCTCAAATAATGCGAATCAAAACTTCGCAGCTGTGTCGCTTTATCAGTACCGGCCTTCTTTAATCTCAGCTCTGCTTCTCAAAGCACGCCATCTACTTCATCTTTTAAGTTTTACATCTGTCCTTTTCCTATCTTTTCCGTTTTTCTTCTCATTATTTCTTTTGAAGTGCTCATTAAACGAGATAAACAAAAGGCACCGTAAAGTTAGCTTGCATGGAAAAACACACTTAAGATTTTTTATGTTTCCCAGAAAATTTACAAAGAAACCTCATGGTATTTCTCCCTTAAAGGGTCTTAAGCATCTAGTGGTGGACAATATTTGTTCTTGGTCGTATGGAAAATATATTTTTTTACATATGTATCACTTGAAAATAAGGACAAATGAAAAATTTATAAAATGTACCTGCAATCAAATGGAAAGTTTACCTAGAATAAATTATTTATAAATATATACCTACTAGATATCGCGTAAGACTCAAAATTCGACCATCATTTATTAAATTTTGAAAGTTTGAGAAGTCATTGGATCTGGGGGGCAAGTCCCGTCAAACTATGGAATCAAAACCCTCATGAAAACCCATAACATGGAAAAAATTATCACATGGAGTTGTGTAACATTTTAAGATATTGCTTATACAACTTTATAAGATAATTATATCCATAATATGGGTAATCATGAGGGTCTTGATTTCACCTGTTGACCAGACTTTTCTCCCTGATCTGTGACAAAAAAAAATCGTGTATTCATAAAGGGGTACGAAGTTATCTTTTCAAAAAGTGCAAAGTTGCAACAGTAGATTATGTATTTTTCTGTAACATGTTCTGAAATTTGAATTTTAACAACCGCGTCGTAGATACCACTTTGACAGTTTAAACGTAAACAAGGATCATGAAAGAGATTGTATACGTAATTATGACAACTACAGAGTGATTATCTTGGTTATTTTACTATTTTGGTTACTTTGCGGGTGTATTTTTTTTTATATAAAAAATGAATATGTCCTTGTTAAAAAAGCACATATTCATCTTCCTACGTTCCCTAAAATAAGCATAAATGCTTGTGCTATAGGTGAACGAAATCGGTCGAGGCAGGATTCGAACTCGCGACCACTGGATTACTAGCCCAGCGCGCTAACCGCTCTGCCATCGACCCATATTGAAGATAGCTTTCCCCTTTCTCACGTTCTAAGGAAAACAATCAATGGTTAGATATACGCATTAATATTATAGACATTTAAATATATTATGTACTAGAAGCGGCATGTTCGTATAAACTATGTTAACCGTAGAGATAAGTCAAAAGATCCTTTTTTTCATTTAGAAGTAGATCAGTATGAAACTATACGTAGGTATAAAGTTAAATTTAAGTTACTATTATTGTCTAAAGACCTAGTTGTATTTTTAGATATTGCTTTAAAATACTACAACGAAAGTGAATAAAATTATTGGAATCCTATTTCATATATCAATATTTTTTTTCAACGTATATTTAACTCTTATTACATTATAAAAAGAAATGTGGATTTATTTATGATCGTAATTGAGGAACCAAAGAAATGTCATCTTTATTTGTTTAGTTTCTTTCAGCAAATTCAGACACTTTGCATAAAGGTACAAAACAAACGTTTGCAATGTGTGTATCATATTACTTTTAAGATTTGCCTTTTCATGGACGTGGCTTTAAATTAAATTGAACTGTTAAAATACAATTACCCACGCAGATACTGTAAAAAATCTGTGCAGTCAAAGTGATTTTTCAAATATTTGACGATCAGTATACATACGATAATAATAATGAAACATTTATTTTAACGAAATACAAACGATAATAATAATGAAACATTAATTTTGACGAAAAAAAGCAGTTTACTTATATTTATTTATTTATTTATTTATACACCTTCTTGTACATAATATAATTTACAAGAGAATATACTTACAACTGACAAAGACAAAAACAATTTTGCGTCTCCAAAAGACCATTCTTAACTATATTGCAGGAGTACAAACAAACAAACTATACTATAATCACTAAGATACTATATAAAACATTTAAATACAAAGAAAGTACCAAAGAAAGCTAATTATAAGGAAACAGCTGGCTCACCATTCAAAGTGGAGATAAGAAGTTGCTCTTCATGTCTACAAGGACCACATGTCCAACGGGTCCAAAAAAATTCCCTCGGACATCGCTGTGTTCTCGTCAGAAAGTTGACATATAGACTGACTACAATAACTACATACTTTGGTTTTGCATTTTCTCATCACTATGAACATAAATGTACCTAGCCGTAACCCCGTAGTACATTTACCTATATATTATATCTCGTGACTTGTATTAAGTTCCACAGTGTAACACGTCTGTCGTTTAGCATTATAATCCAACTATGTATATAACATGCAAAGCCACAATAGGAATTTCAACATGTCTCGGTAACATACACTATTGGTCATTGGCGAACATGATGTTGTGTTCATATTATCAACCAACAGGAAAAGTCAATAAAAATGAAGTAGAAAACACCTTCGTGATAATACCTACCCTACACAATATGGGATTTTTCTTACACTGGGTAATGATTGTGTACATATTATGTAGATTTCTTTCATGAACATAAACTTTAACGTTTTAATCTATTTTATTCGCTTCTAAATCTGATTTAATTTTTACTTTTTATTGTTAGTTCACAAAAATAAAAACAAAAAACAAAGTCTCTAAAGACGCATTTTGATAAAACTCCGTATTAATAATTGATACGAATAAAAAATATTCTATTTTATTTTTAACAATTCTTCTTCTTCTTCATCCTCGCCTTATCCCGTTATACGGGGTCGGCTTTTCTAATCATGCAGCGCCAATAATTTCGCTGCTGCGTGTCTTCCTTTCTTAAACCCAGTTTCTTCATGTCCCTTTGAACATTCGTCAGCCAGGTGGTTTGGGGTCTTCCCCTCCCCCTCCTCTCAGTAGCTATGGAAAGGCAAGGCACTTCTTCACAACGTGTTCGTCCTCCCTTCTCATTATATGGCCAAACCATCTCAGTCTGGCCTCTGTTACTTTTTCGGATATGGGTGCCACCTTAAAACTCCCCCTGACGTACTCATTTCGGACCCTGTCTTTAAGTGTGACTCCTCCCGACCATCGCAACATACGCATCTCTGTGGTATGAAGCTTTTGTTCGTGGGTCTTCTTAGTCGGCCACACTTCGTTGCCATACAATAATGCTGGTCTGACGGCTGTTTTATAGACCTTTCCCTTGGTTTTTACAGGTATTTTTGGGTCGCACAAAACTCCGGTCAACGTTCGCCATTTTGTCCATCCTGATGTTGTTCTATGTGTTATATCCGCTTCGATAGAACCATCCTCGGATATGACTGACCCTAGATACTTGAAGGATTTTGCTCTTGGAAGGCCTGAACCATCTAACTTACATAATGTCCACGTTTATGGTAGCGTCAGGGTTGGAGTTACAGACCATATACTCTTGGTTCTGCTGATGCGTAGACCATTTGATTCAAGTATTTCTCTCCATCTTTCTAGATCTTCTTGAATTTCTTCTGCACTTTCAGATATCAGGACCACATTATCAGCATACAGTAGATTCCATGGCGTTGGCTTCTGGATCTTTGCAGTAAGGTAGTTCATGACGATGTTAAATATAAGGGGACTTAGAGCACTGCCCTGATGAACACCCACTTTGACATGAAAACTCTCAGATACGCCAGCTGGACTTCTAATACACGTTTGAACATCAGCGTACATGTCAGCAATAAGTCGTGTGTAACACTCTGGAACACCATGGGCTCTTAAGGCTTGCCATATTACGGTTCTTGGAACTCGGTCAAAGGCTTTTTCCAAGTCTATAAAAACCATACAAAGGTTCTGTTTATTATGTCTGGCCTTTTCCATTACGAGTCTAATAGCATGGATTGCATCTGTAGTTCCCTTTCCTACTGTAAAGCCAAACTGATTTTCAGACAAAGTGATTATGTTCCTTAGTCGCTCGCTCAGTATTCGTTCCCATATTTTGAGGGTATGTGATGTGAATTTTATGCCACGAAAGTTACCACAATCGCGCACATCCCCCTTGTTCTTGTAAAAGGGTACCAATATGCTATTTCTCCAATTGTTTGGCATTTTTTCACATTTTAAGATGTTATTTAACAGCTCTGCCAACCATACTTCACCATCGGCTTTCAGTAGTTTCCAAATTTCAGCTGGGATTTCGTCCGGACCAGTAGCTTTATGGTTTTTCATTGCACATATCGCTCTATTGACCTCTGTAACACTGATATATTTTACGGGTCCATATATTTTACATTCTTGTTTTTCAGGTTTCCGTGGGAATTCTGTATTCAGTAGCTCACTATAATATTCATGCCATCTTTTGGATATTTCTTTGTCGTTTGTTAGCAGCGTTCCCCTTTTATCTTTAATATATTTGGTAATTTTAAAGTCTTTTGTATTGTTATGCCTGTAATTTGCGATTTTCTATATTTCATTTTCAGTTGCTAGTTCTAGGCGTTTGTAGAGATCTACGTTGGCCTTTTCTTTTTCAATTACTATAGTCCTTCTAGCCTCTTTTTTAGCTTCTTTGTAGTTTTCCCTGTCCTCTTCTGACCGTGTTTTTTGCCATATTTTAAAAAGACGTTTCTTTTCAGATACGGTGTCTTTGATGTGACTGTTCCACCATTTGGCTTCTTTTCCATTTTGAAGGGCACCTTTGCCTATTTTTAACAATTCAAATGCGAGAAAAAGGTTGTTTGATTTTAAAATTTAGATGATACAATACTTCTTGTTCGTCATTTTTACAAAAAAATTCAGTGATAAAATTTATAGAAAATTTATTTTTGATAAATAGTTATGATTAATGGGCAATGAGTGTTACGTTAACGGACATATTTACGGTATCCAGCAATGTCAGAGTAGGCAACATGCGAGGGATAAAAAATACAAAAAGGCATAATTGAAATTTATTTATTTTATCAATTAACGCATGTTACAAAAATTACAAAAAAAAGAAAATTAAGTACAGAATAAATAAAAAAATTGTCACATCTGGCAAAGTTTAGTTTCTTCCATCTGACAACACTAAGAAACGTTACTTTACTGAGTGAAACTGGATAAATTAGGTTTGTCGAAGGACAATTCATGGTAAAACTTCGTTAGGACATGCATAGAATTAAAACACTTGTTTTTGCACTCTGGCTTTGTTCTTCGACAGAATATTACCGGCCTGAACTTGCAATAAAATATTTCTACTCCCACCACCACCCGCTCCGCATATGGGGACTGTCAACGGCCCCTTCGCAGAACGCTAGAATGAATGACAAAAAAAAACAATGCATGGCACGAAGAGTAGCTCATGGAGCCCTCTAGATTAGCAATCTCGGCACCATGGTGCAAAAAGAACAATCAACAAGTGCGAATTGAGATTCACACTTGCGGACTGTCGGCGACTTCAGATCCATATATATAGGGCATCAGAGAAGTGACCAAGATCTCTGGAAACAGAAAAGTCAGAAACTTCAGTGAAACTATCTGAGTGTTAATAATACGTCATATGGTATTTATATGTTGTAGATATGAATATTTAGCAATAGCGGCCCCTTTATTCTTCTTCTTCTTCTTCGATGGCGCTACAGCCCAAATCGAGCCTTGGCCTCCTTCGACAAGCGCCTCCAACCCTTTCTATCCTCAGCTGCCGTTCTCCAGTTAGGGACCTGCAGGAGCCATGTATCCGTATGTCGTCCTCCCATCTCAGGCTTGCTCTCCCCAACTTCCGTTTCCTTAATTCTTAACCGACTTAATTCTCAATTCGACGAAATTTTTTTTTTGTGTGTGCTCAGCGATTTTTTTTACCACGTTGATCGATTTCGATGATTCTTTTATCATTTGAAAGCGGCTGTCTTCTGATTGGTCCCATTTCAAGATCATAGGATCCATGAGGAATTCATCAACTCTTCGATTTGTACTTTAGCGATAAGAACTCTTGACAACATTGTCCGATTTTAATTATTTCTTTTTTGATAGGAAGGGAGTGCTTCAAAGATAATAGTCACATATGAATTTCAACGAGTTCTTACGATGGAACTCACGAGAAAAAATATCAAACTCTTCAATTTGCAAGTATCAAGTCGTCTGCAATTAATAATATTTTTTACCACGTCGTCCGAATTCCATAATTCCTTTTTCATTAGAAAGGGATTTCTTATGTGGTGGTTCCATCTGGAGGCAAGTCTGGTCCGGCGAAATCAAAACCCTAGTGATTACCCATATCATGTATATAATTATCATATGGAGTTTTACAATATCTTTAGATGTCATAGAAATCCATATAATACTTATATCCATGATATGGGTAATCACTAGGGTTTTGATTTCACCGGTCGGACCAGACTTGGCCCCCTGAACTAAGCCAAGATATTTATTTGATGATGAGAATCATCAGAAATCATGAGCATCATCAATTTGCGAAAGATTTGCATATGATTATATAAACGAATTGTATGCAAGATAATATAACTAAATACATACATAAAAATATACAGACCGGGATCAAAACAAATAACGGAACTATTTTTCAGTGAATTCACTTCGCTGCTTGAAGTAACTGTTCCGTTATTCAACCACTCAGTAATCATTACAGGCGACATAAACATTCACCTGGAACGAGATATTCCACATACAAGGAAATTTAAAGATATTCTAGAGACATTTGGACTAACTCAAGAAGTAAATCAACCCACCCATGATGCCGGTGGCCTCCTTGATGTTATAATAACAAATCCAGAACGCAGCAAAATCCCGACTCCAAAGGTCGTCGATATTGGTTTATCTGATCATCGGTTGATTGAAGCGACAATCGAAATTGACCAGCCTCCGCCAGTATATCAAAATGTAATATCGAGAGCATGGCGAAAATTCAACATTCAAGATTTTAAAACCGACTTGAAGACGTCTCCTCTATGCAATGATAAAACCTTTGACAACACCTCCGTAGATAAATTAATAGATCTCTACAATGATATTTTAAAAACTCTTTTAAATAAACATGCTCCACAAACTTCAAACAGACGTCGCATTCGTTCATCCGACCCCTGGTTTGACGAAGAATGTAGGGAGAAAAAACGAAATATGCGGAAACTGGAACGATTATACAAAAACAAGAAATCTCCAAATAGTCGCGTTGAATGGCTAAAATGTCAAAACATATACAAAGAAACGGTGACTCGGAAAAAGAATAGCTTCTGGACGACTAAAATAAACTCAGAAAAACACAATCCTCAACAAATGTGGAAGTCAATTAATAAAGTACTCTGCAATACGAAAGACCACTCACAGACTCAAGCTCTTCCCGATAACATATCAAACTTTTTTCAAAACAAAATAAATACCATCCGTACACATACTACATCACAGCAAGATCCATCATTTAACCTCTTATCTACTGAAGCCCTAACTGCCTTTGCCGAAACCACAAACGAAGAAATCTGCAAATACATAAACAGTTCACCTAACAAACATTGCTCACTTGACCCCATCCCGACATGGCTTCTGAAGTCATGCTCCAGTGAGCTAGTTCCATTTTTCAAATATATTATAAACCTTTCAATAAAATCTGGATATGTACCTAATGCCATGAAGCGGGCTGTTATTACTCCAGTATTGAAAAAACCTACACTAGATCCGGATGACCTTAATAATTACAGACCAATATCAAACTTACCATTCATAGCAAAACTACTCGAAAAAATTATATCAAAACGTATAAATGACCACATTGAAACGAATTTGCTATTTAACAAAAATCAATCAGCATATAGAAAATATCACTCGACAGAAACGGGACTTCTAAAAATACTATCAGACATAATACTGGCTACTGAAACAGGAAATGTGGCACTAGTGTCTTTTTTAGATATGAGTGCTGCATTCGACACAATTGACCATGAAATTTTACTAAACAGAATGGAAATAACATATGGTTTTCATGGCACTGCCATTAATTGGCTTAAGTCATATCTAACGGACAGATTTCAGACTGTTAAAATCAACGAATCTACCTCAAAACCTTCACCAATGAAGTCGGGAGTACCACAAGGCTCCGTACTGGGGCCACTGTTATTTATCCTTTACACAAAAGAAATATTTGATATTATAAAAGGACATGACCTAAATGCCCACTGTTACGCAGACGACTGGCAGCTGTACTCACAGTGCTCTTCAGAAAACACAGCGACTTTAAAAGACAAAACAATCAAATGCATACAAGACATAAATGACTGGATGTCATCAAACAAACTCAAGTTGAACCCGACTAAAACTGAATTTCTTTGGACTGCCACACAAAGGCGTCAACACCTTCTGGATAAATCAGAATTTAAAGTAGATCAATCAAACATTCTCCCTAATTCCAGTGTAAAACTTCTCGGAGTCCACATAGACTCTAGCCTGACTCTCAAAAAACAAATAAATTGCACAACTAGAGCAGCATTTTATCATCTTCGTAGAATCAAGTCAATTCGCAGAAATCTTCCAATAGACGCTACTAAATATCTCATCAACGCTTATGTTATTTCAAGACTTGACTACTGCAATAGCATATATGCTCATCTCCCAAAACAAGAAATAAAAAAACTCCAATCTGTATTTAATACCGCTGCTAGAGTTATCACGGGTGCTTCTAAATACTCTCACATCTCTCACCACTTAAAAAATCTTCACTGGCTCAAGTGCCCTGAAAGGATAGAGTACAAGATATGCCTAACAACATTCAAGGCAATACACGGTCTGGCCCCGCAATACCTATCCGAAATGTGCACTCCGCTCACCTCAAACAACAGACAGAAATCCCTCCGTTCAGCTCAAAGCTCAGCAATCGGTAAACTAAACGAAGTTAACCGAGTGCACAAATCAAACTTTGGTGATCGTGCGTTCGCTGTTGCTGGTCCATCCTCATGGAATAAACTTCCATACCGACTCAGACAAATAGACAATATAAACAATATTAAATGGAAATTACATATAACTACTACTATTGAACGCCTTAAAAAGCTAATTTTTATTTTTCTGAGACTAAGAAATATACTTCAAACAAACTTGCTTAAAACAATATATTTTTCATTATTTCAATCCATCTTACAATATGGCATTATATGTTGGGGGGGAGCTTTTAAAACCACTTTAGTGCCTTTAGAAGTTTTTCAAAGAATCATTATTAAAATTATATTAAAAAAGAGATTTGATTATCCAACTATTAATTTATTTCAAGAATTTAAAGTTTCAACTGTTGAAAATATCTACAAAAAAATCTCATTGTTCCAAATTCATAAAGATATTCTTACAAATTCAAACCAATTGTCATTTTCTTTAAGCAGCAGAATAAATTCACAAGGATGTATTACCATTCCTCTTTTACGTACAACTGCCTCACAACATTTCTATAAGTATAAAGGTACTAAGTGGTTTAATGAACTCCCTTTGAGTCTTAGACTCGAAAAAAATTATAGTACCTATATTTAAAAATAAAATTAAAAAATTGTACTGATTTATTTATTTATTTTTTGTTATTTCATTCTTTTTTTGTGTAGCTTCATATTTTTTAGTAGATGTACAATGTTTTGGTAAATGTAATAATATTAAATAGATACTCCCCTCTTTTAACACGAGATTTTATCTCAATTAAAGAGGGTTATTATGAATTATATGATGAAAATTGTATACCTTTTTAAATTGTGATTTATATGTGAACATTGTATTGTTTTTGTTAAATAAATAAAAAAAAAAAAAAAAAAAAAAAAAAAACACGTTTAAAAAACAACTTAAGACACACCTGTTTAATATTTCACACAATAACGCCTCCTAAATTTGAATTTGTATATAATGTAATGAAACCAACTTAATAACACTGTAATTAACTGCTCCGTGACACTTCTCAACGTTTCATGGCATTAGATTCAATTAAATAGAATATACTAAGTATTGTATACATCGCTTTTATGTTTATTTTTAATTTAATTTAAGATCAATAACCTAGATTTTAAGCTTTTACTAACATGAAAAACTAATAGCTACAAAGCGCCCTTGAGGTGAGTTTTCACGAAAACGGCGCTATATAAATTATCCAACCATATATATACCATCACCCCATGTCTCTCATGGGATAGGCAGAGAAAATCGAACACCACATTTTTCAATATTGACATACATTTTCAAGTCGTTTTTTTTTATTTTAAAGATTATTGTATAGAATAAACAACATGTACAGGAACCCTCTGTCCTTTATATTTAATTCGATGTGCATTTTCTATGGTACAAATGAATAATACCAGTAAAATTTTGTCAACAGGTCCGTACGCTTTCTGGAGAGATGGACGTGTGGTACAACTTGGAAAAGAGAACAGACAAATCGGCAGTATCCGGTGCTATCCGACTTCATATAAACGTGGAGATCAAAGGAGAGGAAAAAGTGGCACCATACCACGTTCAGGTATGTGATTTTATACTTTTATATTATGATTTTATACCTAAATATTCATCCACACCATTTCTCACAATGCGGGGCAACCAGCGACAAGTGTACGGGTATGCATTACCTTATGAAATGAAGCACGAGTCAATCGTATATCGCCACGCACCAGTCTCGCGTCGCCTCGCCTAAAAAGAATACATTCAGAATGGGTGGTGAAATTCATTGCTGGACTATGTGAAATTTTATTTTGCCTGTTATATTTTTGGTTACCCGGTTCTTACAGGACGCCCGAAAACGATGAATATAGAAAAGAGTGGAAGCACTATTCTAAGCCGGTACTTCACAGCATAAACATTCAACGTTTTTTTTTATTTTAGTAACAAAATAATTAAACAATATCAACAGATGTCACTGTATTCATCTTTTTATTTTTCGTTGTCCTGAATCGGATTTGAACAAAGGATAACAAATATTACATAAAAATATTTAAATAAAAAACAATAGTTAAAACAATGTTGGGTTGTTTAGAAATTCCCTCTGATCTTATCCTTTGATGAATTATTTTCTGCATTTGAAGCACAATTTGTGTTTGCGTTTGTTATATTTTAATTAATAATGTTATATTTTAATCTCATATCTTCTCTGTTTCTTGTATCATATTCGTGACATTCTTTATTATATCACAGTTTGGTTTTGAGTTTTTTTTTTGTATCATGCCATGAAGAATTTTATGTAACATGAAAGTAGGTATATATTTTTTGTTTGACAGACAATAAGCTTAGATCGTTAAACATTTTGTGTACTTCTATTACAATTTAAAACAATCATAGTTCGGTTATGTATTATTTGGATTTTTTTTCAGTTTCATTACTGAAAAATAATATCGTAGGATATTCAACAATAATATTTACTATGTTTGTTGGCGGATATTTACTGGTGAAACTCCGCTCAGCACTCTGACGATGGTATTTCAACATTAAACTACTACTAAACTAAAACAATATTTTTTATTTATATTTTACTGTGCAATATTTTTCGTATAATATATTGTTAATGAATCAAACGTATCAATGAACATTGTGTACGAAAGCGATACAATTATATTACAAAAACACAAAAATATTATAAAGCCATGTTGGGTTATCCTTTAATATGTAACTCAAGATAAAAATTTCTGAATTTATTGAACAAGATCTTATGATCGCAGAGTAGCCATAGAAAATTCAAATTAGTACTGCCTCAGAACTGACTATATCAAGCAAGGCAGTAAAATTTCCAAATGTGTGTTTAAAAAATTGTAATTAGGTATAAATTATATTGTATTTTGTTCCTGTGTAATATTTATACTACAAATATATTATTCATTCATTCATTCATTCAAGAGCAGGAGTTATACGGTTGGTTTAAGTTGTGTTTTTATTAAAATTTGGTTTATAATAATGTATATCGAGACAGGTGTAGTCCTAATGAGGTAGGGGTTGTTTTCATAACTAATGTAAAAATTATCGAGTTGGTATAAATAAATAAATAAATATATGGTATAAATAAATAAATGAATAAATATAAATCCTCATCAACCTATGAGAATGCAATAACTTCCCTATGTCAACATTCCACCGAACAACAATGTTTGAGTAAATTCCTTTAGATCCATTGGACATACATACCTTGTGGTCATGAAGAGTAACTTAAAGGCTTCAAGAATTTCTATCATACGATCTACTTTTACTTTTACTTTCAGTTTACAATCAACCTTTTGCTGAATTTTCCAACCCAATGCTTATTTTTTTTCAATTTCGCTCTTGGTGATCAGGTGCAGTAGTTCATATCTCTCTGCTATTATTATAAATATAACAAGTAAATAAAATAAATAAAGATACCCTTTTCAAAGTTTTCTTATCATATTAAGTTTGTATTGATTTTTCAACAGCATAATTAATAATAATATAATAATTATGTTATAATTAATAATAATATAAAAATGCAGTTGAAATGAGATTTGTAAGAATTTGTAAGCTTAGAAGAATTTGTAACAGAACGATGTATGACAGAGTTCGGAATGAAGATACAAGAAAAGAATGTAAGATGAAGAAAGATGTAATTAACAGAATGCAAGTTAACACGTTGAGATGGTTTGGCCACTAGGGGAGAATAAATTAAGAACGCCTGACGAAGAAAATATACAAAGCTGACAGGAACGGAATAAGAGGTCGGGGGCGCCCAAGCAAAGGATGGCACGACCATGTAAACGATATTTTGAAAGATGGAAATGTAAGAAGTGTGAACAACAGACGAACAAGTATTAGACGATGTATGAATGTTGATGAGGCGATGAATGTGTGTCAAGATAGAAAAATGTGGCGTTCGGTTCTCTCTGCCTACCCCGTGAGGGACATGGCGTGATAGAACGTACGTATGTATGTATGTATGTAATGGTTGAAAAAAAATAAGCCCGCCAGTGTACAAATTATATGTATGGAACCTTCAAATACTTTGCATAAATAAATACTTTGTACAATATACATTGCACCTTGATACAATACAATTTTAACAATAGCTTGAAAATCAGTTTAAGTAATGTTTTATGTTAAATGGACAACCGGGCAAAACACCGAACATCACTGTGATCTTATTTGAGTGTACAGAACAGGGAACCTTCTGTTACAATGCCCGAGCACGAATGAATTCTATTGCCTTTCTATATGGTTCAAGCCACGCCTACTTTTTCCTAAGTCCTAAGTAATATACGATTTTTATTTAGCTTTATAAGGCCTCTTAATTTAGTTCATAAAAATCCTTAGAAATGTATATTATTTTTACATTGAAAACAGTAAAATATTATTATTGTAATTAATCGAATTAAATTAAATTTTTATTAGCTCTCAGCCGGAAACGTTTTTAAGCGCCTTGCTTACTTTGTAAGAAATACAAAATTGTCCAATTTTATCAAATGAATCAAGCATTTCTAACGTACATTGTCACCGGGAATACACAAATTCTGAAAAATTCAGAGCTTCAACTGGTCGAGAAGTTAGTTAATAATCGATTCCAAAATTCCAGTACAGACAGACAAGTAAAGTAAAGAATGTAAAAAACAGAAAAACGGTATTTAAACATTTTTCTGTTTTTTTTTTAAAATAGCTCAAATATTTCAGTACTTATACCTCTTTTCAATACGTAAAATACAAACTAAATACCTACCTGAGTATTTCTGTATTAGATATTCAAATGATAGCAGAGTGAAATATTTTTTTAATTCCGACGCTTTTCAATTGCTAGCATTCTTATTAATTTATGTTATGAGAAATTAAATGTCATTCGGTCATTCGCGTTTTATTTCTCTGGTCTATTTTTATGTTGTAAAGCTGAACTTTTCAATATAATCAAAGAAAGTACTACCCAACGACAGATATGGAATAGTTTCCGACTGAAAATAAATAATGTGCTCTAATCTTTGAATAAATATTGTTTTAACAACCTTTACAAATTGTTCAGATTTAAAATACTTTATAATGTAAACGGATTTTTTTTAAATATGAAGCATCGGGGAATGTCTTGTTTTTAAATCATCATCATCATCAATAGCTCTACAGCCCATCATGAGCCTTAGCTATAACTCTCATCATAACTCATAATGGACCTGGTGATGGACCCATTTCACCAGGTCCATCGCCCGCACCTTCCAATAAGTTTCACCGATCGCTTTTAAGTCCCTTTCTACACCATCCATCCACCGTAATTTGGGTCCTCCCACGTTTCGCCTCCCATCCGGTCGCGTGTTGAAAATCTTCTTCTGGACTCGTTTCTCTTTCATGCGCTGGAGATGTCCCTGATGTTTTTGTTTTATACTCATTATAAAATTTCAATCAACTATAATATAATAATGGCTATTTTTAATTATTATTATTTATTTTTTATCCCACCATTTAAATATGCTTCATTAAAAATAGATAACTGCTGCCCAACTATGTAGGTATACCTGTTCTAGGCCTAGCAGTTACATATTATTATAATTTTTCACAGGAGATATATAGGTTGTACCTATTTGCATTTTTAAAATTATCTAAACAATATAAACTTAACTATTATACACAGTTTTAAAAAAATGAATTGGAGTCATCATGATATGCATATACATATTGTGTATGTAGGTATCTTGTCATTTTTATTTGTCAATTGCACAAATATTGTGAAATTGTATCTCTTGGGAATATCTACTGAACTGACAAAGCATAGATGTGATCCGCCAGTCATATCTTTACTCATTCGAGTCTCAGGTCAAATCAAGACAGTACGAAATTTATAAAACAATCAGGATTTATTTACGGAAGAGAAAAGAAAAAAAATTATATAAAAAATATAAAAAAATTATACTAAACATATCACAATTATACGCAAAGTACGCTTGTACATACATATATACATAAAAACATAGACAAACTTGACTCTATGCAAACATCTAGACAGACCGAACAGGCTAAACTCCTAATACCTAGACTCAAGACAACTTATGGACAAAGAAATTTCCTGTATTTTGGAGTCAAATTATACAACGAACTACCTTCACAACGCGACGTCCTACGTAGGCGATCACAGATAATATAGAAGTATACTACTTAGGCGATTCAAAGCGAATGCGAAGCGGCGCGGCGCGGCTCGAAAATAACAAACAGTCGGTAACTATGGAAGTGTCCTACGTTACCGACCGCGAGTATTTTTCGATGCGGCGCGGCGCGGCGCGATGCGAAGCGAACGCGATCAGTTTGTTTGATATTTTCGAGCGAATTGAAAGCGGTGCCATTGTTTTTTGACATGTCAGAAATAGAAATTTTAATTTCTGTCCATGAACGTCCCATATTATGGGACAAAAGAATTATTATTATCGAACCGCGAATTTTAGGATTTGGCAAAAACAAATGGGACTACAAGTAAACACATTTATTTATTATTGCTATTTTACAATAGGATCTTGTTCAAAACATACAAAGTTTTCTCTCACTTGCACGAATGTCAAATTTTGATATGTTTCCCGGAAAGATGTAAATTCAGTCTCATTTATCAATTCAAGATCACGTAATTCTTCATACAAATTGTGATATCCCCCATAAATATGCCTCTCTAAGTACACAATATTAGTTTCACTTCTCTGCCGTACATACTTCTTGAGTATTTTATATACGTACATCCATGACAGTAGCTGGCGGCAGAGGGAACGATTCGCGCACACGTAGGACAGAGCCGCCGCGTCGCACCGCATCGCATTGAATTCGCTTGTATCCGCACCGCATCGCTTCGCAATCGCGTTCGCTTTGAATCGCCTACGTAGGACGTAGCGTTAGACAAAACAGTAACTTGAAAATATTTAAGCGAGACATTAAAATTTGGATTAAAAAAAATGCAGAGACTATATTAAAAATAAATTAATCACCTGAACTCATAAAAAAAAAATACTCCCATAGTTATTAACCAAAACTGAAAACTAATAAGACATCTATTCACTGTCTCAGAACAGGCTTTACCTAGTGAGGCAGTTTATGACAATAGTAAAATATCTGGTAACTATTATGTAACCTAATGTAAGTTAAATATATTACTATGCATTTAAAAAGTTTGTTACTAGATATAAGGAAAAAAGTGTATTTTATATGAATAAATAAAAATAAATAATGTATGTACATAATATCCTTACACAATGTTGTCGAACATTTGATATAATTTAGTTCTCCTGTAATTCATGATGTATTCGGAACATTTTCCTTTGAATAATTACAGCGATATTTTTATCTTTGAGTGATGTAGCTTGCATGTTATAAATTCTGGGGGCAATGAAAATGAAATGTATTTGACCAAAAGCAGTTTTCAGTTCTCAGTAGCAGTTCAATTGCTTTTGCTATTACAATATTTACAACTGTAACAAGTCATAAGCCATGCAGAAGCCTCATATTTATGTAAATGTACTTATCACATATTATAATATGAATCAATGATGTAAATATACTTAATGCATTTTTAAATACTTTTTAACTTGACGTTCTGATTTTCAACGCGTCTCACGAATTGCTAAACGGTTTTTAAATACACAACGAATTCGTTGAAATTTTCTGTTCCATAATGAAACTGTAAATCTGAAAACAATACCGCGGTCGAGCTGTAAACTTTGTAGATAAGTTTGAAAAGTAATCAGTGTTGCATGCTTCCATTATTTTCTACTGTTATTTTCCTGTCGCCTTATCCTAGAAAAATCCGGATCTGAACAGATGCAGTGCGGATGAATTTGTTTTTTTTTACGGAATAATTTTTTGGGCTTAAATGAAAACGAACCATGTTTCTATTTGTGTGTTTGTGTTCTTGTGATTGAGATATTTTGCGGCCTTTACTCTCGAAACTATGTAGATTCCGATTCAATTTCAATTTACAGTTAGAACTTGTGCCTATCAGTTTATTCTCCATACATGTATTTTATAAATATTACAACTTTACAACTTTTTTCTATAACTATTACAACTTTATTCGATCATAAAAACTGTAAAGGGGCACCAATTACCGATATTGTAACAATGATAGAGAGAAGTATTGAATCAATGACCATAATAACATTATAGCTTTATTTTGTCGTATTAAAATATTTTTATTTTCATGTGTGTTTGTTGTTCTTTCTTGTATAAATGTGTGTATGGTGCGTGTATTTTTTTCTATTTTGTAAATAACTCACTTGTTATTTTTTACGGTGATTTATTTCTATCTATATCGTGTAAAGGAATTTTCTTGTTTCTAATGTAAATGCCATATTTTCTGCATCTAAATTTCGTTAAGAAGATATTCGTTCCTTTTATAAAATACTAGTGAACACCCGGCAAACTTCGTATTGCCTGTATAATTAAAAATCGTCCTCCATAACCACCCGTCGCTTCAGACTCTTCAATACCTCCCATCCCTTCGGTTACTCCCGTCCCTTCGGTTACTCCCGTCCCTTCGGTTACTCCCGTCCCTTAGGTTACTCCCGTCCCTTCGGTTACTCCCGTCCCTTCGGTTACTCCCGTCCCTTCGGTTACTCCCGTCCCTTCGGTTACTCCCGTCCCTTCGGACCTTTCAGTACCTCCATTCTCTTCATTACCTCCCGTCCCTTCATTACCTCCCGTCCCTTCAGTAGGTCCCGGTCATACGCTCGACAATTCACCATAGTTTCATTGCGATCGGATGAACGGTTCTCAGGATAGTCCACCTTCATCGGTAAAATGACCTGATACCCGATGAAGAAGAAGAAGAAGATTTTTTTTTAATCCAGAAACCATCCCGGGCATACACTCGACAATTCATCAAAGTTTCATTGAAATTGAATGAACGGTTCCCAAGATAGTCCACCTTCATAGGTAAAATGACCTGATACCCGATGAAGAAGAAGAAGAAGAAAATTTTTTTGATCCAGAAACCATCCCTGGTATACTCTCGACAGTTCACCAAAGTTTCATCGCAATCGGATGAGCGGTTTAGGAGCGCATACAACACATACACAGATACATACAAACATTCAAATTTATAATATAAATAGGTTCACCCTCTTCACTGATTTTCATAAGCTGTGGCTTGTTAACGGAAAAGTGTGAATTCCTTTGTTGAATTTGGCTGAAATAAGATTGAAACACAAAAACAAAAAGTGCATTCCATAACAAATTATATATATATATATATATATATATATATATATATATATATATATATATATATATATATATATATATATATATATATATATATATATATATATATATATATATATATATATATATATATATATATATATATATATATATATATATATATATATATATATATATATATATATATATATATATATATATATATATATATATATATATATATATATATATATATATATATATATATATATATATATATATATATATATATATATATATATATTTATATATATATATATATATATATATATATATATATATATATATATATATATATATATATATATATATATATATATATATATATATATATATATATATATATATATATATATATATATATATATATATATATATATATATATGTTATATTTGATGTTTTCACGGGTGAAATATGTTATAATATTTTTATCTCGGTTTTCCCGTGTCAGTAGGTCTTGACTAAGACCATTTGTCTTCCGACGTTTCGCCTGAATATCACCAGGCATTTTCAAGGACTTAACGAAAAGCACGCGCGCGACACACGTCTACTCACACTGAAAGCTCACCGTCAAGTGACTCGTAGCGTACAAGATGGCCGCTTATGTCAAATATTGTTAGCGCGACGTGATTGGCTCCTTGTGACACGCCCACCTGCTGTCGTGTTCGTTGGTAATAATATTTTATCATTATTTTTGTGTTGTGATTTATTGTTAATTTTAGTTGTGACATTTATATTATTATTGTTGTGTTTTGGGGTTATTTTCGCTATGGTATTATTAATATTATGGTATTATTATGAAGACAAATGGTCTTAGTCAAGACCTACTGACACGGGAAAACCGAGATAAAAATATTATAACATATTTCACCCGTGAAAACATCAAATATAACATATATATATATATATATATATATATATATATATATATATATATATATATATATATATATATATATATATATATATATATATATATATATATATATATATATATATATATATATATATATATATATATATATATATATATATATATATATATATATATATATATATATATATATATATATATATATATATATATATATATATATATATATATATATATATATAGGTTTATTATTTGTTCTGCTCAATTCTGTTAGAATATTCTTGGGATTAACTGAGATTCAAATGTTTAGTCTTAAACTATGTACAAACTTAGTTATTAAACAATAATTGTATCCTTAAATGGAAGAATGTTCACTATAATATATTCTTAGGAACCTTCAAAACCAGATTAAAACGCGCGCTCTTACTTTCCATTTCTTAACCTACATACTTCCCATTTATTTCCCTATTCTTGTAGTTTCTCCTCTCCTTTTTTTCCCTTCCCTCCCATAGTGTTGTAACAGGTTTTATCTATGATTTGTTAAATTTTCATTGATGTACATATTTTTATTCTTCTTACTTTCTTGTGTTTAAATGTAATATGTTAATGGTTTTATATATATTTTCTTTTTTGTACATGTACCATTTTGTCTCATAACTGTCACAGATGGTTGACTGGAAGAAATTGCCACTAGGCAATAAGTCCGCCATTTGTACTAGCTATTAAGTCATGTACAATAAAGTGTTTAAATAAATTAATAAATAAAATTCTTAATTTTGGTTATTTATACCTACAGTCGAAGAATTACAGCGTGATTTTGAGAGCACGAAGATTGAAGATACTGAATGCCTCAACAAATAGTTTAGCATACCGTCTCCCATTTCATGTGCCAGCATCAGCCAGAGATTTGTGACGAAATTAGAATTTATAAAATGAATTTCACGAGCCACTTCTCCTCACCTCTAGCACAGTGTGATTTAAGTGTTAAATTGGATCGATCTGTTTTGAAGAGATTTTCGCTTTCTTGGTTCCACTTGATAAATAAATTATTCCGAAGAGGGTATAAAGTTCGAGCTAAATACGCCATCTCTTAGACCTAAGGTGACCATGCATTTTCCCATAATGAGCCTGAAATTGACCGGTGCCAATCATAATAATAAATTAACTTCAACCTCGGCGTTCGTGGCTCATTTGGTTGGATATCGAACTACTGAACGAAAAGTCGACCCCAGTGAAGACACAGTTTTTGGTTGTTTTTTCAGTCTGAATCTGTAAAACGATAAATATCAAGTGTCCATAATGTGGCAACTTGTTATTGGTTGTGATTTAAATTAAAATTTCACATAATTTCGTTAGTTAAAATTTGATATAGAGATGGGTGGTGGCAGAGCGATTAGCGCGTTGGATAAGTAATCCATTGATCGCGAGTTCGAATCCTGACACGACCGATTTCGTTCACCTTTAGTACAAGAATTTATGCTTAGTTTAGGGAAAATAATGCAAATTAACTAAAAACTTACTAATAACGAATCAAATTTATTTAATTGTAATATTCCTTACATATAATTTGTACCCTGGCAGGTTTGAATCACATATTATTCTTATTATCAAACTTTCAACCAAGCGAACTTTCAACGCTTTTATGTGATTTTTTTATACACTTTTATTTAAGGGAGGACTGCTGCCAACGTACCTATTTTTCAATTTGATATACAATTATCATTATTTCTTATCAAATCGTTTTGAAAAAAATAAGTTTCATAGTTTGGGTATTAATAAAGAAAAATATACCTTAATTTTTTGATAATGTTCTGTGTAAATTATTGTAGAAAAATAATGGCATACCCCGATTTCAACGTTTATGTTATATTTTTAATAAAATATAGGACGTAGTTCAACATATTTTTATTAAATTAAAGAAGACAAAAATATCTAGAAAAATATGATGTGACGTTGCATTAATGCTTCAGGTTTAGTAAATAAACGTAAAAAAACATTTATTTTCCATTCAGCGCCATTGCGAAATAAAAGTTTCTTTGGTTTATTAACTTAACCTGATGCATTAATGCAACGTTACATCGTATTTTTCCAGATATTTTGATCTCCTTTAATTTATAAAAAAAAATATAATGCTCTATACCATATATTTTTTTGGAAATTTAAGATAAATGTCAAAAATCAGGGTATTCTTATTATTTCTACAAGAATATATACAGAACATAATGAAAAAGTTAAGATATATTTTTCTTTATTAATATCCAAACTTACTACGTTATTTTTTGCAAAATGATTCGTTTTGTAGTAATGATGGAAATTCAAATTGAAAAAATAGGTTCGTTGGCAGCAGTCACCCTCTTAACTTCACCAGTCTTGTCTGTCTGTACCTACTGAAAATTTGCAATAAATTTTTAACTCACAACCCGACGAGTTCTGAAAATTTCAGAATTTGACAATGCATGTTAAAACTGCTTTATTCACTTGATATTTTTATTAAATATAAAAATTTTGTATTTCATTCAAACTTAGTGTAATACTCTATCGTTTCAAAATAGATTAGGTATGTTCTGTATTTGAATTAGTTTGCTGTGTAAAACAACTGCGTTTGACGTAATGTATTTGACATTGGCAATATGAATGTAAACAAACTTCAAACTGACGAACTATTTTTTATTCCTCATTCAACATGAAGAATACTTTATTTACTTATAGTTTTGTATATTTTCAAATATTTGATTTACAATATGTAACTATTTTAAACGCCAATGAAAATTAAACACGGTACAGGAAGCATAATAACATGTCACATTGAATGATGTTCACCACCCAATTTTAAATATATTGTTCCTTTCTACGTGAGACAAGACTGGTGTGTGGATACACGCACGTGTCGTACTTCCTTTTTTTAAGTAATACACATCCGCACACCTGTCGCTGGTGATCCCACATTTTCGGATATGCCGTAATGGTATGAATGAATGAAATTAGAATAAAAAAATATTTTTGATTTTGTGTCGTCCCATGTAAAGTTATTTCGTGGTCACCCTGTTTTCGGCAAACAAATATATTTTCTGTTTACGTTTTTATTGCGCGACAAGTATCAAGTCATACAATAGCGAGAGCTTTACCATTCATCTTTGTTAGCGTTCTTTCTACATTTGTACTTATAGATACTTTCTTTCAATTTTCATTGATTGTAGCCCTTATACCTTTTCTTATACTAGTAACATGTAACACATGAGATCCAACTGTCGAAGGCGATAGTATGTGTATAGTGTATGAATAGTAAATCCGGTTAAAATACGGGTTTGTTATAAATAATAATGAATAAAAGAACCAAATTATAAAAACTAAAATCCAAATCATTGAATAATACAATATTTTGTTTTCCTATACAAAACATGTATGTCAGGATAAGATAGGGTGGAGTTCAGTCCTTTTTTTCCTACCTGAATATGTAAACAGCCTTATGTTATGATTAAGTATCAAACTATTGAGAGTCCCCGTAGATATTGTGTTTTCTACCATACAACTTTTATGAAACGATGTCGTCACTAAATTCAATTTTTACAAAAATTGTAAAATGAAGTTTGAGATGTACCTACTGCTATAATTTATATATTATCTAGTTGGGTCGTTACGGCGTTTTACGACATTTTCCAAAAAAATGTAATATACGCAGTTAAACACATAAATTGGTCATAAAAAAATTCCTACAATTTTTAATATTAGTGAACTATTTATGTTACAAATCTCTCCCCGTCAATCCATTTCTTTTTCCTCTCCCTACGGTTCTTACAGTGCGAGCTTTTTAGGAACGATTTGTATCTTGTGTCGTGAATTTCGTAGCATAATATGAACAGATTTTTTTTCCAGCGTAATAAATTGAGTCATAAATAATAAATGCGAAAATGATTATAGTGCGGAATCGACTATACATTATTCTGTTCTATAGTTTAAGAATATCGGCTATACCTACTCAGAATCCTTTAACAACGGCTTTCTTGAAGCTTTTAATGAACTCTAAAAATCCTTTTTATTGCATTATCTAACTTTTTGTACATAATATAAAATTGAAGGTTAATTACCAATGGGCAATTATTTCCAAACCAATCAGATAACAAAGTAAGACAACTTGAGAGGCTATAGAAGGCTATATAGTATATTTTGAAAATAATTTCCCTAATACCCTCAAAAGATACGTCTTTGAAATAAGGAACATGAGTTTGTTGAATTTTGAATTTATTTAATATTTTCCTTGTAAAATTAGTTTTAGTAAAACCCTTTTTAATTTTTTATTGTAAGTAACTAAAAAAATACAAGGTATATGAAGTAGATTTTTACTTCAATCGAAAGAGAATATAAAAATCTACCCGTTGAGCTTCTTCGCAGAGTTCAGTGACATACACACGTACATAAAAATTATATATATAAAGATAGATAAGGATTTTGTGATCTAGAAGAACAATAATTTTAAAGTATTTATTTATTTTTACTGTTTCTCGGACAACTATCAGGAACTACATATGTCAAATATTTACACACGCACCCAATAATCACATTATGAAGACTTTTGATAATTGTCGTCTCCCAGATCGAGACTGAAAACACAATTATGAACTTCGTCTCCACCGGGAATCAACCCTTCTTATCAAATATCGTCATAATTAAACTACCTTTTTCATTCAACTCCCGTTAATTCACTAAATGCCTGAGATTTTACTCACATTTATAATGCTCTAAAGTAGAAAGATCAGAAGTCGACCGGGATTTTTTTTGTATATACGAATATCATTAATCACTTTTATAAAACTACAAAATAAATGAGCTATTCATACAATTTATATGATTATATTAAGTACTTTTTTTGCACTACAGTGTTGAGATTGCTAATCTAGAAGTATCCATGGGTACTCTTTGTTCTATGCATAATTTTATCAAAAATAGAGAATAAAAAAATGGGGAGGCTTCGATGGGTAAGGCACGTGGAAAAAATGGGTGAAAAAAGAGTGGCAAAGAGTATTATGCACACAAAGCCCTTAGGTATACGAAACGTTGGTAAACATTGCGCGCCATCCAATGGCTGGATGGCGCGCAGTGGAATGTTGAGGCTGTTGGTGTAAGGGACTGGAGGAACACGTGCCAGGATAGAAGGATATGACGAGGAATGCTGGAGGAGGCGAAGGCTCGCAACGGGCTGTGGGGCCACTGATAATAATAATAATAATAATAATAAAACTGGCTTACTTATATAGCGCCGTTTTTGTGTGTCCACCTCAAGGGCGCTTTACAATTACAACTAGGAATTAAACACTATAAGTTTTTTTCAAACAGATGAGTTTTTAAATGTTTTTTAAAACTAAATTCACTATTAATTACTCTGATGGTTGGTGGCAGATTGTTCCATTGAGTCGGTGCCCTTACAGCAAAAGCACGTTCACCGAATTTAGTGAAGTGACACCGGTTTTTCTCAGCTAAACGTCCAGCGGCAGTTGCTGCAGATCGAAGCCTTGTCCTCCGGTTTGTCATCTGCTGTGGTATACATAGCTCCGTTATGTATGATGGTGCCTTTCCATTTACCGCTTTATGCACCATCCAACAGTCTTTGAACAAAATACGCTCCGGAACACGTAGCCAGTGCAGGTCTCTTCAAAGGTGCCGAACACAGCCTCTAAGTGCAGAAAGGGTTTTGATGGAAGTGGCGAATAACGTAACATATTATATGAGTGTTTTATTATTGTTAATGTTTACTCGGATTTTGAATCCCGTTTAAGCAGATTCAATTAGGTTGAAACCTAATTGAATCTTTGTATGATAACACTCACAAATGTTAAACTATTTAAAAATACATTAATTCATTTACTGACTTGATCGAACTACTTTCAGTTACTTTAAATAAAAGGTACCAGGATCGTTAAATAATTGAGTATAGAGAAATAAAAGATTACTCACGATATTAAATACTATATTTTAGTTAAAAACTTCAATCATACAATAAAAATTCACTTAATAATAAATATACAAAATTAACACGAAAGAGGAGAGATTGACACTGAAGTGCGTCGCTTGCGCGTTCAGTCAAATACCCCCCTCTAGCGCCAAATTCTAGAAAGATCGATGCTCGCTAATTGGTCGCTAGGAGAAATATGAATCCATCTGACAGGGTAGTCGCTAGGCGGTGTAATTGTTGCTAGGCGTTTTTTTCTGCCATTCGTATAGCAAAAGTTTGCGGATTGTACAAAATGTTGAGAAACATCTTAGTGTTGGTAGGACGCCTAAGAGGTCCCTATCCTCGCATTTTTATGCCATAAAGTGATGTCGTCGTTTCCCTTAATACCTGAGGTGTTGCCATGGAAAATAAGAGAATCATAAAACTTGTTCTTAATATTCCCCGAGATTAGTTTTTTAATGACAAGATCGCATAACAATTTTACTAAGGTCTTTTTATGTCCATCCTGATATATATTATATACCCACCTCTGCCACGCAAGAGAAATTATTACTCAGAATCATTACCCACCTCCCATCGTCTTACTAAGACCGGATTTAGGATGAAGAAGGTCTCGACATTAATCCAACTGCGAATATATTGTGTCATATTTATTTTAGCATTACCTACACATTATCTTATTTCATAATGAAGTGAATATACCATATAAAATACATTAAAAAATATATTATCTGCAATAGATTTTATTGTGCTCTTGAATTATTCGGAGTTTATAAGTAAAGTATTCGTGGTGACTTAAACAGATAACTCGTAACAAAGGTGCAAAAAAATACTGTCCGAACACGTCAGTTGTAGTATAAAGCGTGTTTTTTCGTATGTACCTACAATATTTTAATTATAAATCATGTCTTCTATTTACAGACACCTCGGTTTCTGGAAACCCTCAACAGCTCCTTTCAAGTATAATAAATTGTAATTGTAGTTACGTTGTTTGTGCCATACACGTTGCGTTCCCGGCCAACAACATGCACAGTATATACATTACATACTGTCAAAGTTGTACCTACTCGGTCAACGTTCATAACTTTTTTGTAGCCATACTAACTGTGATAACGCTGACCAAACTTCTGAGAATATTCAATGATACTAACTAATCAGTGTAAACATTTCGATGAGAACTTTGCAATTAACGATGCAATTTCTTTGGGCCCATTGGACATGCGGACCTTATAGCCACGAAGAGCAACTTCGGGGTATTCAAGAATTTTTGTCAAAAATACGATTCACTCTTGTTTTTACTTTCAGTGAACGGCGAGCCAGCTGATTCCTTATAATTCGCTCTCTTTGGAACTTAAAGTGCAGTATCTGCAAGGTTTTTGAGTTCTCCGGGCTCGTCTTATGTTCTTTCAGAGTTTTTTAAGGGGCCGTTATGGGGCATTAGTCCCCAAAAGCAAAACGGGTAATGGTGGGGGAACAAAAGCCATACCAACTAAAAAAAGACATTTTCTTTCATTTTAACTCAAACATTCACTTCTGATTACTTAATTTTTCATCACACGTCGCCTCAGGGATCAAAATTACAAATTCACACACCATTAATTCTACTTCCGTGCTTCTTATTTCAGTGTTTACGTAAGAATCTATTTTTGAGTTATTTATTAGTTGTGAAAGGGATTTATTTTTATAGAAATTGTTAAATATTTCTTTTGGAATAATTCAGGTAAATTTATTAGTTTATTTAACTAATAAAATATATACATACACCACCGGAGCACCAACCAATATGATGGTGTTCCGGACACGGAAAGTAAGTAAGTAAGTATACATACACCGCAGCATTTTCCTAGTGGAACTAGAAAAATTGAACAAATACATTGTATAAACCACTAGTAGGCATAATATACTCATTAGTGGTCGTATAAATGTATATTTTATAGTAAATATTTCTTCTCTCTTCAAATTATGCTTTAGAATCTATATTAGGGCTAAATAGCTAATTTTGAAAATCTTTTTCCCAGTACCCTCAAAATATACATCTTTGAAATAAGGAACAGTTTATTTTTACATCGTTTTTTTGCGTGAGTTTTTTGAAGTTTTAATTTTTTTTAATACTTTTCTAGGTAAATTAGTTTTAAATGCCTTTTTTATTGTTTGTTCAAAATAACTAAAAAGTACAAGGCCTATGAAGTAGATATTTACTTCAATCGAAAGCGATTATGGAAATCTACCGTCTGAATTTTGTACTATTGTAATATTTTTATTACTCTTCTTGCTTTTTTTAAAAAAAATCTTAAATTTACCTTTTCTGCGTGAAAAAATATTGTTTTTCACAGATTTGTTGGAGAATATTTTTTTCGTGTTTCATACATTTTAAGGTGATTTAGTGTACATCCGTATGCAGAAGGTATACAAGGGCCTTAAATAATCTTGTTTAATTTCAATAAAGCACCAATCATTCATCTATCAACTGATGTAATTTTATTTTACTAAATATAATATTTTATCAAAAATTAAGTAAATGTATGTTTATTATCTTCCCTTTCATATTTCCTTCTCTTTCTTTCAATACACATTTAATGAACCCTTATTGAAATAGACCTGGTAGGTACTCTGTCTTACTTGGCCTATAAATTCTTCCCCTTTCGACGCTCCGAATTATTACTAGTTAATGAGATATCCCAAATCTAGCTTTCCCGAAAATGTAGCAAAGCTGGATGTAAAACGTCCTATTTGACTTTAAATGTAACGATACTATAACATGCAAATGCGTAAATAATAAAATGAACTATTTCATGGGAATGGCGTCGATAAAATCTGAATTATAATAAAAGTGTCAATGTAAGCTAAATTTATTTGAATTTTACGCACCTTTCGTATAACTTTACTCACAAATTTCGACTATCGTGAACTAATGGAACACCGTTTATGTAGATTCGATTCTCAAGAATATAGTTTCTTTGTTAAGTCTACGCACTACTTAGGTTTATAGGTATATAAAAAGTGTATGTTTTAACTATTTTCTTTATCACAATTGATTTTAATGAATTATCAATAAATTGATTACATATGGATACCTGCAATCATATATTTTGTAGGCATTCCCTTACAAGTAATTACACAAATGCGCTTGAGCTTAAAGTGGCTTAATAATATGTATAACAGTAATATAATATAACGTTAATATAATAATATAACGGTAATTAAACATAACGGTGAATCAAACAGTTGACATATTCAAATTCAATTTACAACACTTCTCGTGAATCGGTGTAATCAAACTATAATTCTACGAATTTAAAAATAGAAAAAGTGATTTTGTAAACCATTTTTGTATTATTTTTATCATGACTGACTTTTTTTGGATTATTTACAAAAATGTTTATAATGGCGGTTATTTTGCAAAAGGCAATCCGTTTCACGCAACGTGAAATCTCAAGTAAATTAGATACAATACTTTGATGATACGAAAGAATATCGTTTAATAATTTTAGTTTTTTTTTGTTTTATCTCAAATATTTGTATACCTACACAGATTGAGATGACGTAACATCATCACTGAAGTAGCCCAGTCATGATCGTGTCATTCATATGGACCGGCTCCATTTGGACCATTGTAAAATTTTCATCACACTCACGGGCGCGCCATCGAGCCATCAAAAATAGTATACACAAGCGGTCGGCGCTTTCGCATTAATAATTTCTATTTTTTGAAATTTTCAAGTAAAAATGAGTTATAATTCTGATGATGAGTTTTATACAACTGCTATAGCGGTTTGTTTATGTATAAAAAGAAAAAAACCAAAGAGAAAATGTTGTATTTTCGCATTCACGAGAGTGTCAAACAGCTCGGCGCAATGAGATGGCGCAATGTACCGCTGGTTTTCACACTCACGAGCACGAGCAATGAGCATTGAGCATGCCGTACCGGCAGGATGCGCCGCGCCGTTTGTCGCGGTACTATGGAGTTTCGATCGTTTGGAATTCCATTTTTGGTGTGTCAGGCCCACAGAGTATTACTCTGTGGTCAGGACAATTGGGCTGCACGGGTTATGACATTCACGAGAGCATTTTGGAGTGATAGCAAGCCATTTGGAAGTATGGCACGATCGTTTAGACTCTTACATAGTTTCATATTTACTCCATGCTGGCACGGTGAAAACTTTCAAAATATATACCTACTATTACAATCTGGGTATTTTATTTTTCATTTTTTTATTTTTTTAATACTCTACCTACCTTTTTTGTCGTATTTTATGATATCTCCTAAGCTCGAGTTTCTTGAGACCCTCGAAAATCTTCTTCTGGATCTGCTCCACTGTACGATATTTTTATCATAACAAAAATCCAATACAATATAAACATTAATAAGAAAAGACAAAATATTATTTTCAATCAAAATTGGATGTTTCCACTCATCTAGCCCCAAGGCATGCATTGGGGATGAGTTGTACGTATATTTTTCTCCTTTGATTTTGAAATGATTTCTGGATACGACACTCCACTAGACCAATGCTACCATTATACTTATAGTTGTTTAGAGTTTAATTCCTGTCAGTTTGAATAAAGTAATTTTTAATCTATAATTCTATGCAATAAGTTAGTATAAAGGTAATTATTTAGTTCATTATATGTAATAATCTCTTCTCTAATATATCCAATAGAATTTGACTTAATGAAAATAAATACAGGAATTGTCTACCTTTGAAAAAAACACGTGTGGCAGATGATCCGTCAGGAAAATCTCATTATATGCAATTTTGTGCTTTTTTCTTCCCCTATGAGTTTTTTAGAGGAGACCAAGGCCCGCATCGGGCTGAAGTGCTATTTCTGATGATGATGATGAGTTTTTGTCAAATTTTAACATTATATATAATTAGATTAGGCTATTTTTTATAAATTTTTAAAAAATTATGACAATCTATAAACAATTAAAGGAGTTTTTTTCAAATGTTTGAATGTTAACTTTGTGGTTCATATTTAACAAATTAAATTTAAAGATATAACTTTGTATTAACCACGTTTTTTGGTTGAAACGATGCGACCGGTTTCGGAACTAACCGTTCCCTCATCAGGCTAACTTTCAACTGTTGAAAGTTAGCCTGATGAGGGAACGGTTAGTTCCGAAACCGGTCGCATCGTTTCAACCAAAAAACGTGGTTAATACAAAGTTATATCTTTAAATTTAATTAATTAAAGGAGTTATGAGAGTTAACATTTCCAAAAAACTTTGACACCCATTATCCCGAAAACATGTTTCTTTCAGTTAATGACTTCTTGCAGTAAGCAGACGATATCTTCTTCTGTATTTCAATCCTAAAATTATTTTGCACCAAGCATCCATCTCTCAACTTATCTCTATTGTCCGCCAGCCTTTCCATCTCTTTGTAGCTGCTACAGCGCACATAAACTGCTGTTCTTTCGGCGATAGTAACGAGGCGACCCGGATGTCTTATGTTATGGCCCGTCCGTTATTGGGCAACCCTGTTCGTCTCGTTTCCCCGACTCTGCTCAGTACCACGTCGTTTGGAATGTGGTCTGACCAATGCTCAGTACCACGTCGTTTTGAATGTGGTCTGACCAATTCTCAGTACCACGTCGTTTGGAATGTGGTCTGACCAATGCTCAGTACCACGTCGTTTAGAATGTGGTCTGATCAATGCTCAGTACCACGTCATTTGGAATGTAATCTGACCAATGCTCAGTACCACATCGTTTGGAATGTGGTCTGACCAATGCTCGCAGTACCACGTCGTTTGGAATGTGGTCTGACCAATGAATCCTTGCCATGCGCATAGTTAGTGGAGATGTGAACTCTGTTAGAAACATAATCTCGTTGCCTTTGAAAAAACAATGGTTTTAGATACATATTGTTACTTATAGGTACCATCGTGACATTAATTAATATGAAACACTACACACCATTTATATGGAGTAAATACATAGACACATAAAAGGTCAACCCTAGTGCTTTAAAATGCCACATGCGACCCCCAATACCACAACTTCCCTACTCCGCACATAGTGACAATGATTAATTCGTTTACATCAAGTGATCAAGGTTAATTAAAATCAATTTATTCTTGTATATTTGATACATTCAATGATCGATACCTCCTACGTAAACTACCGTAAGCCACATTTTTGCGATTTTGAGTTTTTTACATATTTGGGTTCCTTTTGGATCGATCTATCAAAAACACAAAAAAAAAATCAAAACGTCATACAAATACGTTTCTTACAAACTTAAAATATCGTATCTAAAATTTAGAACGACGTGTAGTACGGTATAAACAAATACTATTGTTTACGCAGAAAAAACGGAGAGAATTCTGTGTCGCTAGTGTAGCATTTTCCCAAAAGTATTGACTCTGTTGAAATTATTTAAATCGTAAATTTTAAATAATATTTTTTTTAAAACTCATTATCAATATGAACGCAATATGTTAAGATTTGTGTTTCCTGTGAACATTTGATACTTTAAACTGCTCTCCTCTAAATTTGACTTTTTGCACTTACGGTAGTTTACGTAGGAGGTATCATAAATAATAAACCCTTGAAGTATTTTATATTATTTAGATACTAAACAGCTTTTTCTATTATTAATAGATATTTATGTTTATTTCCTATATTTTTTTTTATTTTTCCTTCTTTGATTTTTTGTATATAAATAAGATAAATTTTCACTAAAATATGTTTTTACTCCTCACTAACCCAAGGGGATATAGTGGCAATTTTTAAGGGTATTTTTCTTATTGCAGATTATCAACTAGTATCATGCTGAGATTGTATTCTGAAAGTTTCATCACAATGTATCCGTGTGTGTGTGTGTGTGCTATGTGCTGTGTGCTATGTACGGCGTGTTCATTTTACTTTATCGATTATAGACTAAAGTACTCATTCGATTATTATTTTCAAATTTTGCAAATATGTATATCTAATACTCGCATAGATCCTATTAGATTTTGAAGGATATCTGAATAGTGCATCTCAATTTTTTAACTTTCAAATATTTCAAAGTGACCCCAAGCTCAGGAAATTTTTATTTTCAAATTGATAAAAAGGCACATCACTTTTATAAAATGGCACTGAAGGGTTATCAAGTTTTCGTAATAAAATATTTAAATAAAAAACAATTTATCAAACTCATTTCATATAAATGCTGAATATTTTCCATACAAGATTTGAATAATTTATAGAATGACTTGATAGTGAGGAGTTGGCCACAACGCACTCGTTTTTTTATATTTTTGTAATGCTCTTTATATTTTTGTGTATATTTGATATTTGGCGCCAGGCATGAAGAAGACTGGCGGTTGATAGCGAGGGAGACGATTTTCAGAGGAGGTCAGGGTCGGTAAAAGACTATAGCGCCAATGCTGATGATGATGATTAATAGTAATAAAATGCTTTTATTTAAAATGCCCCTCTACACTTTTTTACCTAGTGGAGCATTGCTTTTATGTATATGATGAAATATTAATTCTAAGTAATATTTCTTTTATTTATTTATTTAAATCCACATAAACAATACAAAATACCAATAATAATAAAACAACAATATTACAATTTATTATACAACAAAGACAATTTAGAATATGTTGGCATTGACAGAATGCTTCGAGAGGATACTTAATTATAACATGAACAGAATCAGTTCTTACAAAATGAAAACAATTTACGAGTACCAACATCCAGTGGATAAACACTATTCTACTAAGCAATGCTTGTGTCGGAATAGCTTTACATTAATTTTAAATGACATATATAGTCCATACTTACATTTAATATTGGCTTACCCTGACAATTTGGTTTAATTTTTGGTTACCCTAACGGAAAATACAACAATTTATAAAATGTTTATCACATAATTATAATATTATATAACAATTACAATATACAGATATAATACATCACAATTTATGAATATATCTAAACTGAAAATACAAAAATTTATATATCTATCACGATAAGGCTTCAAGTATAAAATCATCATGAGCGAACTACGTTTTGGATCATATTGGTTATATGTAAATTGATTAAATATATTATATAATAACGTTAAAGAAGAGAAAATCTAACAGCGTTACTTATAAATTTGGGTTCATTTGATCACTTTTCTTATTTATAAACAAGAATCAACAGTTGAATCGTGATTCCTCAAATGTCAAATTGAACCGGCGACAAAGGTAATTCAACACTGGTTCAACTTGACATTTCACATTTTTGAAGTTGGTAACTACGACATGTTTAAATAATATCGAAAGCTTTTTTTACATCAAATATGAATTAAAATCTAGTAGAATTATTGATATCCGATGAATTCAAACAAGAATATATATTATCAAAAAGTGCAATAGCTAGAGTTTGACAGAACTATCATGTGCCACGCATACTGTTCTGCGGTCATGGCAACCAACTTAACAAAACTAAATATTCGGTGCTGTCGTATGAAATAGAGCTCAAAGTCTAGTTCAACTGAACTGCGGTTCAAATATATTATAAAATAAGGTTTCAGTTGAATGTGGAATAAGACTTTGAATCGGGTTCAATTGAACCGTGACTAAACAATGATTCAAAGAATTTGTATAAGTAACACTGTAGGAGATGAAAATCAGGGACATGGAAGAACTTCGGAATAAATGGGAAGGATTAAAATATTTAGGAGAAGAGATTTGCAGCCATAACGACCTATACTCTTAAGTACGCGAACAAGTCAATAAAGCATCTGTCGTATATGGATGTCTAAAAAATATGATCTGGAAAAATAAACACATGCGTAATGATAATATATAAGACATGCGTGCGACCGATCATGACGTATGCTGTGGAAACATATGCTGTGTACGAACCAAGGAGCTCTTAAGGACAGCGGAAATGAAGATTCTGAAGTCAATCTCTGGAAAAACTCTTCAACATCGTGTTCGCAATGTTAAAATAAGGAAAATATTATGTGGAATAGAGGACATCGTTCGGTGGAGTAGATCCAGAATAAGACATTGGAATGACCACGTAGCCAGGATGGATAGTGATAGACTTGCGTATATAGCGGCGAATGATATCCCCTCTGGCCGCCGCTTACCCGGAAGACCGCCCAATAGATGGAAAGATAGTTGGACATCGTCATCCCAGGAGGCATAGTTTCTGAATAACAGACCAACTAGGTCTATTAAACGAAGAAGAAGAAGATTTGAATGTTTATATGACAGATGCTAAAAAATCAATTCCAATTTAAGGTTACACACGAGTTATTTTGGATACTGATATAAAATTTTACGAATTTACCAACGACTATTACAATTTGATCTACATTTACAACTGAACTTCACAAATAATCCTTTAAAGACGCAACATTGCCTATACAATGAATGTTTATGACCAGGTACTTCAGTTTATGTGTATAGATTGTAAACCAAAATGAATGCCAACCTTAGAGGTACTTAAATTATCCAGGCCTACACCAACCCTTATTTAAATAACAATCACGAGCCCAAATCTTGTAACATAATCCATTCCCACTTGCGAGCATCTCCAATTAGATTGCCTCTACTTTAGTGAAGTGATTCCATTAGGTATCACCAAATATACCTTCGCAATAAAATATCTTAACAAAATCATTCAATTTCAAGTTGGCCGATATCTTTTTTTACATTGTGGATCCTATTTTATGTCTAAACCTATTATGAAGACAATTTTCATGAACAACAAATATAAAATCATTTTCTCTCTCACTCCGCGTCTTATTTCTCATGACTGAGGGTCATGATCCCCGACACACGTACCCTGCCTACAGCACGGTGTGCTGCATCTCTAATCTGGAATTAGCAGCTTCCTTGACGTCGATTTGTCGTCGATGTCATTGGTGATCTTCCCCTCGGTCTTCTTCCTGGGACGATATTCCCTATTTTACTATGACCTTTTATTGTTATCATTTCTGGACTCAGTCAAAGCGTTTGCAAAATTAATAAAAAAATCTGATCGCTTTTGACGATTTAACGCATTAATAAAACTTGCAAAAATGTAAAGTTTCAATAATATTGTTGCTTCCGATGATGACAATTTTACCATCGAAAAAGCTAGGCTTTTACAACAAAAATAAAAAATCATCACGTGAGGTATAAACTATGTCTTAATTTCTAATAAAATTCGATTGATTGCATACTTGATCTTGGCATTCACAGTAAGTTGGTGTAGTATTGCATATTTAGGCTCGTCTTATATCCAATCTTTATCTGGGTCTTACAAGTTTCACAACTTTTACAACAAAAAATGCGTAGTTCATTGCTTGCCTTTCGCTTTAAAACAATAAAACCACAAACTCATTCATTTGTGTTTTGATTTTGCAAAACTTGTCTATATTTTGGTCATGTTCTTGATCTTGCAATGACACTTCTTGCAGTCTCGGTATGCAAGACTTGCAATATTTTTTCTCACCTAATAGTTTATTTTTGGTTCTGAAATGGGGGAGACTTATGTTCAAGTCTGGACGCACACAAGTTGATGATGAAAAATAACTTATTATTTTATTTCATTATTGCATATTTCCCCAAGAAATTATATATTTTTTATTTATTTTTAATGACATATTTTTATCATCTTAATAGAGACGAAGATGGAATGTTATAGGAAAACCATCATCATCATCATCCTCAGCGTAACAACCCTTGATGGGTCCTAGCTGCCTCCAAGAATCTTCTCGAAGAAAACCAGAAAGTCTAAAGTGATCACGTAAAATCAGCCGATGACAGGTCATGAGCCCTGTAGGTTCTTTGAGTTCCTGGTTCTCCTATAATATTCCAACGTCGTCTCTATTGAGACGTTAAAAAATTGTCATAAAATATCATTGACTCCCGACAGGGAAACTACGCAACTATAAAAATATTCGATTTACCTACACATTGAAACAAGCAAGTAAACAAGCCAAAAATGAACTTATAATTCTGGCGCGGTTCAGGGGTGACATCTCTGTGAAAGTATTGTCACTTCATGTAGCGTTACAAAAAGGTTTCTTCGTCACTTCATAGATGGCGATGATTTTCTTCAGCTTGCAAGCGAACAGATTTTCATGATTAAAATTTTAAAACATTATAAAATTAGATTGATAGGGAACTCCATAGGATGGCATTATTGGTGAACGTTGCGCAAGCGCATAAAATGATCACATAAAACCATTACATAGACAGGTAGTAATCCCTGTAGGTGCCTTGAGTTCCTGGTTCAACTATATTCCATATTCGTCTCTATTGAGATGTTGAAATATTTTTCATAAAATAATAAGACTCCCGACAGAGAAAAAAAATTCAATGTTTGCACTATATACATACTATCACGCCATGTCCCTCACGGGTTAGGCAGGGAGAACCGAACGCCACTTACTTCTATCTTGACATACATTCATCATCTCGTCAACATTTGTACATCGTCTTCTAATATTTCCGTCTTTCAAAATACCGTTCACATGGACGTGCCATCCCTTCCTTGGGCGGCCCCGACCTCTCATTCCATTCCTGTCCGCAATGTATATTTTCTTCGTCAGGCGTTCCTCATTCATTCTCCCCATGTGGCCAAACCATCTCAATGTTTTAACTTTCATTCTCATAATGCACTATATATGCATTAAGAGAATGTAATATTAATATTAATTAAGACAAATTGTAGAATTTTCCGCGTTCTGACAGTTACTTAGTCGAATGTTCATAAACAGATGTAAATATTATTTGGGGATATCGGCTCACACGTCATATTATGTTGGTATATTGGAGGATATCAGAACAGCTTAGATATAATTGAAGTGGCAGCCATTATAATTAATGGTGGATAATTTCACTGGCGACATTTCCCATTAAGTCCTGTCTGATTGGATTGATTTGTGACCTCCACTGCAATGAACCACAAATGGATAGCCAATAAACGTTTCATTTAACAATATATTTCTACGTTCCAGCCTCTTCTAGAAACATTATATTTATTATCTATATTCCACGGTATTTTTACAGCTTTTTCACTGTGGGATATAGTGTAATATATTATTACATCTTGAGATATAAATTTATATCGCTCACCGTACTTTTTAATGTATTTGTTTACACTGAGATATAATATAAATTACATCACAAATTTTAAATATTTTTTCGGTCGAGCGAGTGATATTTTCATAGTATATATTTGGCCCCCGTCCCCGCACACCGTTTTCCGCGTCGCTTTGCCCTTAGTTCATGTCTAAACTGGTTAAAAAGAGTATATCTTACAGTGTGAAGACCAATCGCGGGATAAAATTTGTATCTCAGGATATACTATGATGTATTAGTGAAAAGCCAGCTATAGTGAATAAGATTTTACTCCTAGATTTATGCAATCTGTATATCGTTAAAAATCATTATTAATTTTCCACATTATTTACATTCTGTGGGATATGCCGTGATGGTATGAATGAATGAATGAATGAATATTCTATCTCAGTTAGTACGTATTCGTACAAACTGAGATATTATATTCATTCATTAAAAAGGTGCTTCTGTATTATATTTATTACCTAGTAAAATAGAGAAATTGGTTTCTAAGATGTGTAACAGTAATTACAAGACTTTATATTCCACGTGAGGTAATCTGTAACAGGTATGCGGGTGTGCATAACCTTAATAAAATTAATCACGACACATGCGTGTATCCCCACACATCAGCCTCGTCAAACCTTAAAAGGCAACATTTAGAATGAGTGGTGAAATTAATTGATGAACCATGTAGATATTGGTGGTAATTCTGAAACGATTAATAGCGATTGACTTTTGACAGTATCACAATTCAAAATGGCGTAGATCCTCATTTTAGAATGGTGGTTATTCTGAGCACATCATTAGAATGGTCGATTGAAAAGTTTATTGATATCATAACAAGCGGTCAAAGATTATTGTTTAAATTACAGTTTGATGTTTTGTTCGATTAAATATTTATGCAGCTTTGGGCTTTAGTTGAATATTTAGAGGAAACTGACGGAATATTTCTTACGATTTAAGGATTTCTATCTGTGGCTTAGTAAAAGAAGTGCATATGTCAATTTAAATTACTATTGACATAGGCACTTTTTTTACCAAGCCACAGATATATGTATTCATCACATTTTGTGTCGCCGATATATTGGATTTTTTTATGCGTATTGGTATCAGTTCAATATTTGATGTTTCGATTATAAAAAAGATTTATGTGTCTAAATAAAATATATTTAAACCCTCATTACAAGAGAAAACTTATTTAGGTATGTACCTACGTATTTACAACCCTAAGTAACTAAGCGTACATTTTATCCTTTTAAATATGCGTACTTATTTTATTCGAAAAAACTTGTCATATCCAAATAATTTAATGTTTTTATTGGTTTGTATTCTACATCAACGTGTGGTAATATATAACAGAATAATCTGAAAATTGTAACAATTGATTTCGACCATAGACAATACAATATCATGTTCAGAATAACCAAAGTGTGTACTATTATATGACAATTTAAGCTATTTAAAGCTAATTGGATTCATTTCAATATAATCGTAGAAATTTCAGAAAAGCACTCATTGTATTGCCTGTTGTATTTTCGATTACCCGGCATTTACGGTACATCCGAAAACAATGATAATATTAAAGACTAATCCGATTCTATTCCTATGCTTCACAACATTAATTATGATTTTTTTCTTATTTAATAAAAAATTATTACACAATAAAATAAGAAGAAATGAACAGCCTTTGTGGCTTATTTAGTGAGATACCTGACTCCCAAGCCAAAGGTTATATTCCCGCTGGAGACACTCTTTTAAATTACAATGTTTTCAATCCGGATCTGTGAGGCGGAATACGGTCATCATCCATTCGGCAAACTGTTCAAGCCAACTTAGGCCTACTGTCCACGGATGCGTCATTTGTAGGATGCATGCATCCTACAAATGACGATAGGCGTATTTTGAATATTTGTTATATCTACGCTGCGTCATGCAATCGTCAGCCACGCTACATAACGTCTCAGTTTTCTTTCAACTAACATCGAGAAAGCACATATTTTCACGTATTTAACGTCTTGCGAGTCGGTCGAGAAGTGATAACGCTGCTGCACGCACCGCATGACGAATGCATGACGTGCGGCTGACGCGACGTTGCCGCTCCGTGGACACAGTTTTGATTGTTTCTATGCAAGCTGCAAGCATTCGTCAATTGACGAAAGTGTGCGCATGACGTGCGGTTTACGTGGATAGTAGGCCTTAGTTTCATTGTTCATGATCATTCCGTATTCTCCAGGCTCCTCCATCATTAGTTGGGCCCAAGATTTTCCTTAATATCTTCCTTTCAAACCCCAATAACATATTTCGTCCTTTTTAGTCGGTGCCCTACTTTCCGCTCCGTATTTTAGGATTGGTCGGAGAAGAGTTTTGTATATAAGGACCTTAGTATTTCGCGAGATTAGTCTTGACCGTGAGGTGTTCGAGCAGTCCATAGTAACATCTATTAGCTACGCTATAAATAATTTTACTTAGATACTTATGCAGCCGTCTCTAATCACTGCTAGCCATAGGCCTCTACCATATCTATAAAGAACACCTATAAAAATAGACAAATCTGACAGAAATGGGACAAAAGGTTAAGGTCATCCATAAATTGTAAGTCTCCAGCTTGTGGCAACTTGTTATTGAGTGTTTCTTTAATTAATATTAATTACCTTTTAGGTACCCGATAGTAAATACAAAATATAAATTTAAAAACTCGAAATGGGTCTATTTGTACATTTTTGTTCACTGGTAGAGTATTTTTTTAACAAAGGCACAAATACAAAATGATTTGTCAACACAAATTTCACAAAGGGGCTTTTATAAATATGTTCATAATTTATTAAACATCCAGTTCAAGTGTTCACAACAATATATTATCTTCAAAAGAATTTTTAAGATGTTTTCATTACATGGCCATCTCAAAAACATGAGGGTGGGGAATCCCGAAATATTCGATTCGTCTATATAAATAAATTCGTTTTTTTGTACCGTTGTCCGGTCATTACACGATGTGACTTCGCAAAATACGTTATCATATTCGTATAGGTGTCGATCGTCATAGCAAAGCGGTAAATCGATTGAATTTATTCGAGTGTCCTGAATTCGTTACACAGCAGGAGAGATTAGATCAAAATTATTTCTCACGCAATCATTGTTTCTCTAAGATGAAAAAAAACTGGTTATTTGAAAGAGATTTATGTAAGGCAATACACTCATCACTTGCACAGATTACAAGGAAACTATTATTTAAATAAAAAAACTGTTTTATTCGATCAAACTTATTTATGTGCTATTTTAAAGTTAAAAATAATGATAACCTACTATAAATTAAAATTTTCATAAGCAGTATTTTTCAAAATAAATGTATGAATCTGTTATACAATAAAATAAATTTAATATATACGAAAATAAAATATGTGAGTATTTTATTCTCGTTTAATTTGTTTATCTTTCCAAAATGTAAGAGATTTCGAAAATTTTGACAGATGAAAATCATATAGAAGAAATATCCACTCAAATACACGTAAAAAAAATATCAAAATCTATTTGTCTATTTGTGACATACACACGTACACGAAGGTATATATATTTAAAGATAAATCTAATCTTTACAAGAAGGCACATTTCCCAAAATGTGGAAAGTAGCTCACATCACTCCGATCTTGAAGTCAGGTAATAAAAATGACACAAAAAACTACAGACCAATAAGCATCTTATCCTGCTTCGGTAAAGTTTTTGAATCTCTTGTTTATGAGCATATTTTTCATCAAAATCCACAACCTCAAATCTTTTAGAATACAGTTACTTCATTTGTAACTCATTTAATGTTCGCACTCAGGTCGATGCCATATACACCGATTTTCGTAAGACTTTCGACAAAGCGAGTCATTTAATCCTCTTAGCCAAACTTCAGAGCATTGGAATGCATGGGAATTTGTTACGCTGGTTAGAATCAAATATATCAAATAGAAGTCAACTCGTAATAATAAACGGTTTCAAGTCCCTTCCTGTATCCGTGACCTCCGGGGTACCTCAAGGATCCCACTTGGGACCACTTTTATTCAACATCTTCATTAACGATCTTTCTCATCTTTTAAAATGTAGATTTTTGTTGTATGCAGATGATCTGAAAAATTTTCATGTCATTAAATGCATGTCTGACTGTCTTAACATTACAAAAAGACCTCGAAACTTTAAATTTGTGGTGCATTAAAAACGAAATGGAGCTACACATTGATAAATGTCACGTAATCACATTTACTAGAAATCATAAGAAAATTGAAAATGTATATTCACTCTCTGATAAACATCTCAAACGTGTAAATGTCATTAAAGATCTTGGAGTGACTTTTGACTCCCAACTCACTTTTCGCCCACACATTGAAAATACTGTCCAAAAATCACTGAAGATGCTAGGGTTCATAACTCGACTCACTGTAAACTTCACAAATACTCAAAGCTTAAAATATCTTTATCAATCATTAGTAAGAAGTGTTCTGGAATACGGGTCACCTGTATGGTGTCCACATTATAATGTATACACTGAAATGTTAGAATCTGTCCAAAGGAAGTTTGTAAAAATTCTGTCTTATAGAGCCGGTATAGGTCGTTACATGTTAACTTATAATCAGAGATTGATTTTTTTTAATATTTCTAAGCTGAGTACTCGACGAAAAGTGGCGGACGTGGCATGTTTATTTAATATAATTAATAATGTGATGGACACACAGCTGGTCAATGACTTAAAATATAACGTCAATATTAAATCACTAAGAAACCCAAATATTTTTCACATAGGGTTCTGTATATCTAACATATCATTTTATAATCCATTGTATCGCATGTGCCGTATTTACAATAGTCATAGCAACTCCAACATAGTTGATATCTTCTGCAACACAAGAGAGGTATTTAAAAAAAGAATGCTATTGATTGTGAGTAGAGAGGAGAATTTCTGTTGATGTTTTCATCCCTTTTTTTTGTTATATGCACAATTTTCATTACTTTTCATTGTTTTATATATGCTTCTCTATATTTACTTTGTACTTTTTATTGTTGCTTCTTTATGCTTTTATAGGTTTTGTATAATTATGTCTTATTTTTAAAGTTTTTTTATTACTGCTTTTATCTTGGATATTTTAATATGTTTGTGTAAATAATTTATGAACTTCGCATGTTGTGTTCACTTCCAATTGGATATTGACATTATGTAAAATTATTATGATATACTTTCTTGTATGCGATTGTCAATGTCTGTAAGTGTCCCAAATAAAATAAAATAAAATAAAAATAAAAATAAAATTATTTTCGTGTAAATAACGGGTATTTATCTAAATTTGGGTATAAATGCGAAGATAAGTGTACATAAAGATTTCATCGATCCTAGCTGATGTTGGGTTTCCTATTCTACGGGTATTAGACTTATGAAAATTGGATTTTTCTGTAAATCCCCTCAACATTTTCAATTTTGGGAATCCTCGCACCAATCGTAGAGTAGACGTTTCCAGTTGCTAAATATTCTATTTTTTTTTATTGTTGCATTATAATTCTTAGATTTAGTCCCAATAATTGAACGGTTGACACAGAAATTAAAAAAATATTGAGAGACAAAAAATTACCAGAAAAAAAATGACCTGATACTATAGTGACATACGCATAGATTTTTATGCGTAGGACTGGAGAAATGCAGTCGTAGTACCTTTGTATAAAGGTAAGGGATCGAAGCTCGACTGCAAAAACTATAGAGCCATAAGTTTGGTAAGCTCAGTTGGTAAGATGTATGCAAGGATTTTGGATCAAAGAGTGCGAAAGATTACAGAAAGCAAGATATGGGATGTCCAATGTGCGTTTGTTGGCGGCAGAGGATGTATAGACCAATTTTTTTCTCTGCGCACGGTCACAGAAAAGGTCCTGGATAAAAATTAGAAAATTTTCTGTGCCTTCATAGACCTAGAAAAGGCGTATGATAAAGTTGTTCGAGAAAAATTATGGGATATACTAGCAGTGTATGGAGTGAAGAGCAAACTGATACGCGCAATCGCGTCATTATATGAGAACAGCGAAGCATGTGTTCGTGTCAACGACACAGTGACAACGTGGTTCTCTATAAATAATGGCGTTAGACAAGGGTGCGTGCTATCTCCATGGCTCTTTAACTTGTACATTGATTTCTGCATAAGAGCCCTTAAGGATGAAAGCAAGGGTCTGAAATTGAGTACCGTAATGGTGCGAGATCTGATGTATGCAGACGATAAAGTTCTATTAGCAGAATGTATGGAAGAGTTACAGTATCTTGTATGTATTGTATATGAAGGATGTATAGAGAATGGACTTAGGATGAATGCCAGCAAATCAAAGACAATGGTCTTTGAAAAGAATGGACGCAGAACAGCGTGTAAAATAAGAGTAGAGAACGAATGGCTCGAGCAAGTCGACGAATATGTATACTTGGGAAGCATATTTCAACGGAACGGACGACTCGATAAAGAGATCGAAACAAGAGTTATGGCAGGAAACAGAGTGAATGGAGCACTAAGACCAATTATGAATGATCGCAACATATCAAAGGATGCCAAAGTTGCCATTCATAACGCCATCGTAGTGCCAACCTTGACGTACGCAAGTGAAACCTGTACATGGCAAAAGACGCATGAAAGTAGAATAAATGCAGTTGAAATGAGATCGTTAAGAAGGATTTGCAATAGAACGATGTATGACCGGGTAAGAAACGAGGATATAAGTAAAGAATGTAAGATGAAGAAAGGTGTCATTACTAGAATGAAGGTGAACACATTCAGATGGTTTGGTCACATGGGGAGAATGAATGAGGAGCGCCTGACGAAGAAAATATACAGAGCAGAAAGGAATGGAATGAGAGGTCGGGGACGCCCACGAAAGGGATGGCACGACCATGTGAACGAAATTTTGAAAGACGGAAATGTTAGAAGTGTGAGCAATAGACGAACATGTATGAGACGATGCATGAATGTGGATGAGGCGAGGAATGCGTGCCAGGATAGAAAGATGTGGCGCTCGGTTCTCTCTTCCTACCCCGCAAGGGACATGGTGTGATGGTATCTATGTATGTACTAGATGTCGTAGTTGGAAAATTTGTATGAATCGAAGTGAGGCATTTTTCCACGGGATTTTTGACGTTTTGGTGGGCAGACCACATCGTTTTTCTATAGAGAATAACAATTAATGTGAATTGTTTTCGGATTTATTTGTCGAAAAAAACACTTTGTTTATTAAGATTTAGATAACACTTATCTAGGATGTGTTTATATGTAAAGAAAACTAAAATATTATGTTGCCAACCAAAACGACAAACCCGCGATATTCCATGACTCACTTTTTGCACTTCATCTAGTATATTATAATAAAAATATATGTGCATACACTATAATAAAAATATATGTGCATACACTATAATAAAAATATATGTGCATACACTATAATAACTTCTTTCGTGTTGTTGTGTTGGTTAGCTTGCATAGACAATCTTGCGAATTTTTACGGAGTTGATAACATTTAAAATAATTCGCTACTCTGTTACGGAGACTTGGTTTTAGACATAAATTTGAAACTCACGTTATTGTTTTTGGAGGTATGTCAAAAAACATATTTTACTATTCTAGCTTTTTGACGAATACTACAGAATTAAAAAAAAATATCCAACGTAGCGTTATATTTTATGTTGTCACATCTGGCACAGTTTAAGTTCTTACATCTGACAACACAAAAAAAATCTTACCAACACACAAACACGAAAGCAATTATTACAGTGAATGCATTATATCTACTAATTTATCAAGAGAGACCAAACTAATTATAATTATTATTTTTCAAAGATAGTTCTTTTGTTTAACTATATAATGTCTTAATACTCATATTGTTATCATTTAACCCCATAATCTTATCCGAATAACAAACATAAAATGCTATCTCGGATGTGGGCAAACTTGTAATTTAAAAACTTTCGTCCTATTCAAAAGTTATTCAATGTTTATTAAACCCGAAGATTTCACTCAGAAGGGAAATGAGAAAATAATATACAGGTTAGTTGAGATTCCATTAAATATAATGTGCACATCTTGCCTTTAAATTTCGAATAGAAAAAAATAATAATTCTTCTCATCGCGGACGCGTAGAAAATATGTCAGATTAAAATATCAATGAACTCCTGGCCTCCATAGATTTTAACGTAATGTTTTCTTTTTCTCCAAGCAATAAACAACTTGTTTTTTTATTGGTTGACATTTTACATTTGAAAAAATATGTACCAATAAGTTTAAAAAAGTACTCACTTTGAATCCCCGTGTTTCTGTTAGAAAAACCGTGTTCGGCATCTTTATTTTATATGATTTTTTTCACTCGATGTAGTCACTATATTTGAAAACACATGAGGTTTCCGCCATCTTTAGCTTTTCATGTACGTCAATTCTGATTCTTGGTGGTTTTTCTTTTGATTGTAGGCTATGCCCCCAAGGTTGTGTATTTACAAGCTAGCTCATTAAATAATTTATTTGGGTTACCGAAGATTGTATCGAAGACAAGATAAAAAATCGATTGAAAAATTAGTATCCAACATACATATAAAATTGATGAACTCAACCCTCATTATTTGTTTATTCAAGTTCCTAGGTGAAAAAAAATTGATTATGTCATATTTTTGACAAAACCATGGTACGATAATGAAATTTTAACTGTTGATATTGAATCGGTCTCTATACATAGCTAGGAATTTTGTTTTGTGAATATATCCAACTTAACAAAGGCACAAAATATACCACAACTGACACTAAAACTAGTGAACTAAATATTGTAAGTCCCTACATAATATTTCCATGAACAATATTATCATTGTGGCTATTAACTATTCGGTTGGGTGTGGCAGTTTTGGGAATGGTAATAAAAACGGTGACAAAAGCAACACAGTTATGACATCTTAAGTAACGATTATGCATTCATTATTATATAATATGTATATTTGTATGAGGCGTAAAATAATAACATTTCTCTATATAAACTTTGTGTGCCACATAAAATAATTATTAGGCATATATTATGTAAAGTATATATCTAAGATATGAACTCCATCATTGGCACTATAACCTCTTTCACAATGACGATTATATCGCGGATGGCGCGATTTTACAATACTATTTTTTCTCTAATATCAAAAATGTACCTACACATTTATCAAAGATTTCAATATAATATACTATCATAGATTTTTATACTATAATAATATACTTGATGTAGTACTCCGTACAAAAAGTGAGTCATGGAATATCGCGCGTTTGACGTTTTGGTTGGCAACATATTTCAGTTTTCCTTACATTTCAACACATCCTATAGTTAACTGTTCTCTAAATCTAAATAAACAGAGTGTTTTTTCGACAAATAAATCCGAATACAATTTATTCACATTAGTCATTATTCTATATAGAAAAACGATGTGGTCTGGAACCAAAACGTCAAAAATCCCTCGGAAAAAATGCCTCACTTTGATTCATACAAAATTTGCTAACTACGACATCTAGTACCTATATTACTCGTATATTAAAAATCTATGTACATTATATGAAAATCTATGATGAGTAAAATAACGCGGGAAATGATCGGGTTGCCATGTCTCAATAAATTATAATTATAGAAACAAATCACTAAGTTATGTTTTCGGTGCCTACTTACCTTAATAGACTATATAGTATATATTGAAAATCTTTTCCCCAGTTCCCACAAAAGATTCATCTTTGAAATAAAGAACAGTTTGTATTTACATCTTAATTCTATTGGACGAGTTGTTTTGAAATTTGAATTTCTTTAATACTTTTCTTGTAAAATTAGTTTTAACAAAACCCTTTTTTATATTTTTACTGTACGTAATTAAAAAAACTACAAGACCTATGAAGTAGATTTTCAATAGAAAAAAAATATAAAAATCTACCGGCTGAGTATTTTATTATTATAATATTTTAATAACTATTCTTGCAATTTTAAAACGAGTGGGTTGTAGCCAACACTAAACTCTCCACACCATTGTAAGTGTTCATTTTATCTTCTTGAAAGGTTGACAATCTCTAAATGCATTTTTATGAAGAACATTTATACTTGATTCTTTAACAAATACAAGATTCCCAAAGGTCAAAAGTTTTCACAATACACCAAATGCACACAAACATTGTCACGAAACTCATAGTATGCACTTTCTACGTGATACCTGTTGAGAAAATCCATAAAAATTATGTAGGTAACTATAATGTGGAAATAGACATTTTGGATATTTATTGCGGAATCGTTTATTTTTGTTTCGAACTACGGAACCCTTATCAAGTGTTGTGTTGTATGGATTTTAACATTTCCCGCAGAAATAAACTTTCTTTGTGGAGGGTCAAATTAAAAAAAGCGCCAAGCGTATCGTTTTCGCATTTTTGCTTCACGACTCGACGGACATATTTACAGTCAGAAAGTAGAGTGCAATAAAAGCAACAATAATATTTCCGCTGCTGACAAACGCTATAAATCTCTGTGTGAAAGAACGCTACAAAATATACACTAACTTAAAAAAATCTACATCGCAGGTATTTACATAAAAAGTGCACTACTAAGGCTGGGTTATTTCAACAAAGGTAACGGTAATATTAGAGTTAAAATACTTCGATTTCATGAAATTGGTCAAAAATGCGTTGTTTGACGGCATTTGATTGCAATGAAACAACCTAAACTTTTGAATAATTTTACTATACTTTTACTTTAATCTTTGTTCGAGAAACACAGCCTAAAAATGTCTGTCTATACGCCCAGCCCCCCTAGATAATGTGTCATTTAGATCGAGAAAAGAAACAAAAAAAGGTAAAAAAAAAAACTCAATGTATGGAAGTGACAGTTGTCACGTGACTGGCAACTGTCACTTCCATACATTGAGTTATCTTTTCTTGAGCTAAATGACACGTTATCGAGGGGGGCAGATCCGTTTTGACAGTATACTCAAAGATTTTACAATATACCTACACATAAGTATACTAATATTACTGATTCTTAAAGATAAATTGACAAATCGCATAGCTGTGTGACCCATTACGCGTATTTTTTTAAATTTGAATTTACTGTGTATTTAACTATGTAAGGACCTACATATTGCCATAAGTTAAAAATATTAATTACGAATAGGTACTGTTTACTAGATAGCTACCCATCTCTAATCTCTACAACCGCTGTCAGCGTAATATGCAATTACAAAATAGAGACTTAACATAATTATATATTTTGAAAAATATTAGAACATAATTATCTTCGCATTAATTATATTATAGGTATTATAAATTAGATTGAAAAATAAGTTGGTAAATCTAATTGGTTGTGTATTTAGTAGGTTTTCCTATTTATAATCAAGATTCCATTTAGGTAATAGACTACATTTTAATAGATAGGATAATAACTATACCTACAATAAGGTATATTATAAATCAAAAGGTTTTAATCATTCCCTACGAGTAGGTATACGTGTAGATAAATTTCAAAAATATATAAATACAAAAATATCTGTTTCAAAATGAAATCAATATTTTTTTTCATTCGTGTCTATTAGTCGAGTTGTTTCGAATATTTCGCACCAGGTCTCGTGTCCCTAATTGCCCTGGGCCCCTCACCTTTCAACCGAAGCGATTCCTCAGACAGAACTTCCTGAACTAACTTGGGTTTGTTGAAACCACAGGGAAATCGCCCTACTACCGTCCTCCATACTCTTGGATAACTTTCTTATTGAAATAAACAAAACAATATTATGTGGCTTTGTGAGAAAAATAAAATGTCTAGGGACTAAATCACTAATGCGTTCACACTTTATTCGCAATCGTCTATCAAACAGAACTGCCTTCTCGCCAAATTTGCCGATATCGTGAAATACACTGAAAATTCTCACAACCAATCACATACATCCAAAGACGATACGCAGTCTATATAATTATACGAAAATTTTCACATTCAAATTCGTTCACATTTTATAATATAAGTAATTCCTCTTTGTTTATACAGGGTGTCCCAAAAAGCATGGATAATCGGTAAACCAGGGATAGAGCACCCCTAGGGCTATCCAAAAACCTCAATGTATGTTTCACGATTTTTTCTTCCTTTTCGAGTTATATTTTTTTTTCGATTTTTTTCGAAAAACTCCGACTGTCACGACATAATTGGTTACAGAGACGCTTTTTATTGAGATACACCCTTCGTTATTTTTTTCGAAATTGTTGAATAGTATACGTTTTAGATGTAATAATTTCTTTTATCCAATTTGATACCATAGCTTAAAAAAAATAATGTATCTCAAAAATAATCAAATTAGAAAATTGACAAAAATGTTTGAGGGCGATTTAAAAATAGAAGGTCACATAAAAAAAATTCCCAAACATTTTTCAAAAACTTCCTTGTTTCATCTAGTATCTACCCTGTAAATTTCATTTTCCTATTCTTACGGGATCATACTTAAAAACGGTTTGAAAGTACGAGAGGTAGATTCTTACGTAGTGAAATTTTGTAACATTAAAATTCAGAAAAATCTAGTGTGAAGTTTACCATTTTTCTATATTTTAATGTATCAAAATTTCACTACGTAAGAATCTACCTCTCGTACTTTCAAACCGTTTTTAAGTATGATCCCGTAGGAATAGGAAAATGAAATTTACAGGGTAGATACTAGATGAAATAAGGAAGTTTTTGAAAATCTTTTGGGAATTTTTTTTTTATGTGATCTTCTATTTTTGAATCGCCCTCAAACATTTTTGTCAATTTTCTGATTTGACTATTTTTGAGATACATTATTTTTTTAAGCTATGGTATCAAATTGGATAAAACAAATTATTACATCTAAAACGTACACTATTCAAGAATTTTGAAAAAAATAACGAAGGGTGTATCTCATTAAATAGCGTCTCTGTGACCAATTATGTCGTGACAGTCGGAGTTTTTCGAAAAAATTCAAAAAAAAATTATAACTTGAAAAAGACAAAAAATCGTAGAACATACATTGAGGTTTTTGGATAGCCCTAGGGGTCCTCTATCCCTGGTTTACCGATTATCCATACTTTTTGGGACACCCTGTATACTTACCATATATTTAATAATTGCGTCATTTTAAACAAATAAATTATAACAAAAATGGTGTACCTATTTTGGTAATGTATCATATAGGTATATTTAAATATTATTTTTCTTTATAATCAATTGATATGAGACAAAACATGTAGATATAGAAGATTCTGGCGTTCAGTTTTCTCTGCCTACCCCAAATAGGGAAACGACATGTAGGCAAAACGTTGAATGTAGGCAATTGATTTACCTGTGTAGGTACTAATACAATCACTCATATCATACAGGTGTTGTATTCCATAATATAAAAAAAAAACTTTTTTCCCCAATTTTTCAAATTTTTAATTTCAGTATAAATTATCAACCTTTTTTTGTATTCCACATACTTTATAATTTGTTTTTTATTTTAATGTAATTAAGATGCACGATTTTGTAAAAAAAAACTTGACTCTGGCCAATGTTCCTCCATTTGAGGTTATAAGTGCCATTTAAATAATAATAATAATAATATTCCATAATATATTATGTTTAGTATTTTAAGAGTTTTTAAGAAATTTATGTTACTTAACTGAAAAAAATACTCTAAAAAATATGTTTATTAATATTTTTGCTGTTTTTTTTTTATCGAAAGCCAACTGCGATTTTTCTTTGTTTTGTCAAAATCGAGTACGTGAGATATTGCCAAAAAATCTAAGAAAAAAATTTCATGCTCGTGTATTTTCAAAAGGCCATATCTCCAAAACGGCTGATTTTTGGCAATGCATTAACAAAATTTTCTGTCGTAACTTTTCATCCTCTATCACCCTTTAAAAGATTTTACATATAAAATACAACGTCCCTGTGCCTAATACAACCTATGCCTAACATAAATAACGAGTAAGAAGGTACCTTCGTATTTATTTATTTTCGATATAATCAGAATCATTACATAATAATATTATTATTAATAATTAATTCCGTAAATATTTTAAGATATTTAGGGTAAATAACAAGACGTTTAAATTAACTCGAAATAAATGATTAATAAGTTGTAAAATCCAATGGAATCCCTATAAAATCAATATAGGTACCCATATTGTGCTTATCTTCTGTACTTAAGGCCCTAGTATATCCTGGATATACGCAAAAATGCACACTAAATTAGCTTCTAATGTATGAAACACGAGAAAATATTGTATATCACCTGATATACAACATTTTATCGTGCAAAAATGGTAAAATTTAGAGGTTTTTTTTAAATAGCAAGAAGAGTTATTGAAATATTATAATAATAAAAAAATCAGCCGGTAGATTTTCATATTCTCTATCGAATAAAGTAAAAATATAATTCATAGGCCTTTAGTTTTTTAGTTACTTACAATAAAAAAATAAAAAAGGGTTTTACTGAAACTAATTTTACAAGAAAAGTATTAAACAAATTCAAAAAAATCATGTACATACAAACTGTTCCTTATTTCAAAGACGTATCTTTTGAGGGTATTAGGGAAATTATTTTCAAAATATAATGAATATCCTACTATAGCCTCTTAATACATTTTTTTGTAAAACAAAACGCATATTCCGGCGAAACTGTTATTGTTTGATAAATTTATGGTAGCACCCTTTTCAACTTTATTTCATATCACAATTTTCCTCTCTGCCTTATTATACAACCGCAAAACGTCCACGCTATCTAATGTAAAACCTGACACTATGTTTTCAAGATCTTTCTTTAACTTAAGATAGGTGGATACTTTCTCCCTTATAAATCTCGAAAAGCCACACACGTTTCTTAAAATTGCTCCCTCGAGAAGCGTTCTCAAATTTTCTCATACGACATCAGTCCAAATAGTTAAAATCATTTGCTTTTTTCGTCTCTTTTTTGTTTTTTTTTCTATATAGAAAGATATCCAGATACACAAATAATGTATAGGTACCAGGTGTCTTTCTTTGATGACTTCAAATGTTGATGAATTTGATTGAAATACAAGTGCATAATCATATACCTATAATACATATGTTTATGTAAATAAATGCCTTTTATTTAATGTTTTCGAACAAATTATTTAATAGGTACTTTAAGTAATTGGTTTTATTATTTTTATTTTTGGTCAGATGCTGTTTTTGTATTCGATAAAACAATCATAAAATATTCACACCAACAAAAGAAGAGATGAAAATGTTTTAATATTAAAAAAAAAGAATAATATCAGCAATAAACCAAATACTTGAGTGCGCAGAAGGAAGATTATCGACCACATTAATTTATTTTTTATGATAAATTGTTTTATCTTCGCAAATGTTCCCCAGAGGAACGATAATAAATTCAAATGAACGTCACTATATTAGAAATTGTAGTTACTTGCTGTCGGCAAAAATTAAAATTTTGTTAAAGTACCAGCTAAACCTTATACATAGGTCCTATGGAAGAACACCGTAAATAAATATTTATATTTTATTTTTTTAACGATTTAAATAAAATAGAACTACTTTACCTTTTTGTGGCAACATTAAGTTGTCAATGTACTAGAAAATTTGACAGCCCGCGAATTTAATTTTGCATCAGCAAGCAAACTGCATTTACTACAGCAGATCATAGAAAATAATATCCGTAGGTTATATTCTCTTTGGAAAATAAACGTATTTCAGCAGATGTGGCCAAACGCGCTACAGTTAACCGTAGGCGTTTTTTTCCCGCATAATTTTATAACACATTGAGCGGTTTTGCGTTTTTCAGTCGAATTTGCGGCGGGCACAAACCGTAGTGTAGTCGGCCGCTAAAATAAAATAAGTTACTCAAAACTTTTCTTCACGTTGAACTGAATAAAAATTTATTTCACGTCAGTCCTTAGATTGTTTACATTCATACATCCAATGTCAGACGCAGTTGTTTTATACAGCAAACAAATTGAAATACAGAACATGCTGGAAACAGATTTAATATACAGTCATCGGTAATAGTCAAATTCTGAAAGAGCTCAACTAGTCAGGAAATTAGTTAAAAATCAATTGCAAAATTCCAGTACAGACAGACAGGTGCAGTTAAATAATAATAATAAATCGGCTATTCTATTTCATTACAACCTTAATCATTCTACAGTTCAGTAAAAACATACTTTTTCAACTCTCTTTGATTTTGTGATACTAACACATCGATCCCTGTTCATGAAAATTATAATTACCTAGTGTTTAAATAATTCATTAATTTTGAATGTCTTGTTCCTATATAATTAATTTTAACCACTTAATAATTTAGATCAAGTAATGAAGGTTTAATACCATTATCTATTTGGATTCAATTTTGATTGAAGGTTTTTCATTTCTGACTGTTTTTTTTTTACTTTCAGTATACCTGTCTACACGAGAATCAATTCCATTATCTTTGTGAAGAATCAGGAGGTGCTGTGTCATTACCAAAGGCAAGAGGAGATGATGCATGGAAGATTTATTTTGATGAGGCACCAGAAGAAATCGTTGACGAATTTGCAATGAGATATGGAATTGAATCCATTTATCAAGCAATGACGTAAGTAACTAATAATTTTTACACTGATTTGTTGATTTTACTACTTGAAAATTAAAAATAATTATCATGATTATTTGTAGGCATAATTGTACAGTGTCAGTATTATAGAAATTAAAGATAGAAAAGAGTAAAACAAACCCCAATTCAATTTACTTGCTATGCCTCTTGTATTATATAAAAAAATAAGCAAAATGAAATTTTACTGCTGACAATAAATAAGTTAAATATTGTATATTGCTTTTGTGTTTTAAAAATTCCAAATTTTTGGCAAAGTGTCATTTTTTATCGATTATAGACTAATGTACTCATTCAATTCTTTTCAAATTTTGCAAATATGTATATCTATTACTCGCTTAGACCCCATTAGATTTTGAAGGATATCTGAATAGTGCTTCTCAATTTTTTTAACTGTCAAATATTTCAAAGTGACCCCAAGCTCAGAAAAACTTAAAATTTGAAAATTTTATTTTAAAATTGATAAAAAGGCACATCATTTTTATAAAATGGCATTGAAGAGTTGTCAAGTTTTCATAATAAAATATTTAAATAAAAAAATAATGTAAATAATAACAAATAGGTTTTTACACCACAGATTCTAATTGAATATTTACTGTTTTTTCTAGCCATTTCCACTGTCTCTCTACAAAATATCTGTGTGCTGGAGTACCAGCCGTAATGAGCACCCTTCTAGCCAACATCAACGCTTACTACGCCCACACAACTGCTTCATCAGCTGTGTCTGCCAGTGACCGCTTCGCTGCTTCCAATTTTGGTGTAAGAAATGCACTATCCATTACCTGATGATACAGTGTCAAAACACAGATTTAAAAGCAACTTACTATGGATAAATAAGAGACATTATTTGTAATTTAGAACCTAGTAAACGACATTTAGATGGGTCGGCGGCAGAATAGTTAGTGCACTGAATTAATAATCTAGTGGACTGGATTTAGAATCCTGAATCAACTTATTTTTTTCACCTATAACATATACTTAATTTCTTATATTAGGACAAATTCATTCTTTAAAAAAATCATATCGAGATGACAACATCATCACTTAAGTAAGATAATTGTGCTTTAAAAGAATCGCTAAAAACTTAAAACAAAATTTAAATGGTTTTATCAAAACAATCTAAAAAATCTTGAGAAGGATGTCATAAACCCTCAAAAGGGATAGCTGTGTGTTTAGTATTAAGAAAGAAATTTTGATCAAATACCCAACGTACTTTCATATCTACTGTTTGATATTGAATCATCTTTTTTAACATTTCAGAAAGAGAAATTTGTGAAATTGCTCGATCAACTTCACAACTCTTTGAGAATAGATCTCTCGATGTACCGAAACAACTTCCCGGCTTCTAGTCAAGAAAAATTAATGGATCTCAAGAGCACTGTGGACCTGCTTACGAGTATTACATTTTTCCGAATGAAGGTAAGAAATATTTTTTTTTTAATTTTTATATACCATTCTACGAAGGTGCCAATTGCAATAAAGAGATGGTGATAATGGCTGTCGTGTTGTGTTCTAAAATAACAAAATTTGGGAACATTAATATTCTCTATATATTAACCAACAAACCATTAATATAAGTGAAGTTGTATATTTGACAAATTAAAAAATAATTTTCTGAAATGTATATTTTTGGATATATTAATTTTTATATAGTTATTGACAAACATCTTGTAAGATCATGTGGACTGCGCAAAATAAAATTTTGGGATTTTTGCTTGATTGGTAGTTGAGAGAAAAAATCCAAAAGGTTTCATACTTGGGACATGTATTAAGAGGGGACAAATATAAATTACTTAATTTCTATATGTTTTCTAATTGCTTCACGGTCAACTAACAGGTACCTACTATGTCAAAAATTAATTTAACATGTACCCATTAACAAATTGCCACATTCTGGAGGCTTCTGATATTTATCGTCTCACAGACGCAGACTGAAAACACAATAAAAACTGTGTCTCCACTGGGAATCAAATCCAGAACCTTGACTCAGGTGTCAGGTATCTATCCAACTGAGCCACGAGGGCCGACGTGTCTTTGTGTTCATTTAATCATTAAGGGAAAAAACGAGGAAAAAAAGGTCTACATAGAACTAACCCAAAGGTCTGCATAAAAGAAGAAAAATTAGACTGTAGGAATAGTTTGTATAAGAACTGACCCAAAGGTCTACATAAAAGAAGAAGAATTAGACTATAGGAAATAGTTTATATAAGTACTGACCCAAAGGTCTACATTAAAGAATCAGAAGAATTATACAATAGGAACAGGGTGTCGGCAGAAAGCGAATTTCATGGCTCCGCAGTATACGAGAGTGGACGGGAATTAGGAACGTGGAGAAGCTTTTTCGAGCTGCCGAAATAGGGTTGTATACTCTCTAGTGACATTCAACATCAGGGGAACCTGACATGATACTTTAAGAAGAAGAAGGTAGTTGAGCAAAATGTCTCCCTCATGATGTTTATCTGGACATTCATTAAAGTCTTTTACTTGACATAAACAGTTCCTTTTTTGATTTATAAATGCTTTTTCTTCTAGGTTCAAGAATTAAGCAGTCCGCCTAGAGCGTCAACTGTTGTGAAAGACTGTGTAAAAGCTTGCCTGCGCTCAACATATCAATTTCTCTTTGAGAACTGCTATGAACTCTACGGTAGAGAGTTTCAGGTAAAAATTGTACATTTCTTGTTTGCATTTTATTTTATCTTGCTATACTAATTGTATTATAAATGACAAATGGTATTCGAGCTTTAGATTTAGGGTTTAATCTGTATTCAAAATTTATTTAATACTTTAAGCGTTTAATAAAAATGTTTGACGTAAAATCTTTGAAGCATTCCTTGATTAGAACAATTGTCAATGAAAGGTAATGGCACAAATCATTTTTGGTATCTGTGTATTATTTACAGACTACTCTTTTACGTATCATTATTTTTTAGATTTGCAAAAAAATGCTAGTTCATGTGCAACTTTAGATGTCTCTTCCTCACTTTAACCGAATACTTGACTGTATTTATATTTATAGGGTGTATTTAAATATGTTTATGTTGATTGTGTTTAGGTGGATCCCAATGAGGCTAAACGTGACCCTGCGGATCACGGCCCACAGCTAGACACTGTGGACTTTTGGCACAAACTAATCGCACTGATCGTATCTGTGATAGAGGAGGATAGGAATAGTTATGCACCCGTACTAAATCAATTTCCGCAGGAACTTAATATTGGACAGGTAATTTGACTGTGTTTTATTATAAAATATCTTCTTTGATTAATTTACAATATGTTAACTATGACAACTATAAGAATAACCTCCACAAAATGACAAGAATTCAACAAAATACAAAGAATGTTTCAAATTTACATTGTTTAATCACATCTTGTGTTTATCATATCTCAATTAGTCTCAAATATAATATTTGCTATATAATATTCTTACGCATTTATGAACAATGATTTCAGCTATCGGCAGCCACTATGTGGTCACTGTTTGCTGTGGATATGAAGTATGCATTAGAAGAACACGAGCAGCATCGCCTTTGCAAGTCTTCCGCTTATATGAATCTACACTTTAAGGTAACTATCATCGTTGTATTTTTTGCTATTGCTTTTAAGATTTACAACAACCATGAATAGTTCATTTTACCTCCTTTATTTTACACATTTCTTGGTTCTATGATTGCCTTGGTTTAACAGAATATTTATAAGTACCATACTTATTAAACTAAACCTTATCCTAAACCTTATCCAATTTTAAAATTATCTGTCTTTTACATTATAATTATGACTTATTTTTTAAATGATTGCCTACTTTAAAATAGTTTTATAAACTTCTTACAAAATACTATGTGTTGCGCCATGAGGATCTCCTACAAATCATATTGGAAAGAATGGTTGAAGGATCAAATGGCAGAAGGTTTCCTCGCCGGGAGTATCTGGAACAGATGTGCCACAGCATTAAGTGTATGCACCTCTTATAGATGAAGGGCTGCATCACTTTGCTGCCTTCCAATCTCCAAGATTGAAACTGCAAAATAAGAAATACCTACTATGCAAGATGTCACATATTAAATAATGTTTATTTGTATTTAAGGTGAAATGGCTGCACGCAAATTATGTCAAGGATGTACCCCCGTATTGTGGTGCAGTCCCAGAATACCCAGCCTGGTTCGAGCCGTTTGTGATGCAATGGCTCAACGAAAACGACGATGTATCTTTGGAATACCTCAATGGAGCCTATAATAGAGATAAGAAAGATGGGGTTAGTATATTTTTAATTATTCATCGTTTTCATACTGGTCCAACATCAACAGAGGGGGGCCCGCCTTTCAAGCTTGGATCAAGTACCAATAAACCGCTGACGGGGTGCTCGACTTCCTTTAACCTCTTAAGACAGTATGGCCGTACCCGTACGGCAGGAAATGTCATTGCAAATCGAAGTATGGCCGTACCGGTACGGCTAGAGAAAAGTGAAGATTTTTTTTACTAGAGTATGAATATTTTTTGACACCGCAACCAATAGTTGAAGACACCTGAAATAATCATACGATTTATTATTATTATTATTATTAGTTAACAGGCAGGCAGCTATTGCTGATGGGCCTGTATCATGCGCTTATTTTTGTAATGTGCATCCAATCTGTTTTTAAATTGATTGAGTGTCCCAGCACTCACAACCTTATACGGTAAACTATTCCAGGCATCCACCACCCTGTTGGTCAGGAAGTGAGGGATTTTTCAATATAAACTTTGAAAAATGTAATACTTTTTATTTTATTTTTTTATATTTAAAATAACTCACTCCGTATAGGTATGTACATCATACCAAAACTCACTATCATAGAGGTTTAGTACTATGTATATTAGTGGTATAAAATATATAAGCTAGATAGTGTCGTTATGTTGTCTGAAGAACAGTCATCCCAGGGTTGACGTTATCGAAGACATGCTTCTATAACGTCTCTATATAAGATGGAGTAGGTGAGCTGCGAAAAAACTCTCTGCATTCATTGTTTTAACGTAATATTTTCAAAATTAAATTACCTAACTCATTTGATTTCATAATAAAACAATTCTACTAAATACAATAAATAAATAAATAAATTTAATTTTATTTCAGTTCGTGAGCAGGGGGGTGCAATGCAACACAAACCATATTATCCTCTTAGAACTAGTGTCCGACCAAAGATCAGATTTTGGCCGAAGCCAAAGCCTATTGTTCGGCCTTAGCCGTAACCTTCGGCCGAAGCCGAAGGTTTGAGTTTACTAAAAAAATCGATTAAAATAATAAATAATCTGCTTTTGTGACTTAGTTGGTTAGATATCTAACTACTGAGCACCCTTGTTTTGTTTCTGTCGACAGTCGGCACGCGACACTGGGCCGGCCGAATCTATACACCCGCTACACATGTCATGTTCGCGCATGTTTTTACAAGTTTTGACTGTTTTTAGCGGCTGACAAAAAGCTTCGGCTTCAGCCGAAAATTCGGGTTATTTTTGGCCGAAGCCGAAGGTCTTATTTTTGGCCGAAGGTGGCCGAAGCCGAAGCCGAAGTTTCGGTCGGACAACACTAGCGGAAGTACAAACAACTGTTATTTTATATAGTTTTATAAATAAAATAAATTTACACTTTACAACTTCCACTGTGTTTATCAAAATCATTTTGAAATTGTTTCTCTATTATTTAATTATAACTACATAATATATTTTGCTATATAATGAATATTTACTTATGCAATTTTCTTAATTTTTTGTTAATTGCAAGTTTCCTTTTGTATTGTAATTCATAAAGGCAGTAAAATGAAGTGTATGGTATATTTATCCTAACTTGAGTCAGACTTTTAACTATATCACTGATTTTCATGCTGTTTGAGATGTATCATTTATTGAAGATTCCTGATTGACATTTTTTAATCGTCAGCTTATTCAAGCTTCAGCTTAAGGCCTGTGTACCCATTGAAACATTTTTTCCGTTATATAAATTTATACGGATTCTATTTTTTCAGTTCCAAAAATCCAGTGAGCATGCCCTGTTCTCGAATTCAGTCGTCGATGTGTTCACCCAATTGACGCAGTGCTTCGACGTTGTCTCGAAACTAGAATGTCCAGATCCTGAGATATGGAAGAGGTACATGAAGAGATTCGCCAAGACTATTGTCAAAGTACTAATGGCGTATGCTGATATCGTCAAGAAGGATTTCTCGGAACATTTGAAGGAAGAAAAAATAGTTAGTACCATAATTTCTGTTCCATTTTGTTTAATACAGGTACATGAAGTATAAAGAAAGCAATTTTAACTACTTATTACAAATCTGTAATCCGTCCTGACATAGAAGTGCAAAATTCTTTAAAAATATGTCACTAAGTCAACTCTGAAAATATTAATGATATAAATAAACATTTAATTATTTGGAGAAAGTTATGTAATGTACTTCAGGGAAATCTAGACGGAAGAACACTACCAGGAAGACCTCCGAAACGATGGCATGATACTTGGGAATCCACAGATCTCAAATTATCTTAAAAATATTCTTTTATCCCACAAATTACTACCATTAAACTTTTTATTCCTCCAAGATTAAACTGAATTTTCTTATTTATTATTTTTACTATAACTTCATTTATTTATTTATTTAACTTTTTGTACATAATATAAACAAATAAAATGCACACTGGCGGGCTTATTGCCATTAGGCAATTTCTTTCAACCAACCAGATAACAGAGTGACAGAATTATACATGTACAATAATTTTCATCATAATAAATTTTTATTACTAGGTATACTTTTAATATAAATATTACAAATCTAAAAGAAATATCTATTCTAGTTTATAATTTAATCTAAAGAGAAGGGTGAGAGAAAGACCAGTACTAGGATAACAAGAGAGGAATGTGAAGAGAACCACAATTTCGCATCCCCAATCAGTGACCAAGAGGTACGCGCAGCGGTACACAAAATGAAATGCAAGAAGGCTGCTGGTATTGATGGAATAATGACAGAGCAAATCAAACAGTTCGGCCCAAAGACTATAGAATGGCTTACAAAATTTGTGAATGAGTGCGTAAATTCTGGACAAATACCCAGCTTGTGGTCGAAGGCCCAAGTGATAGCTCTACTAAAGCCCGGAAAAGAGCCAACCGACCCAAAAAACTTTCGCCCAGTATCGTTGCTCTGTCACCTTTATAAAGTTTATGAACGTATTATACTGAATAGAACCGGCCCAATCATAGAGAATAAATTAATAAAAGAACAAGCGGGATTCCGTTCTGGTAAATCATGCACTAGCCAAATTTTAAACCTTTCCCAACATATAGAGAATGGGTTGGAAGAGAAGAAGATAACTGGAACTGTATTCATAGACTTGAGCGCCGCGTATGACACAGTGAACCATAGAATTTTGCTATCAAAGATCTATAGCTTAACAAAAGATTTCAAGCTAGTTAAAATCTGTGAATCAGTCTTGAAAAACCGCAGATTCTATGTGTCACTACAGGGCAATAACAGCCGGTGGAGAATACAGAGGAACGGATTACCACAGGGAAGCGTGCTGGCGCCGACTCTTTTCAACATATATACGAACGACCAACCTATAGGACCAGAAACCCAACACTTTATATATGCCGACGATCAGGCGATAACAGCACAAGGCGACGCATTTGAGGATGTGGAAGGAAAGATATCAAGAATGTTGGTTAGAATGACAAAATACTATAAAGATAACCACCTAAAACCCAATTCAGCAAAAACTCAAGTGTGCTCCTTCCATTTAAGAAACAAAGAAGCTAAAAGAAAGCTTAAAATTGATTGGCAGGGCGTTGAATTGGAGAACTGCGCAGAACCAAAATACCTGGGGGTTAAACTGGATCGAACCCTCTCCTATAGAACCCATTGCACAGATACACAGAAAAAGGTGGCTGCTAGGAACAACATTATACGGAACCTGGTTGCTTCAAAATGGGGAGCAAGTCCCGACGTGCTCAGAACATCCACGATAGCACTGTCGTACTCCGCTGGCGAGTATGCTTGCCCTGTTTGGTGGCAATCAACTCACGCAAAAAAAGTGGACACTTCCCTAAATGAGGCAAATAGACTCATAACAGGATGCCTTAAACCAACACCCTCAAACAAAATATATGCTCTCAGCGGAATTGCCCCACCAAATATTCGGCGGGAGGTGATAGCACAGGCGGAGAGAAGTAAGCAAATCACTGACCAGAGACATATGCTATATGGACACCAACCACCAATTAGTCGCCTCAAGTCAAGGAGGAGCTTCCTAAATGCAACCAACCCCTTGACAGACACACCCGAGAATGCGAGAAAACGTCTATGGAGGGACTCAGCAAGGGAATCGCAAGGGACTATATTCAACACTCCAATGGAAACCCTACCACCAGGCCATGACCTCCCATGGCCAATATGGAAAACGTTAAACAGGATTAGGACTGGGGTAGGCCGCACAAAGAAGAACCTACAGAGATGGGGAATTATTGAGGACTCGATGTGTGATTGTGGGCAGGAGCAGAACACCGAGCATCTCCTCGCATGTCCATTGATTCCCGAACAGTGTGACTGGAGAGATTTTGCGGAGCGAGCCCGCTTCGAGGACAAAGTAGTTGGAGTTGTGGCATTTTGGGAGCGAAGGGGGCTGTAGTCTGACCGACACGATAAGAAGAAGATTTAATCTATAAACGCCATAAACGGTCAATACTCTTAAAAATCATATTAAGTATATTTAAAAATATTTTTGAAACTAAATATATTTTATAACTAAAATTTAAATTCCAACTAACAGCAAGATCAAAAACAGATAAAACAGAACAGGGGCAAGTCTGGTCAACCGGCGGAATCAACCCTCACAATAACCCATAAAAAGAATAATTATATCCATGGTAAACATGGATGGTTTTGGTTCCGCCGGCTCACCAGACTTGCCCCCCAGGTCTCAAAATCTACACAATGGAAGAAGTTATTTTTGTCTAAAGTTATTTGGTTTGTTTTAAAAGAAAGCAGTCAAATAAAACGTCATCAAGATGGTCTTTTTAATTTTGTGTGTATTTTTTTCCAGGCCTGCATCTTGATGAACAACATTCAACAGCTGCGCGTTCAGTTGGAGAAGATGTTTGAACAAATGGGCGGAGAGAGATTGGAAACTGATGCGGCTGATATCCTCAACGATCTTCAACAAAGTTTGAATGCTTCACTCGACCACTTAGCTGTACTTTTCGCAAACAGGTTTATATTTTATTTTATCTTATATCTATCTGACACTAAAACACCAAAGTTTTCATTTCAATGATTATTTAATAAAGGCACTTATCAGAATCGGTCTATCATAATAGTGCAACTGATGTTGGCAATCGATACTGGTTAGTGATTGCATCAAATTAAAACTAAAACTAGTAAGCAATTTATTATATAATCATGTAATTTCACCAAGAATTATTGTCCGTTAACAAAGTGAATAAATAATTTTTATTAGATTTATGGTGGCAGAGCAGTGGCTGTAATACAGTGGTCGAGAGTTTAAATCTTGCCACCACCAATTTCGTTCGCCTATAGCACAAACATTTATGCTTATTTTAGGGAATGTATGAGGATGCATATGTACTTGTTACAAAAACATACCTATTCATTCTTTAAAAAAAAAAGTATATATTTTTTTTTTTTTTTTCCATAAAATTTGCCTATCTCTTCTTGGTGAACCTGATTACTTTTTTACTCCTCACTAACACAAGGTGATATAGTGGGGAGTTATGATTTCGCAATTTTTAAGGGTATTTTTTTTTGCAGATTATCAACTAGTATCATGCTGAGATTGTATTCTGAAAGTTTCATCACAATGTATCTGTGTGTGTGTGCTATGTACGGCGTGTTCATTTTTTACTTTATCGATTATAGACTAAAGTAGGTACTCATTCGATTCTATTCAAATTTTGCAAATATGTATATCTAATACTCGATTAGATCCCATTAGATTTTGAACGGTATATGAATAGTGCTTCTCAATTTTTTTAACTGTCAAATATTTCAAAGTGACCCCAAGCTCAGGAAACATAAAATTTGAAATTTTTGTTTTCAAATTCGTAAAAAGGCACATCACTTTCATAAAATGGCATTGAAGAGTTATCAAGTTTTCATAATAAAATATTTAAATAAAAAATAATTTAACAAACTCATTTCATGAAAATGTTGGAAATTTTCCATACAAAATTTGAATACTTTATAGAATGACTTGTTAATGAGGAGTTTAGCGTTGGCCACAACCCACTCGTTTTATTTTGGTAATTGAAACTGTCTATACTGCTCGCCTGGTAAATTTTTGTAATATTTTTCATATCAGGTTGAATTACATTATTAATGGCTTTTGACCTCTAGAGCCTTGTGGCACCAAGTTTTAATATGTAGAATTGTCTCTGTATTTTGAAGAATATTAATATAACAATTGTTTAAATTCACTCTTTCTAACATTACAGCTTAGAAGGCAGGATCACAGGTTCTGTGAAAGAGCTGGGTGATCTTCTCCAGGGTGTCAAAGGTGGTAGCGGTACGGGGCCAGCACCCTCAGCCAGAGCGGCTCAACCAGAAGCTGATGAAGTTTTAAGACCTCTTATGGATATTCTGGTGAGTGATTCTAGATCTTTTTTTGAATAAACAATTTACATTTTATATATTTCATCTTTATGTTCTTTATGGCAAAAGACACATGAAAGTAGAATAAATGCTGTAGAAAAAGAGATTACTAAGAAGAAATTGTAAAGAAGGATATTATAAGTAAAATGAACGTGAATGTTATCAAATATCGTTTTTTTATCTTTGTGGTACATTTTAACAAAAATTAACTATAGTTTTAACTTTGTTTACACCACATATTGATTGAATTTGTGACCGGTTTCGGAACTAACCGTTCCCTCCTCAGGCAGAATTTCAACTAAATGCAGAATGTGACTGTGTACTTAAAGGAAAGCTATGTATTTGGATATTGGTGGGTAGTCATTAGAGGTGGGTCTTGTGTAGAATAGCTTTGATTGGTAAGATTGATGGAAAGTTAAGATAGCTGTAAGTTAAATTTATTTGATTATTTATTATATTTCTTTTTGAATTAATTGCTTTTATTATTTCAAGTGACTCTAGATTATCTAAGCTTAAACCTACTTTATAATGTGTAGATCTTCTGTACCTGATTGAATATTAAATTGGTGGTCATTTAGAATTAAATGTTTCGCGAATTCCGAGAAGTTATCATTATTTGCTTAAAAAAATTTAGTTTCAACTAAAGATGAAAAATAATTTCAATGTAAATTACTGAAGCAATTACTTTGTTGGATATAATTGCCAACTAGTAGTAAACCTCCTTCTGTAACTGCCGATATTGAAAATTTATTGCAATTCAATAGAGATGCAGTAGAATACTGGTTTTCTACCAACAAGATTGAGAAAAAATAAATAAAAACACAGTGAAACCCTTCCTAGGATAAATACTAATTTTTATGTGTTGTGATACATCTTTAATTTTTTTATTTCAGGATGGTTCTTTGACAATGTACGCGGAGTCATGTGAAAAGACAGTGCTAAAGAGATTGCTAAAGGAGCTTTGGAAGATTGTCATGAAGATATTAGAAAAAACTGTTGTTCTACCTCCCATGACTGATAAGACGGTATGTTTTTATAGTAATCCTGTTTTCGAAATTGTTAAAATGTAGTAAAATAAGATATTTTGTAATACATACATATGAGAATACTATAAAAGAACTCTCTGGGAGGCAGACTCAAATCGTCTGGATCACAGAGTAACCACTCCCTAAAGGAGTTGGACAGAGTCAACAAAGCCGCTTACTATGACCGATGCTTTGGTGTGAGCAGTCCAATTAAGTGGAATGCACTGCCTCAGTGCAAGAGCACTTTTACTAAAGGGCTGAAAACAGCTTTGGTTCGTAGAGCAGCACATAAACAAGCTATCAGCGCCCTTGGAATGAACTTGAATCATTAAACGGTGCTATATAAGATCCTCTATTATTACTATTATAAAAATTATGATATTTTTGTATACATTTTTTATTACTGTTGTATTCTATTAAATAAATAAAAAAAAACATTATTATTGTCTATTGATTTTATATGGATAATTTTTTTCAGATGATGTTTAAGAATTTAACTGACAATGCCAAGAATTTGGCTGCAAATGCAAAGATAGAGGATATGTCTCGACTATTCAAGAACCATATGGCTGGAAAACAAGATGTTAAAAACGCACTATCTGGAGTTATGGACATCTCTAAGGAGGTATAATATTTTTAAAACACATTATGTCCTATTCTCATTCGTCTAAATTTATCCATCTGTGTTTTAGTATATGAGAAATGTTAAAAAGTTGACTGCATTTATACGGGATTCATTACGTCACACCATGCAGATAAAATCCTTTTATCCACGATCGCCCATTGATTTAGACGTTTTCGTACTCTGAAACAAATCAGAATAGGACAAATTGTATACTTGTTTCATAAATTGCTTAGTGAAGGTCATTCATATCATTTATTTTAATACATAATTCTCAAAAAATAGTCAAGTGTCCACCAATTTTTTTATTTGGTGTAGAGCTTAACAAGTAAGAGAATGCAGGTGACGTCACCCACACTCTTTCGCTTGACCCTGGTGAAAGCTGCCATAATTGTCTTTTAATTTGTTTTTCCTTTAGACAATTAAAGGTGTTATTTATTACAATTAACTTTTAATTTTTAGCACTTGACGACGATGGAACGTAATCTGTCACCGAAGCAGTGTGCCGTTTTGGACGCGGCCCTCGACACTATCAAACTGTACTTCCACGCCGGTGGTAATGGCCTCAAGAAGACATTCTTGGAGAGAAGTCCAGAACTTCAGTCGTTGAGATATGCCCTTTCGCTATACACTCAGACCACAGACACTCTCATCAAAACATTTGTTACTAGTCAACTGAACGAAGGTAAATACATTCATATTTTTATACTTTTCATTTATGTCATGTTTAGTTTAAAATATATATTTATTTATAATTTTTCAATCACTGTTTTAATTCAGTGATGACATCATTTAAATTGAAAAGCCCAGGACTGAATCATATCATATTATATCTATTGTATTAAATAAAAAAAATTCCCTCAATACTTGATATATTTTGATATTTAGACTAATATATTGATTTTGTTTCCTAAAAAAAATTAAATGAAAATTAAAACATCTTCATGGATTCAAACAAATATTCTGTAAAATAATAAGTGATTTGCAATATTAATTCTTAACCATTTATTTTTCTTTTCATCATAATACAGTCTAAAATCTCAAATTGATAAAAGTATTTATAAATATGTATTTAAGAAACGCATAATATCTAGACAAGACATAGTATGACATTTATCATTGTTTGAAGTTACATATTACAGCAATATTAATATAACTTTAATGGACAATGCTTTTCAGATGCATATTAAAATATTACCTATTAATTTATTTTATTGTATAATATAATCTTTATGAACTGGACCCATTGAATAATTTTGTAAATGGCCTTTAGTACCCCTAAATAACAAAGATACACTGATGAGGCAACGGTCTGTGGTCAGTGAAAGAGACGAAGGGGAAGGACTTCCCGAAGGTCTGGAGGAACCCCTCAGGGCAGTCAGAAGGAAAACCAGTCGTCAAGGTTAAAGAGAAAGAAACAATGACATTTGTAGCATAACATTCATTCATTTCAACATTTATTGCAGTAATTTTAGTACATATAGATTTTTTTCGTAACAATTAATAAGACCATATTTTTATCTATCGCTTTTTACATTATTATCTAAATATTATTATTGATTGCCAGTTGAAAGTTAATTACTTAGAAGCTTTGCTTTAGATCTATCACATAAAGTATTTCATATTATATGTATCAATATTTTTCAATGTAGAGTTAGTATATAAATCCATTCACTATCCACTACTTGGTTATTTTCAAAACACATGTCCAACTTGAACAATATAAACAAAACTATTTTTTTCAAATGTTTGAATGTTAACTTTGTGGTTCATATTTAACAAATTAAATTTAAAGATATAACTTTGTATTAACCACGTTTTTTGGTTGAAACGATGCGACCGGTTTCGGAACTAACCGTTCCCTCATCAGGCTAACTTTCAACTGAAACAGAATGTGACGACGTGCTTACAAGAAATCTATGGGGGCGGAGGTAGAGGTAGGGTGGGGGTACTTAGGGTTGGGTCTTGTGCAGGGTGGGTCCGATTGGCTGACGGATTAGAAGTAAAAGGAAACATATTTAATAATGGACTGAAAGATAAATTTAACTGATTGTTTATTATGTTCTGTTTTGAATTAATACACTTTTTAATTTCTAGCGACTCTAAATTATCAAGACGGAGACCTACTTTGTTGACGTGTAAAATTTTTGTTCCCGATTGCATATTAAATTGATGATCATTAAGTACTAAGTGTTCTGCGAATTCTGAAAAATTATCATTGTTTATACATCTAATATGTTCTTTTACTCTAGTCTCAAATTTCCGTCCTGTTTTTCCTATGTAGACTGCAGAGCAGTCTCCACATGTCAGTTGGTATACGCCGGAGTTTTCCATTTTATTATCTTTATCTTTGGAATTCATTAAACTTTTTCCAATATTATTGTCAGTGTAAAATGCCGGTCTTATGTCTTTTGGTAAGAAATTTGAGACTAATTGGGATAAATTATTAACAAACAATATGCGTCTCCATCTATATTCATCTTTTTTGATATTTGTATTATAACTATGTAGGTATCTATTGACGTTAATATTTTTTATTTTTTTATTTAAAATAGAGTCTATCAATTTACTGTTATAACCATTATTGTATGCAATCTGTTTTATTGTATTTAGTTCTTTATTAAAATTATTTGATGATAGTGGTATATTTAGTAATCTATGGACCATGGAATGATAAGCGGAATGTTTATGGGATGCTGGATGGTTGGATGTATTGTGGATAGTTGTATCTGTATAGGTCGGTTTACGATATATATCAAATTCAATTTTATTATTTACTATTGTCAATTTTAAATCTAAAAAATTAAGTGTTTTTTCCTTTTCTATTTCCAATGTGAACTGAATCTTAGGGTGAAACGAGTTTATAAAATTTAAGAGCAGCTTTAATTGTCGATCAGTACCGGTAAAAATGCAAAATATATCGTCCACGTATCTCTTCCATAAAAATATATATTTCAATAAAACCGAATTTGATCCAAATATTTTATTTTCTAAGAAATCTACAAAAATGTCGGCTATAAGTGGACTTGTACGGGCTCCCATTGGTAATCCTTCTTTTTGTTGGTAAACAACATTATCATACTGGAAATAGTTTTGACTCAAGCAAACCTCTAATAATCGTTTCAAATCATTTGTTATATCTAAGGGGAGATCCGAGTTGTTAAGTAAACTGTCTATTATGTTTTTGCTTTCTTTTATTGGTATATTAGTAAAGAGACTTATTATATCAAAAGATATTAGTTTGGCATTACTTGGAATCAATAAGTCTTTAATTGTATTTACTAGTTCAATGGAATTTTTAACTGTAAATTTATTATATCAAAGAGACTTATTATATAAAAAGATATTCATTCGACATTCGGACAAAGACATTATTATTACTTAGCTGCAAAAATTTTTAATCTTATAAATAAAGAAATTAAAGACATTCAGTTGATGAAAAAACTGAAACTAAAACAAACAATAGAATCATGGATAAGAAGGAAAGGCATTATTTACTGCGGAAACTTGCTTAAGCCTCAATAATTTGTAACTTTATATCTAGTGTAAAAAATAGTAAAATAATGAACGTAATATAATCTGTAGTATATAATGCGACTTTATTTTTCGCCACCTCGAAACAGGCTCTGCCTAGTGAAGTGGTTTATACCAAAATAATAATAATAAAGTATATATGTATCAACATACGGCCTTTTAAAAATACACAAACAGGAAAAACCCATTCGCCCGGTAGTATCGTGTTGTAATTCCCCACCATTTAAACTATCAGCCCATATTGTTAACATAATAAATCAAGCAAACATATTCAAACCTAAATTTACAGTTAAAAATTCCATTGAACTAGTAAATACAATTAAAGACTTATTGATTCCAAGTAATGCCAAACTAATATCTTTTGATATAATAAGTCTCTTTACTAATATACCAATAAAAGAAAGCAAAAACATAATAGACAGTTTACTTAACAACTCGGATCTCCCCTTAGATATAACAAATGATTTGAAACGATTATTAGAGGTTTGCTTGAGTCAAAACTATTTCCAGTATGATAATGTTGTTTACCAACAAAAAGAAGGATTACCAATGGGAGCCCGTACAAGTCCACTTATAGCCGACATTTTTGTAGATTTCTTAGAAAATAAAATATTTGGATCAAATTCGGTTTTATTGAAATACATATTTTTATGGAAGAGATACGTGGACGATATATTTTGCATTTTTACCGGTACTGATCGACAATTAAAGCTGCTCTTAAATTTTATAAACTCGTTTCACCCTAAGATTCAGTTCACATTGGAAATAGAAAAGGAAAAAACACTTAATTTTTTAGATTTAAAATTGACAATAGTAAATAATAAAATTGAATTTGATATATATCGTAAACCGACCTATACAGATACAACTATCCACAATACATCCAACCATCCAGCATCCCATAAACATTCCGCTTATCATTCCATGGTCCATAGATTACTAAATATACCACTATCATCAAATAATTTTAATAAAGAACTAAATACAATAAAACAGATTGCATACAATAATGGTTATAACAGTAAATTGATAGACTCTATTTTAAATAAAAAAATAAAAAATATTAACGTCAATAGATACCTACATAGTTATAATACAAATATCAAAAAAGATGAATATAGATGGAGACGCATATTGTTTGTTAATAATTTATCCCAATTAGTCTCAAATTTCTTACCAAAAGACATAAGACCGGCATTTTACACTGACAATAATATTGGAAAAAGTTTAATGAATTCCAAAGATAAAGATAATAAAATGGAAAACTCCGGCGTATACCAACTGACATGTGGAGACTGCTCTGCAGTCTACATAGGAAAAACAGGACGGAAATTTGAGACTAGAGTAAAAGAACATATTAGATGTATAAACAATGATAATTTTTCAGAATTCGCAGAACACTTAGTACTTAATGATCATCAATTTAATATGCAATCGGGAACAAAAATTTTTACACGTCAACAAAGTAGGTCTCCGTCTTGATAATTTAGAGTCGCTAGAAATTAAAAAGTGTATTAATTCAAAACAGAACATAATAAACAATCAGTTAAATTTATCTTTCAGTCCATTATTAAATATGTTTCCTTTTACTTCTAATCCGTCAGCCAATCGGACCCACCCTGCACAAGACCCAACCCTAAGTACCCCCACCCTACCTCTACCTCCGCCCCCATAGATTTCTTGTAAGCACGTCGTCACATTCTGTTTCAGTTGAAAGTTAGCCTGATGAGGGAACGGTTAGTTCCGAAACCGGTCGCATCGTTTCAACCAAAAAACGTGGTTAATACAAAGTTATATCTTTAAATTTAAAACTATTTTTTGTAGTCTAAAACATGGTATTTGCAAAGTTGGCACGTGGAATTTCAACCTCCTAAAGAGTTAAAAAAATCATTTGTAAGATATATAATACACATTTATATTTCAATGACTGTAAAAATGATAGCCTTCGTAGCTCAGTTGGTCAGATATCTGATTGCTGAGCCAAGTGTCCCAGGTTCAATTCCCGGTGGAGAAAAAGTTTTTGATTGTCTATTCTATATCTATGATACAATAAATATCGTAAGTCTCCAGATAGTAACAAATTGTTATTGGGTGTGTGTTAAATTAAAATTTGACATAGTACCTTTTAGTTACCCGAGAAGCTATACAAAATAAAATACAATACAAAAAATATTTCAAATTATGATACAAAAAAGAGCATTTTTACATTGTTAATATTCATATTTACTCCTCCAAGGTTAATATAGATTTATGAAGATTTGTTGGACTGAATTAAATACTATTGTGTGAGACCATAAAGTTCTGATCACATTTAATTTGTAACATCAAATTATTTTCTGTATTTTTTTTATTCAATAAACCAAACAATATCTTAAATATGTTTTTATACAAATTACTCTACTATAACTTTTTATGCTCTTATTAATTGTTGCTATAGTCTTTAGTTTTTTTTTATTTCATATCTTAGGCTATAACATAATTAATCCAGCGTTTTTAATATACTTATTCAAATATGTACTTAATGATGTTTTTTTTAAACACATTTAATTGCCTACACATTTTTTGTTCTGTCGTTCACACTTCACACATATAGGCTTTTATTACACATAGACAACATTGTATCAATATCATTTTATTGTATAAATTAAGTCCTTTTTTGCACATTATATGCAATATTTTAAATATCACATGATTCATTTTTTTACACATCCTCATATATTATATCAGAACATTTTGTCATATTTAAAAAATTTACACAAAGTCATAAAATGTGTGATTATTGTGTGTCCGTAATGAAAAAATCAAGTGGAGTCTTCTATAGAATTTATCTCACTTCTTTTTATTAATTGATTTATGTGAAATGACATTCATTACACTCGAGGGTAATAAAATAATATTGTATTTATTTTAAAAAAATGTTTGACTGCATCCAATACTGAAAATTTACTACATTCTGCTGTTTCCTGTTTTATGAAAGAAAATTTTTATTCAATTTTTCAACTTAATTAATAACCATAATTCTGTCTTGTCGTTTAAATGATCAATATTTAACACATTTTTTTTATTCATCACAGACAATAAATAATGTATGTGACCATAAAAAATGTTCTACTCTTGTTATTATTCAGGCTGGATACACTGATTTTGAAATAAAAGTGTAATTATCATTATAAGTAACACTTTTATTAAATTTTGTAAATAATTTCAACACTTAATTTTTCCTTTTAAATTAATTCAGATATACCTCATTTTAAAATAGTTTTTTTTCTATTTCATCCCTTAATCATTACCAGTTTATATAACTTGTATCAATTTATAAATAAAAATTCCCCCCTGCTAAATCTATCAATATATTTCTAGCATTTTATACTATTAAATATTTGAGTTCTTTATTATCAAAAAAAGATGTAGCTTTTATATCATATGGAACATGTATTTGAATACAAAATCAATTATGTTCCTGTTACTTGAATTCACCGCAATAGTTGTAGTATTTAGATTTAAATTTTATTATTATTTATCATTTCTAATATTTCAAGCAAAATAAAACCTTGGTCACATTGCCAAAATCTACTTTCAAGTTTGATATTCCATCAAGCATTGGTTAGATATCAGTTGAAACTTTCAAATGGATCAAAATCTAAACTCTTAGGGGCTTTTCTTACTATTTGCAACTATAATCCGACTCTTACCCAGTTTGTTGTATAGCCAAAACTGGCTAAGCCTCGGATTATAATCAAAGTGCAAATAGTAAGTTAGTTACCCCATAATAGTAATGTAAGTGTCAGTCTCTGATTAGAAATTATTCCTAAGTTTCAAAACTAATATCAACTGTAATTTTACATAACATTTGGATATATCCATTTCAGTTCATCCAGAAAAAAATAAAAATGAAATCCATAGTCTCAGAAAGTCATGATTTTTTTCATTCACACCATTTGCCATCCTTATTAAAAATCTGAATTTTAATGTTGATATCTTGAATACTTTTTAAGATATGATTTTTCAAAAAAAAAACATTTTTGTTGCTTACGAGCTTTTAGGCAGACACACAAGGTCTTACTAAAAAATTCATAACTTGGACAATTTTCATCATATCATAATGATTTTTTCACTTATATTTTGTTAAATCTCTACAAAACAAGGAACAATACATTTTGCAACTAATATAAGTTATGATTTTTTTAGTAAAACCTTGTGTCTCCACCTAAAAGCTCGGAACAAAAATGTTTTTTATTACAAATTTTGAAAAATCATATCTCAAAAACTATTCAACATATCAACATAAAATTTCAGATTGTTAATAAGGATGGCAAATGGTATTAATAAAAAAATCATGACATTCTGAGACTATGGATTTCATGACCTGGATGAATTGAGATGTATTGACACATTTTATTATATTGGTACATATGATTTTCCTATTTAATTATTAAGATCTGGAAATATGCCTTGATAGTACTAACTATTCAAAAAAATATAAAATTCATTTGAACACAGGAACTGGTTTTATTTTTGCTTGAAAATATATAAATAATTTGTAATTTAGTTTTGCTTAGCTATCTTCTGGTTTTCGAATTGAGTAGGTACTAAAATCAAGTACTAAGAGATATATTTTTTCTATGACTGTAGATAAGATTTGAATATAAATAATGAACCTAAATTTGTAATTCTAATTTAAACTTATAAATATGAAACTATGGGTTCATTAATTTCGTAATTTTATCTATAGTTTTTGTACGATAATATGTATTAAATTTAGTTTCAGAAATATTTTATATTATAGATTTAAACTTAGTTACTAGAGATAGTATTGACATATATTATTACAAAACGTTCTATATTATAAACATATTATACCAATAGTTTCTTCTCTTTTTAAGAGTTGTCTTAAAAAATATTATTCAGTTAGTAAATCTTGTTGACTGTATAAATTATTTTTACCTCTATTTTAAAAATCTTGTGGTTTGTATCATGTCTATTGAATTGGCTTTATGTTATGTAATATAAGAATTTTGTTAAATTTAGGTACATAATAAATTTTATTTACCCATTCACAGAATTCAAAATTAATAGGGTCAAGCCCTTAAATATTGCATCTGAAAGATGAAAACAAAATTATGCACAGATGTACATGAAGTGAAAATTGTATTTTGAGACAGGGGATTGTGACATATTTTTTGCATTAAAATGTAGAAAATCTTTTTGTATTGAATCTTTTCAGTTTAGGTTTTAATTTTGAATATCTCAAAAACCTACCATGAAACCTTTATGTCAGGTATTCTTCCACAAATTTTATCTAATAAATACCTTCTAATAATCATAATGATTTGGTGAAAATACTTCAACTGTACTTGCCTCAATTCAACCACTACTAGCACTGTTTCATAATAATTTTTTGCTGATGTTATATTTATACTGTTGTGTATATTTTTCAGATACTGCAACATCAGAAGAGGGTAGTGTTGGTGAAGTTTCCTTGCAAGTCGACTTGTTTACTCATCCGTCAACTGGTGAACACAAAGTCACTGTCAAAGGTATGACCATATTTTTTTTCACCACTAGTATCAGACAGATTTTTTTGTTGAACAATTGCCACGATTAACTATGCCGTCATATTCACCGATTTTTATCCAACCACTCATAAAACGAATAGTTGTACTTAGATTTTTTAAAAATCAACTGCCTACAAATCTTACAAGTTCTTCTTCTTCATAGTTACTATCCTAGAATTGGTTTGCACCAAGCACTCCGTTTCTCCACATATCTCTGTTGTACAACAACCTCTTCATCTCTTGGTAGCTGCTACAGAACACATCACTGATCACCTGGTCCATATAACTGTATCTAGGGTCTCTATCATTCGGCGATAGTAACAAGCAGACCCGGATGCCTGATGATACGGCCTATCCATTTAGATCATTGTTAGGCAACCCTCTTAAATCTCGTTTATCCGACTCAATACCACGTCTTACAAGTTAATCTGGTAAAAGTAATAATAGAAAATTTAATGAAAAAAATATTATTAGTTAGGAGTAGGGCCTACACGCCCCCGCACCTCAACCATCTTTTGATCTATTGTGCACCCTCCCCTTAGGATTGTCATTTCAATAGGAGTTCCGTTTCTTGAATAAAGTCCCGTATTTTACATATTGAGATGCCCTACAAGACTTTGGGTCTTAAAAAAATAAAAGTATAAAAGCTCCTAAGTGTCTGTGTCTGGATTCCATTAGTGCTGGGCACTTGCAGATCACATGTGAGGCTGTTTCTTCCTCTTGTTGACACTTTCTACAGTTTTGGCCATCATTAAATGAAAAAATAATCTCTATATACATTTGTTCATTAATGATCATTTTCACAAGTACCTACATCAAATAAAATATCAATTAAGTACCCATTCAAAACTCATATCCTTGATAAAGCTCAAATTGAGTGGAGTGAATCTTGAGTGGAGCATATGCAGTATCAGGTTGAAAGCTTGAAGGTTGAAGAAAAATTATTAATGAAATATAAAATGAACTATTAGACAGTATTGTGCTCAAATCTTCATGTGAGATTTAATCTACTATAGACAATCACTTACTTAAATTTTATTTTTGTATCAAGGAACCATAGTGAAATCAGCAGTTTAATTTGTTCCAGTCTTAATTATCTGTTGCCTTTTTGTTTTGCAGTTGTTGCTGCCAACGATCTCAAGTGGCAAATACAGTCAGGAATGTTCCGACCGTTTGTTGAGGTGAACCTGATAGGACCGCACTTGGCCGACAAGAAGAGGAAATTCGCCACCAAATCCAAATCAAATAACTGGAGTCCCAAGTACAATGAAACGTTTACTTTGTAAGTTTTAATTTGTATTTTTTTATATTTAACTTTTTGCAAAGAACTTTGCCATTTGATATTTTAAACAAACTCTTTGAATATTTACAATTATTTTTGATTGATTGTGGAAGTGAAAAATTTTATCAATACATGAATGAAATACACAAGTGTCCATACACAAGTGTCCGCACTTCTAATGGGGAAATACTTTTGAATTATTGTTGTATTTAATTGTCAAATGTACTTTTGTATTCTATAATAAAAAATAAATATTTAATAAAAAAAAATGAAACTAACTAGTAATAATATTTTTTATAGCACCAGGATAGTTTGCTCATGTATTCATAAATTCGTATAAAAATAAACAGAAATAGGTTTATTTGTATTAAGTGTTGAAAGAAATTTATTTCTTTATTTTGTCATAGGGAAGATGCAAGCAATTACAGACAAAATAGTTTTCTCAAAGCATTTTACAAGCAGCAATAAAATAAATTATGAATCCATTAATTTACAATAAAAAAAGCTAGGATTTCCAATAACCATGTTGTTTTTCAGCATGATTGGCGGTGAAGAACAACTAAGCCTCTTCGAACTTCACGTTTGTGTCAAGGACTACTGTTTCGCCAGAGAGGATCGTCTTGTGGGTGTGGCTGTCATGCAACTGAAGGATATCGAGGATCAGGTAATTTTGTTGAATATTTATCCCAAGTTTTTTTTTTTTTGTTTTATGAGTAATAAAATCTGAACGAGGACATCAAATACCTTTATGATACTGAAATTTCAACAAAAGACTAGGACATGGTTGAAGAATAAAGAATGGACTACAACAATAGATTGACTGAAGAAAGAATGTCTGACAAAAAACAGATATATGAAGCCGAAAGAAGTGACGTAAAAAGTAAAGGCAAACTACGAAAGAGCTAGCACATTAATAATTCTTGTAAGAAATTAACTAAATAATAAGAAAGCATGTAGGGAGATTATATGAATATAAATTAAACAAAAATATATATTTCAATATCCCCAATGAGCACATTGCATGATGATTTATGAGTTAACAGTTAATGAGGCTGTATAAACAAATGTAGATGAGTCAGTGACAAAGGGGAAGTACACTGGACTATCAATCAGAGGTCAAATCTTGTCTAGATCGCTTTTGTCATAAATATATATGCAGGGCCGGATAAATCATAGAACAATCAGGAACAAGAAGTCAGGGAGGTTGTCTTAAAAAGGACTCTTAAAATTCTAAAATGTTAATCATATAAATCAATAATTCTTAGGTATGGCACTCGGTTCTCTTTGCGTTCCCGGATAGAGGCTCGGAATGATGGTTTGTATGTAAGAAATCCCGCTTAGTCATTTTAAATCCGATGTAATTTAACATAATTTTAAATTGTTCTACATTTAAGATTCAAAAAAAAAAATGGGGGGGGGGCGGATTCAAATATATTGCTACAGGTGCAAAAATACGTTTATCCGGCCCTGTATATATGGACACAAATGATCAATTAATATTACCTTAAAGAAGTTTTCAAATTTAGGAATTTTTCATCCCTTTATGGATCTAATTCTGAATTCTTGTTTCAGGGATCTTGCGCTTGTTGGTTGTCTCTCGGTAGTCGTATTCAAATGGACGAGACAGGCTGGACCATCCTTCGCATCCTGTCGCAGAGGAACAACGACGAAGTGGCCAAAGAATTTGTTAAGCTCAAATCAGACATACGCACTGAAAATCCAGCACCCAACCCTTGAACGAATACCACCATATTGGTGTCCTCCTGAACTACGCACAAGAGCCCGCAATACGGGGCATCAGCGAATGGGAAAATATTGCTCGTATTCGTGTCGGATAGTGCAACGTTCCCTGAACCTCCAGAGAGCCCTAAAGAACCCTACCATATGTTGCAACCGCCTTCGTTACAGGCACCGCAATACCAACGTTTATCCTCGCATCAGTTTCTTATACAGTTTGTGGCAATCACCTCTTTCGGAGGAGTTGATTGTAAATAAAATGTACTATATTGTATTTTATTGAACGTCACACACAACAAAAATGAAAGTTAATTCTAATTGATATTTTTATGAGTAAGTTGTATAAAAAAATACACACATTTTTGGATGCAAGTGTTAGATATAATTATAAAAAAAATGTAACTTTTGAGCTACGGTATCAGGTTGTCAGTGATATTCTCCGATCTCTCGGTATCGGAGAGAGATGTCAGTGTTCCAACAAATTACATGTTTCCTGTTTGTTTCCCAATATTTTCTCAGACTTCCCTAGTATTAAATTTTTTTCAGCTGGGACCTAAAAAAATGTTATTTTTAAAAAAAAAAAATTCTACCAGTGACCATTATTGATATGTTAAAATAAAATTTTATGGATAGTTGAATTTAATATAGAATTTTATTAGTAAAATTATATACTTTTGTTCGTGTTATCCATTTCTCTGAAGTTCGTAGTCAAAGAGCACAATGGAACATGAAAAAAAAAATAAAGTTCTAAATGATATGAAATATCAAATCCTCCTTTCATTGATATGTAAAAATATAATTTTTGCATATTAAATTAAATGGATTTCGTGTATTGGCCTTGTACAATAAAAAATACAGTATTAATCTGTCGTTAGCAGAGATCTCTTTGAATTTAATAAAAACAAAATGTATGAATATCATAACAAATATGTCATTTATCTCAAAGTCTATTTGTTAAGTTTAAAAATAGCTTTGAATAACGAGTTTTCATATAAACATATTGTCTATCCGTGCGTAGCTTAAGTAAAGTAATCACTATTTGTATTTTTACTGTACAAGGACACAGATAGAATTAAGGGAAGAAATATTAAAATGCAATGATTGCAGCACATGTAATTATTTGAATATGCAATCAAAGTGGCAACCGATTCATCAGGTTTGTTAAGCTCAGCACAAAATGTGAATTTCACTGTGCACTGAACTGACTTTTTTTAAGAAATCCATAAATGATTATACATATTTTTCGTTTTTTCTTAATCTTATGTATATCTAATGCCTTTACTTATCATATAAATACTAGGAGGTATAAAAAATTAAGATATACTGCAAAGATATCTTTATTTTTTTTTATTATTTCCAAAATTGTTGTTTAACGTTAATAGATCTGTTTTAGTGTTGCAATAATTCGTACGATAAAGTTTTTTTTAATTAACTATTTTTTAACGTAAATTTTTTTGTAATTATTTAAATGTTTTATATAAGGAAACTTAGTACTAAATATTTTAGTTTAACAACCTAGTTTTTCTTTTTAACTGTTGTTAAATTCATATTTAAGTTATGATATCAATTCAATTCCATTTTACATATCCTTGATTTATAAGTAAATTTTATTTGATTTCATTTGACTCATTATTTTTAAGAATAGTAAAATCAATTAGCGCAAACTTATTTTACGAAATCTCCGACAGTATTTCTCGGGCGATATGAATTATTTTATACTTTTGATATGTGCAACAGTGATTTTAAAAAATGCATTAAGTACTTACTTATTTTTTATTCAACTAAGTTTTTGTAAGCCTATAATAATATTACATACAATAATTTAATAAAACTTGGGATGTAATAATAATTTTGATAAATTAATATATTTAACTACGTATAATAAAACACCAATTAATAATTTAAGAAATAAAATTGAGAAATACTGTTAGGAGTATTTTGTAAAATAATTTTATACATTTTTGTAGATTGAATAAATAGTTATTTTATCTATTGACAATTAATTGAATAATTATTAATAATACATTATTAATGTACATTTTAAATTTATACATTTTCATTGAGTATATTAATTTTTGACCTCTTGTTTTCTTTATTCAGAAATCACTCGTAAGTAAAAATATTTAATGTTATTTCAAATTGTTTAAACATATTTCAATACTTTATGAACAGAGGTGTAGTCGAGGGGCCGCCATAGCTAAATGTCCATAAACAAAATATAAATACATAGAAGCAATATGACCGGAGTATCTGCCAAAATACTAGCTTTAAAAGAATCATTTTTATATTGGCTATCTGTGTTTTTATTCCTTTCAATGCCCACACTGTGTTGCCTGGCATTCTATACTGGCAATATGTCTTTAAATATAAACATTACTGCCTTATGAATACCTTTTTATCAAAAAAATATATTTACAGGAAATGCATCCCTGTATTTTTATGTACAAATATTGTATTGTCTACATTTCAAAACGCAATAACTTTTTACAGAGTGCCTTTGTAGTGTCATCGCTGTGACTTGTGACTAATCTTAAACTTGTGACTTGCCTTATAATAAATTACCTAAACATCTTGTGAGTAAATCTTCGCTTATGAGCGTCTCCAAATCTATTCATTCCTCCAAGAGTGTAGTGCTTAATTAAATAGAACTGGAAAGCTAATTTTTATATAAAAACTGCAATACATCTAAGTACATAATTTTGAAACTTGTATTAAAAAAACAGTAATACCTAGAACTATAAAACAATATGTAGGTAGGTACAGTATATTTTTTACACAAAATAAATAATCCTGAAGAGGGTATGTGTACCTAAATGAAACAGTTATATTATCTCAATATTTTCTTTAGTTCTATGAAATTATAGAGATTTAATTCCATAGCATTTATGGGATTTGATTTTTGAGATTGGTATATTAAAAAAATAGTGCCAGTACGACAGTCCAGCCCCCCCTACACCACTGTTAATAAAACAAACATTTGACCAGAGATTGGAATCAAATGTTTCATAATTGTTACTATGTATGTTTAATGTACATCAATAAATGATGGTTAAAATATATATCTTTCAAATATCTAACTTTTGATATATCATGACAATATTACATTTAAATAACACATCTTTCTCATAACTGATATTGATATTAAGGAAAGGAATTAATAGATTAATTTTGACATTTCACATCTATTTCCTATAAAGTTAAATAAATATATACAAATTTATTTATTTTCATGAAAAATTAAAATCAGAAGATGGCTAAGAATTGGTGTACGTATATTATTGTCACTTTTTGTATTAGTCGTTTTTATTCCTCCAAGGTATTAGTCCTGTGTTTATTTTACTATAGAAAATGTATTTGAAAACAAAGGAAATATAATTTTTCTACTATTCCATACAGGTAAGTCAGTCATAATATTATGAAGATCATTATTTATCATATTGATTGAATAACTTGTACGAACATACTTCTACTGTAGATGAATATAAGTTTTTACTTTGCAAACTTCTGTTTTTTATTTTATTCATACCATCACGGCATATTCCACAATGTGATATAACTAGCAACAGGTGTGCATTACCTTATTAAAGGAAGCATGACATGTGCATGTACCCTCACACACCAGTCTCATATCACCTAAAAAGGCAACATTCAGAATCGGGGGTGAACTTCATTACTGAACTATGCATTTATTATTCAGAATAATTTTATGTACATCAATTTAAAGCTAATATAATCAATCCACGATTTGTATTAATGGTTATATAAATCCATTTTTTCATTTCTTGTAGTTATTTGGAAATCTACTTTCAGTTTTCTTTTATAATTGTAATTGTATCATGTTAATATTGGTGTATTTTATACAAAGAAATTTGTCTTTAATTATTATATTGTACTATGTAAATATTAAAAGCATGTTATCATTTCTGTGATTTATGGATATTAATTATGTACACCTATTTTTAATATACTAAATACTAATTACAAAATCAAAAAAATATATTCAAGTGCTTTTGTTTTGTGTTACTCAAAGTCTTTTTACGACCGTTGTGTACAATTATCCATTTTATATACTTATATATAATAAAAATACACATCCCTTTAATAAAGATGAATATTTATTCTGCAAAGCTGTATAAATAAATTTATTATATCCAATTATAGTAAAATATAATTATTGTAAAGTAAATTTACAATAATAAAATTTATTTATCTGCGGTGTACCAGTTTAAAAATAAAAATAAAAGTTAATGCAGACGTTGCTTTGCCAAATATGAATCTTATGTATCTTTCAATAAATTTGAGTGTTTTTTATTAAAACATAATATAATAATATTGTGAAATTATATTATTATGTGTTGCTACCAAATTATCTGGTGTTATTAAATTTGATCAATAAAATGCCTGATGTTTTTTTATTCCATCGAATGTATATTGTCTTTCTCAAAAATATTCCATTGTGTATTGTAATAAATAGCCGATGTTCTCTTTGTTAATATAAAACATAAGTGAAAGTTTTATCCAATATCACACATTAGATCTCTCTACCATGTTTTATTCTATAAAACTGCATGTCTACCTTTCATCAAACCATATACATTTATATGAATTAATATATTATTTTCCCTATCCTTAGATTAAGATTAAGATATTGATTGTTGTACAGTGAATATTATTGATACACATTTAATATACATATTATTGTCTTATAACCTACAATATTATGTAAGTTTTCTTAATGTTTTTATTACTATTTTAATTGTTTCTTAAAAAAAATATTAAAAGGCAATATGACAGATTATGACGATAGATAAATTTTAAATATTTCTTGTTTTATGAGTAGATCTTGGATAACATAGACTTTATCAAAGTATTTTTTGTACAGAACAGAACTTTTAAGTAATAATATAGAGTTCTATCAAAAATTATCGTTCAAAAAACTAAATTCAATTAAAAGAGCTTTTCTTAAAAAATTTTTTTAATTAAATATGCCATATATGTAGTTGATAATGAAGTGTAAATGAATCATCGATATTTTTTTTTATTATCTTATTATCAAAAGAACTTTTATATCATATATTTTTATGTATACTAAGAGCCAGACATCCTCTTTTTGTAATAAGACTGTATTTTTCATGAGAACTTAAAAATTACCAAGATAAATAAATACACAAACAGCTGGTTTCATAATTATTGATAAAATAAAGCAGATTTAAAAGCTAGTTCTTTTAAAAATATAGCGTTACTTGGCATTTCGACTTCAGTAATTCAGAAAGTTAATTTTCAAAGTTCAATCATGTGGTATTTAATTGACTTGATTGTAAATATGAAACCTACATTAAAAGTTTTCTAAAAACTCGAGTTAAGGCAAATAATTCAAATTATTGATCTCTTTTCGTATTTATGGAGGCATTTGAAAAGGTATAATCTTGCTCTTCAAATAAAATATGTATCAAATAAATAACTTTAAGTACAATTTCAAGATAATTCAGTATCTCATTATAATTTGTTTTGCATATTGTTTAGTAATGATTATAGAGTCAAAAATTCAGTTGGTTATACAGTTTTGGGGGTAAATTTCTGATAAAATGCATGATTATCCAAGATCTATGGTAAGTTAAGCATATAATATATTGTAATTACCTTATATTTGGTTATCTCTATATACATCATAATAACATCATGTATACTTAATGTTAATTTTTATACAAATGTATAATAATGTATGTTGAATGATGCCAAATATCTTGCGATGTGCTCATATGTTCTGTAAACTACATTATCCTCAGACTAATTCATTTTTTATTTCATATTTATTCGTTTGAATAATGATAATCAAAACTTTCAATACAAAAAAATATTTTTATTATCAAGTAGAGATAAATAGATGTTATATTCCTAATTTGTCGAGAAATTTATGATTCACATAATGAAATCTTTTTATTGCAAAATACAATATACTTACATGTTTGTTATCAAAAATTATATCATATTTACTAAGTCATTTCATTTGTTTTTTTTTTGACTTTTTGTAGCAAACACTTTTGATTTTATTTAAGACACAATGTTTCGCATTAAATAAAACATTATGTTGTATATATGTATAAGTAATATAAAATTGTATATGTATTTTAGCAAGCATATCATTGACTCAACTCTGCATATTTACATTTGGCAAAAGAATTATATTTTTATTTTAAAATAAATTGACGAGTATGAAATCTTTACAGAACATATAATAAAAGATCATATCATGATGTTAGGGTATTCTTAGAAAACATCTCTCGATATGGACCAATGTCTGAAAGAAGAGTTGTAACTATAATAAATAGAAAGTGAAAAATATTGTATTGAAGTTCTTTAAAAGATGCTTAATGTTATAAATCTATGAAATATAATCTAACATTATGCAGTTGGTTATGTTTATAACTGTTATACCCGTGCATATAATATGAATGTTATTGTGAATATGTAAATGTGGCTGATAAACTTCGTCCATGTTTGTAAAATTGTAATCTCTCTCAAAATCTTTTCTTTTATCGGCTATCTCAAGTCCAGGCAGATAAGGCAAGTCCTCTTTGGAATATCATTGTTTTGCGCACATAGATTAATAAGGTGTATAATCTATCTCTCTCAGTACACTATGTTTAAACGTTTCTGACAATACATGTAATGATATGATTATAATATCAAGTATTGTAGTAATCGCGATGTTATTTATTATTTTTCTTTTTTACTTACATACTACTTATGCATAATTTAATATAAATAATAGAATTTTTATGGAAAATAAATAATTACATATATAATTCATAATATTTTGTTGTCATTTTTCATCCACACTTGAAAATCTTATTTCATAGAGGAATATTAAAATAAGAATTAATAAACTCTTTTATTTATATCTTAGCTTTTTTAAAATTATCAACATAATCATAATACATCATTAAGAAAGTAATTCAATCTCATGTAGCTCAAATTTTGATACATACTTTTTTTTATACTTACATACAAATGAAATTGATACAAATTTTATGTCATGTTTTGCTTTATGGATCATTACTTTATGGAACATAATTTTTTTTCTGAATTCCTCTTTTGTTTATGGTCAACCAGCAACATTAGTCATTATCATCACACTAATGTTATATTCGATAGATAAGAAAAATAATATGTTCAATGAATATAAGTAATTCAAATTGACCAAATACTTACTACGTATGTTGAAATAATCTTGTGAAAATAATTTTATTGTAACTGTGATACATGATTTGTTGTACTGCCTGTAAATATATGCCATCAACGTTTGTTTTTTCTATTTTTCTTTTAGTTTAGTCAACCACTTCCTAAAATACTATTAAAAAAAAAACATATAAAACTTACCACGAAAGTATTTTTCTTTTGAGGTTTGCAGTCTTCTCCTAATTATGTCTCCGTGTTCCATTTTTAGGTCAATCAAACCGGCCATATTTCTAGACTCTCGACCACACTTTCAAGATATCAGAGCAATATCATCTCCTCTGTATCATGGCAAAGATCATCCTCTGTAAAAATTAAATGTTTTTTTTACACTATTTTTAGTCTAAATTAATATTTGCTTGAACCTCAACCATTTGTTAATGATCAATGTGAATATGTCTAAAATACCTTTAGTTTTCTATTATGAGATCCTTAATCAGTCCAGATCTTCACTATATAAAAAAACGATGAGTGATAAATCCTTATTACTCACGGCCTTATCTATTATCTGTTGCTTTTTTTACCATGATGATTCTTATTTTTATTCCATCAACAATGTGAGCCTGAACAAGAATATAAGCTATAATAATTCTGTACATTTCAACACATCATCTTTCAATATTAATTTTATATCAAAAACATGGATAGAGATGGAGCACAACAGATCCTGAAGGTTTCAGTGCAAAGTTCACCACAATATATAAAATTAAAATAAATAAAAAGATATTTTTATTGACAAACATTTTTTCAACATCTCAATAGAGACGAAGTTGGGATATTGTAGAAGAACCAGGAACTCGAGGCACCTACAGGTCTTACGATCTGTCATCGGCGGGTTTACGTGATCACTTTATGCGCTTGCACAACGTTTACCGATTATGCCTTCTTATTGAGTTCCCTTATCAATGTAATTTTTGAAAGTTCTATATATTTGAATAGTGTGTAACATTTCACCTGAAAATAAGGGACTATGCTATTGCCATCTATGAAGTAACGGAAAAGCCTTTTTGTAACGCCATCTATTAAGAAATTGAGAAATTAAAAAAAATCCAATGTGTGCGTATATGCAATTAAAAAAGAATAAATAGAAAGAGTATTTTATTAGATACTATCTCTTATATAAATACATAACTCGACATATTTAGATTAGTTTAGTAAACAAATAAATTTAAAAACTCAATCAATCATATTATCTTGTATCACATTTTTTCTTATTAGCAATGGAATATCAAACTACAATTTATTACTAAAAACAAATGTAACAAGATATGGCCCTGAATTTTATTCATATCAGAAAGGTAAGTGTTGGAAATACTCATTAGTGACAATTTATTTTTAGTAATAAAAATATTATCACATATGTATATGTGCAATTTCTATCAAGGGGGAATATTATCACATATGTATATGTGCAGTTTCTATCAAAGGGGAATATTATCACATATGTATATGTGCAGTTTCTATCAAAGGGGAATAAATATTCTGTTATCATTGACAGTCAAAAATATTTTAGGAAAATTGGTTTATTTACACTTATTGTCAATTTAATAATAATAATATTAATTTATTATGCAAATGTATTTTTTACATAACGTGACAGGATTAATAAAATAAATTGAATTACGGTTCAATTGAACACGGTTCAAAGTCTTATTCCACGTTTAACTGAAACCTTACTCATAAAGATATTTGAACCTTAGTTCGGTTTATCTTGATTTTGAGCTCTATTTCATATGACAGCATCGAATTTAGTGTTGTTAAGTTGGTTGTCATGACCACATAACAGTATGCGTGGCACAGAACTTTTATTGCACTTTTTACATGCGTTTGTTTGAATTAACGTCAATCGAAAATTCTAATGGATTAAATCGCTTTTTATATGTTTTAATCGTATCTTATGGTCATAGGATGTACAAAACTGTGAAATGGCAAATTCAACCAGTGTTAAACTTCACCCCGTGGCTGGTTCAATTTGATATTTGAATTGAATTATGGTTCAACTGTTGATCCATGTTAATTTATAAGAAAAGTGATCAAATTTTTCTCTTAATCACGCAATCATAGTCGCAAGCCCATGTGGCTCGCCTATTCTGGCTGGTACTCTGTGGTCGCCTGCGCTCGTGGGCTTGGATTCGTGACCCAGTGAAACCACGATTGGCTTTTTTTTATATCTTGTTATTTTGTAATAGAAAATTCTGAAAAAAATACTCTAAAAAAGTATCCACTGATGAACATATTATCAGAAGTATTTCTTTTATCTGGCTTGTATATTATTTCAGCCTTGAATAGATGAACAGTTAGGCTAAAATAGTAGGTACCTATATAAATAAATGTGCCCAATATTACAGAATGATAATTATCCATAAAACGGGATGATAAAAAATGCTTATGGTTCGATGGCACCCGATAATTTCAAAATCCTCACGACTTCAATCCTTATCATATCCTAGGGGGCAAGTCTGGTTCAATCAGCGAAATCAAAACCCTCACGATTACCCATATCATGGATATAATTATTATATGGAGTTCTATATTATCTTTAGATGTCATAGAACTTCATACGATAATTATATCCATGATATGGGTAATCACTAGGGTTTTGATTTCACCGGTCGAATCAGACTTTATTTATTTATTTATTATAAACAATACAATGTTGAAGTTACAAAACAATTACATACTAGAGTTAGAAGTTACATATGTTTGTGTGTGTGCATTATTTAATGATAAGTATTGTAATTGATAGAATACGATGAACACCTCACTCTAGGAAGTCCTGTGCCGAGGTGTTCATTTGACTTGCCCCCCCTAGTTTGGAGGATTAGGAAACTACCAGTTGGAACAAAGAGTATATAATACCTACGGATAAGTTGTAAAATAAACTTATTACCATGTACTGTGAATAGGTTGGTCTATGATCAAATCGGATTATTTAAAAATTGCTAAGACATACAATTCAATATATCAATTTTAATACAAAAGCATACATGTTCAGGTTCATAAGCAGAAAAATAAATTAATGATAATATGATGTTGAAAGTTGAACTGCATTTTAGATATTTCCAATTTTACATATGCGGCTAACCTCAAAATCTTTGTAATTGATATGTCAAAATCGACAAAATCACTGCCTTCTACAAATAACATAGCCGTGCTGTAGATTGGCGGGAACGCAAAAATTCAAACTAAAGAGACCTATCGCGATATTACATATAAACTTGTCATAGAGCAAATATACATAATTTAATATTTGGCTGATAGAAAAATGCGTGCCAATACCATTTATTTTAAAAAAATATGCAGATTTAATATATAATTAAAAGCAAGCATTACGACATTTTAACATAAAATATACTTCATTGAATATTTGTTTTTCTCCTATGAAAATGTATTTTTTAACTTCGATTCTATTGATATAAAAAATTGTTATTTTTTATTCGGCATATAAATGAGAATCAAATAATACTACTAATATTATATAATTAGTATACACAATGTAATCAAAATAATATGACATGTAACAAACACGTCCACCAAGCTTCAATTAAGAATAATTCACCCATTAGGTTAAGAATATTTTCATTAGATACTATCTTATAATTCCATGTTTGATACTTTTAAAATTACCTGATATTGCATTCTAAAATAAAGTATTTGTATTTTATCCTACATCTAAAAAAATATTTACTTACCATTACAGTGACTTGAAACACACAAGTGAAAAGAACCGAGAAGGGGAGTACAAAAAAAATATTAAATTGAAACATGATAAACACAACTTTATTCCACAATCAAAAATTATAAGACACAAAAATACTATATACATGACAAGCAACTAGTGTTAATACCGGTTAATATATAACTTTAGGATAATGTAGACATCTGATAATCAGAAGGCAATTACCATAGGAATAAATTTACAATGTTTATTACATAGTTATATTATATGAAACTAAAATTAAAAAGGTATGTAGGAAGTGCTGTAGTTTGATGTGTATCCGGGACCGAGAGATTGAGAAGAGTAGAAATGATAAATAAGTAAATATCTTGATTTAATTATTTTGCCTTAATGTCTTGCGTTCACAATATTAAATTTGGAATATATAGGTATTCGAAATTGACAAAATACTGTATAAAAATGCGTTTTTTTAGCAATTGTAAACAACTGACAACAGTTCAAACCACACCGACTGTTCGCAAATTCATAGATACGAGTCGAAGTTAGGTCTCTTTAACTGTCAACGCGTTTTCTACAGCACGGCTTTGTTTGAAGCAAGGCAGTGACAAAATCCCTACATGAAAATAAACAAAAACAAATAATATCTTTTTCTACATGAATAATATTCATCTATGTTGATTTAATTTGAATAGCGGCAACATTGATCGTTTTCATTTATTTGTTTGCCGTGGTCTGGTCTGTCATTTTATCATTTTTCTATGGATTTTATGGCTGTTGTTCTCGTATTAGGATATCGATTGAGTTTTGGTTTTGTATAGAAATATTAAAACGATTCTTTATGCAAATACTTTCTGGCTTAAGTATTTTCATAAGTAAAAAATGAGTGTAACTATAGAAAAGAAAAAAATGGAATGTGCCGCTCTACCAAAGGGTTGGCAAAGAGAAGAAGTTTTAAGAAAATCTGGACTGTCTGCTGGAAAAGTTGATGTGTATTATTACAGGTAAATTCTGATATTTATGTATTTTTTTTTCTTTTATTTGAATGTACATAAACAGGTGAGTTAAATGCATGCTTCTGATTTAATAAGTACATTGATCATATTTGATTTCCAGGGTGTGCTTGTGGATTTTCATTTCAATGAAATGTTGTTTTAGATTATCTGAATTTTATTGTTTTACTTGTTCTAACCAAATGTTTTATGTGTACGTTGTGCCTCTTTGTTTCACACACCTACCTTCTTGTATAATATATTCAACTGCATGCACTTTTATTTAGTATGTACCTAAATATTCTCTTAAAGGGCCTAAGTTGTAACTTACGAACAATGGATTGTTATTGAGTTATATTTGGTAAATAAAAATGCGTTAGAATGGCAATACATACTCTGATTTTTGTTAAAATATTTTTATTCAGCTAAAAATGTATGTCTATATTGTGGGATTTTTTTCTAATGGGCTACGTATAGTTTATTTTTTCTATTGCCACTTGTATCACAAAGTAACAATTTATGTTGTTTTCGTAACACATTTTTCACTAAAGTATGAACAAAATTAATAAAGTAAATATTTTTATTTATTATATTTTAACTAATTTTGAGAATCAACATTTTTTATGGGGCAATGGTATCAGATCGGCCCACAATTGTATTTGTGTCTGCAAGGTCTATTCACCTATTTTGAAAAAATAATCAATCAAAATAATCTCGATGATTCATGTCTCTGTGACCAATAATATCTTGTTGGACAAGACCCCTGAGTCATTGACAATGCTGTTGCCAAGCGTTATTTTTTTTGTATGGTATTCAACGTTTGTTCGTTGTTGTAGAAAATAATTCTACAACAAACGTCAAATCCCTTAACGAAAAAAAATTTGCGCTTGGCATTAACTAACAGCGTTTTCAATTTGACTCAGGACCAAGGATTGACAGATAAGTTCGAAAAAAAAAAACTTGAAATATACAAAAAATCACATAGCATAATAGATTTTTTCTTGTGCTCCCAGGAGTGCTCAACCTCTAAACTTGCGCTTGACTGTAGTTTCTGGTACACCCTATATAAAGTTGCAATAGTTACAATCTTTCCTATCTGTAAAATATGTATAATACATGTGATCTGTCAAAATCTATTTGTTGCATCTACTGACTGTTACAGAGCCCTCATCACTAACAGTTTTGAATTTTTGGCTGCTGAACCAGTATTTTATTATACTGAAATAAATTATGCATAACAATTCAAAATCATTTTTCCTGTAATATAGACCCATATCTAGCTCCAACATAAAAAAGCAATATTTTTATAACATTGTATCTCTTGTGCATATTTAAATACACTGCTATGTTCATTTGTACTTCTATTTTGTAATTAACTGTTTTGACATCTCTTCTTCAACATGGTATCTTGGTATATAAATTGTAAACACTTCCTTGCATCCTGTTAAGTGTCGAGTTTATTAGAGGAAAAGTACATTCAACAATACCCACAGGAAGCATTTACAATTATTATGTGTGAATTGAATTATTATTTTACGAATCAATTTTCTTAAATCAGTTTCATCGGGGGGGGGGAAGTCTGGTCCAACTGACGAAATCAAAACCCTCACGATTACCCATATCATGGATATAATTATTACATGGAGTTCTGTATTATCTTTAGATGTCATAGAACACCATATGATAATTATATCCATGATATGGGTAATCACGAGGGTTATGATTTCGCCGGTTGGGCCAGACTTGCCCCCCAGTTCTGAAATCAATTTTCAGTATTAGTTTCCTTAATTCCATCCTTACTCAAGTATTAAAATGAACTTGTTCATTCCATATGAAAGTCTCTCCTGATAACATATACCCATTAGGAATATTTTTTTTTGTAAAAGGAGGATAAATGCAACAATATCCTAAAATTGATAATCAAGATGAAATATTGTGCATTCTACATTCCAACTCCTTTTTGAAAATTTTATGAAACATTGGCTACCTAGAACTGTAGATCTTAGTCAAAATTGTTGTATTATATATTAATTTATAGGGAATAATTCGAAAATATGTTGGTTGCTAGTTTTTTCCTTCGAAATTATTTCTTATGTTCGTGGTTATGTTAATATTTTTTTTTCCTTAACCATTTCCGTGCTGATCCCGAGACCTGTTCGTGATTAATCATTTGCTACACCAGTGCGGATCACGATGGGTAATGCTTCTCTTAAACTCGCTGTAGAAATCTTATTTCTCGACATATCTATACTCAAAAGCCTTTGATAAAGTGGACCATCTAATTCTGACTAAGAAGCTAAAACTTTTGGGTATTCACGGTGATCTTCTTAGGTGGCTAAAATCATACCTTATTAATAGAAGCCAAATAGTAGAGTACGGTGGTCATCTATTGTCTGCAACACAGGTGCCATCGGGTGTACCTCAAGGTTCCCATTTGGGGCCTCTCTTATTTAATATTTACATACATGACATTGGATTATGCTTCAGGAACAGTAATTACATATTATATGCTGACGATATGAAAATCTACAAAACTGTTATAGACATTACTGACTGTGAGGACTTACAACTTGACCTTGATAGACTAACTTCTTATTGTGTCTCGAATAAGCTGTTACTAAATGTAAAAAAATGTCACTCCATTACATTCTCTAGGAAAAAGAGTACAATACAATACACATACAAAATCAATAGGGAGGCGATTGATAAGAAATCAGACTGTAGAGACTTAGGTATACAACTGGACAGTAAACTTTTATTTGACAAACACATTGACACAATTACACTGAAAGCTTATAAAATGTTGGGATTCCTGATGAGAGTATGCAAACCATTCACACAAGTGAAAACATTTATCTTACTATATAACACAATTGTTAGAAGTCAATTGGAGCATGCATCAGTCATCTGGAATCCACAATATAATATTTATATTAACAATATAGAACGAATACAACAAATATTTTTGAAACATATGAAGTACAAATTTGGTAATAACTACAAACATGAATTGCAGACTTTACAGACAAGACGAAGGACCTCAGACTTAATGTACCTTTATGACATAATAAACTTCAATATTGACTGTACAGACCTTCTGAAAATTATTAACTTCAACATACCAAACAGACGAACAAGACACACCTCAACGTTCTTTTTAGACAAAAAAAACACTAATGCCGCTCAAAATTCACCATTGTACCGATGCCTTACCACGTATAATAATTTGGAAAAGATCAGGTCCGTGGACATATTCTGTATGTCCAGGACTCTTTTCAGGAGCCACGTTAGACAGGAATAATATTTTTTTTTTTTTATTATCAGTAGTGAGTACAATGCACCATGAAATCAAAGGTGGGCTGATTAAGTTACAATTACTTATGTTGCTATTCTTATTTATTATATTTGTTTAAAAAAATATTATTGTACGTTGCTCATTTTTTCAAATAAAAAAAAAAAAAAAAAAAAATATCTTAAATATAATAATTACATTGTGTAATCGAACCATTGATCTAAACAAATATAATTTTAAAAAAACTGTTTGTCTATTTCATCCCGAGACGTAATCAGGATGCGCACTGAGATAACACTTTGTATGGATATTAATGTTGCTTACAACCCATATCAGTAACCCCCTCGAGTTCGTAAAGATAGTGCGCCGGTTTAGAAAAATATTATTGCTCAGTATTTAATATTATAAAAGCCAAAAGTTCATGTGATTTTGAGAGTTACTTCGATTTTTTTGTGTTACGGACTTTCAAAATCTTACTAAGTAATAAGCAAATTATATTGAACATTTTTTGCTATTATGAATGTACTGAAAAAGTGCTCGGAGCCTGTTGAGTTATTACAGTATTATTTATAACAACCAATGACTGTATAAGACGATAATGTCACAGTACGGCGGCGCACAGGTATTAGCGCTTAAAGATAAACTTCATAGACACGTATAAGGCACTGAGCAATTGTTGAAAACTGTGATTGTTTTCAAAGAAACACTCGTAAAATCATAAATTTCATGCTGTTTTTCATTCACTATATTCTTTCCCATATCTTTTTTTACCTATGTGGTTTTTTTTTGTAATTAGTCATGTTTTTGGAAGCTAGAAAAAAAAATCAATTAAATAGTATGCAGAATGACAAAAAAATGTATTCAGCATTTAAACCAGCTAAAAACAAATATTTTCGTCGAAGGTTTCAAGTATCTCAGGTGAGTAGTTATTGAGATATGACAATTTTAATTTTGTGCGAGAATTGCGCCACACTGAGGTGTTACTTTGTAAAGCATACGCGTAGCACGGAAAAGGTTAAAAGATAAAATTAATAATGGCTGGCAAATTGTCTTCAAATCATTTTTATTTTTTAACTAGTTTATTTTTTTTTAAGATTATTTTTAATTCATATTGTTAAGAATGTGTATGGCAAGATTGTCCTCTTGATATCACAAGTTAAGATACGTTAAATAATGAATTTTTACTTTTTTATCATTTTCATTGGCTTTATGTATGTTGAAAATATTTTTTTTTCTTATAATATATTCATTGACACATCTCGACCACTAATGCTGAGTTGTTTCAACAAAAGTATCGGTAGTAGAATAGTTAAAATACTTTGATTATGAAATTGTTCAAAATTGTGTCTATTAACAGCATTAGATTTCAATGAAACAACCAAAAGTATTGAATAATTTTATGTTTTCAAAGTATTTTAACTATTCTTTTACTTTAATCTTTGTTCGAGAAACACAGCCTAAGAATTTTTAATTGCAAAGATTGTAAAAACATTTTTCTCCCGTGATTAGTAAATATGCATGTTATTTCACATTGTTTATTTTATATGTATTTCTAGTTCTCTTTAAACCTTTTAACTTAATTTATTTATAAATTTTGACAATAATTGTCAACCCATCAACATAGGTAAATACAACAATGAATGCTGTACAAGTAAAAAATTATGATTGTACCGGTATCTATAAAATCTTTGATTTCTTCAGTTAATGAAAGGGTTTAGTTATTGTTTATTTATTTTTTATTTTTAAGTTTAAAAAAATAAATCACCAATATTTATAATTAAAATGAGTTTATCAACTTATTGAACATGTTCTTTGGACATAATACATTGATACTCAATTGAAAATAATATATTATATTCTTGGTTAGTACTTGGAATATTTTTGACCACTTGCTCACCCAGTGAAACTCTCTTCTCGATAATGTTGAATAATAAAGGCTAGCGCCCATACAGGCGCAGCGTACGGAGCGCATCAGACGGATTTGTTTGTGGCAGTGTGTCCACAGAGACGATTGCCGACACATTAGGACTAACCATAGACAGGAAACTGAACTTGAAGAACCACATAAACAAATTTATAAATAAAGCATCAATTTACTTAGAGTTAATGTACAAAATAAAAAACGAAGCACGGAAAAAACTGAAAGTACTGACTGATATACAACGCATAAATCAAAAGCAAACTAACATACTTAATACCTTTCTGGGCAAATGGCGATAAGACAGAAATCCAAAAGCTACAAAGAAATAGAAAAAAAAGAAAAAAAAAAGAAAAATGACCTACGGACTAAACGCATATACACCATCGAAATACCTATACACAAAAGAAACCGAACAATTAAATCTACAGAAGATGGCATAGTATGAAACATTAAAAATAATACACAAGATAAAAATAAGAAAAATAGAAGACCCTGAACTAAGACTTAAGCAGAGAATACAAATTCACAACTACAACCCACGTACAAAAAATATTTTGAAACTGAGAAAGCTACAAAAAAAATTGGACACTAAAGAATAATTTGCAATATTTTGTGTGACTACTATAAATTACCAGAACAACTAAAAACTATGAACGAAAAAGCATTCCAATGGGAATTCTAAACAAGGCTATATTAAGAAGTGTTGCTGTACCTATATTATGAATGACTATTATTTTACAATGTTAAACTTAGAATTATTGTCATGAGCCAATTGGCTTTTTTAATAATCAATGTAAATAAAAAAAATTAATTGTCATTTGGATTTGTTGACAATTTTCCATAGAAAATGCAAATTCATAATATTTTTTTTTTCGGCTTGATAATCGCATGCTTTTATACAATGAAAATAAGAATGAATGTACAAAAAAAAAATTACCCCATTGTCTTTTCTAGGATATACATATCTTAATACCAAATTTCATCTAAAATCTTTCAGCTTTTTTCGCATGATAGAGTAACAAACATCTAACCATCCAAACATTCCAATTTATAATATTAATGAGATACTTCCACTATCTAACCACGTGAAAATGTTGAAAATCTACCTGTTAGTTGTGAACCGGTCGCAACTTCAATTTCAATAACGCGGTTTTTACAAAGTAGTAAAACATATTTTATAAAAAAAATTAAATGATAATTTTCCATAAAAAAGGGGACATGACATTACCATAGAAAATGCACATACAACACACACTCATATGAATTACTATACAAAATGTCCTATTCTGATTCGTCTAAATTTATCCGTCTGAATTTTAGTATATGAGAAATGTCAAAAATTTGAATGCATTTATACGAGACTCATAACGTTACACTGCTCGGATAAAATCCTTTTATCCACAGTCACACGTTGGTTATAGACGTTTTCTTACTCTGAAACGAATCAGAATAGGACACAAAGTATTCTAAAATACGTCTGATGCACTCCATCTGCTGCGCCTGTATGGATGCTAGCTTTTGAAAGGTAGAATCTGTTTTTATTTGCATTCATGAAAATATATACTCTTTTAACATATTAATTAAAACTTTTTATTTATTTATTTTGCTTAAGACAATTATTGGTGAAACTCCCATGATGAGATAAAATAAAACAAATAGTTTTAGTTGTGTTATTTACTAAAGACACTTTTCGGTATTGGACTATCATCATCAAGAAAGCCAAATCAGATACGAGTTAGCGCATTTAATAAATGTAAACTTATGATTTATATTCTGTGTCACCTGAAGTGTTTTTTTTTTCCATTGTATTGTTGAATTGTTTTAAGTAGTATTTAAATTGGATTGATGTAGTAAGAGGGATGTGGTTTAATTGACAGCCCATCCGGCAAGAAGTTTCGCAGCAAACCGCAGCTCGCTCGCTACCTCGGAGACACACTGGACCTCGCTTGCTTTGACTTTCAACATGGCCGACTTAACACTCTGTTACTGCGCAAAAGCAGGAAACCACGTGGCACTCAGTTCGATTACAGGTTTATTCAGTAGAAAAACTCATTACATAATGCCTTCACTCAATCAATAATCACCATTAAACATTTGCTTCCATTTTGACTAATAATAATTTTCTGTTATTTATAAGTGTATCAAAAACAAATATAATTTTGTTATGTAAAAAGAACCAAGTGATCTTGTGTTATCAAAAGGATTCTCGCCAACTGCTATACTAGCCACATTGATTTATCTGAAACTACTTAATCAGAATAATAAAAAAATCTTATTATCACTAAAGTTTATTTTCAACTTACTGCCAAGTATAGTTTCTAAATCTAATTCTATGCAAATTTGGTTTTACAATTATTCTATCGACGCTGGGAACATGTTATTACTGAACTGCCATTTTCTTTAATTAATGTGCAGAAAAGCTGACAAGTTTTCAAAAAGTTAAATAATTCCACTTATTGAAATAATTTGCTTTTAGTCAAAAGTGATTTTATTATATTATTATTGGAGTTCAGAAAAAGTTACAAATGAGCCAAAAATTTGCCAGATTAGTTTGATATTTAGATAAATACCAAAAAATTACTGATTTGAACCATAAATATGACTCTTTTTCAGCCTATATGTCACTTGTTATTGTACTTTTGCAGTGTCGATATATTAATTTTATTACATTTAAGTACACGTTCCTCAAATTTTGGTTTGAGTGTTCAATATTCCTAATGTTATGATGATTATTTAAAAGCTATGTTCGTATTATGGATGAATGCTTGTATTTAAACAAATACATCTTTTCTGCTTTTATTCTAAGTTTTCATAAAACCTCGCTCACTGATATATTCTATTCTCACAAAGTTGTATATGAGTTAAGTCACAATTCAATTATTGAGTATTTATTATTATAGTTTCTAAATTGCTCTTGTATAAAATGACCAACTGTGTTCTTTTTCCCTTTCTTTGAACCACTTCTTTCTTCTCACAGTTTTTAATATTTCTGTATTTTGTATCCTTTTTTATTCATTCCAATTATTTTAACCTTCCATTCATAATGTCCTGTTACAAAGATTTGCTATTGTCAATATGAATTCCTCCCAGTACATTGTATCCTTCACAAATTTCTCTTTTATGTATCACTATCTTCTAGGTCTGCCAATGTGTCACCTTGAGTTATTCAGATTAATCCTTAATTTGTTTTGTTTCAACAAATCATCTGTCTACTGACATAGTTGGTCATCATATTTTAGCTGCCATTTCAAAAAAGAACATTAACATTTTGATTTTTCGCATAATGCTATATAGTAGTTGGCGGAATAACGTTTGTGATTTGTATTCTGTTTATAAATGACTTCAAACCCAACTATTTTATTTTATTGGTACAAATATTTGTTTTTTACACTTCATCCATCAATCATCCATTTATGTTTTATTTAACCATCATTTCAAACATCATTAGTTTTTCTTTTCATATTATTTTTCAGTTGAATATTATATCAGTTGCAGTTTCACAACTCACAATTAAATGTGTTTCGCTGGAAAGTCAAAAGAAATTTATCTTTATACTTAATTTTTCCAAATTATTATGTTTAGAATTATGCACGTGTAATGGAATATTTTACGATCCCAAAACATGCTTTGCGCTCATTGAAATGTACAGTTTATCAGTCCTCGATAAATATTGAATAAAAAATCTCATTCCTTTGGCTTTCTTACGACAGATTTAGTGTATTGCTTATATCCAATTAATTTTTTAGTATCCTTTTACACAAAGTTAAACATGGTAAGATTTTTCAATTTTTCTAAAACATCCATCTCCTGAAATGGCATTTTCTTTGTTAGTACCTATTTTTTTTTGTTTTTACTGTTGGTTTTTTGCAGAGGTGTTATTTTTTTCATATTGTATTATTTTGCATGTTTTGTGCTGTATATTTGTTTAATTTTTAAATGGCTAACAGGGTGTATGATTAAATTGGTGGTTGGTTTTTTTATTTAAGTTTATTTTTTATACTTTTATTCTTGTTAAACAAAAAAATATAAAACCATTTTGTTATCTTTGGTTTATGAAATATGTATGTACCTTGGTGGATACCAGATGTCTGCCAATGTAACTTAGTAGATGTCACCCATCATAAGCGTCACTTAACGCGTTTGACAGATAGATATTTGGGTTACGATTGCGTCGCAGAGTTGTTTTATTATTGAATTTATCTTTTTTTTGTAAAATTTAAGTTATATTTTGTTTATTATCATCTTGGAAGATGGCTGAATTCGTGAAATCGTTGAATTGGCAGAATTGGTCGATGAAATAGACATGCTCCATCTGTTTGTTTTGAAGTAATTGTCGTGTTTTTTGAAACTAATTCAATTAATTTAGTTTTTTCACTGGGGGTAAAATTTGTAGATTGTTTCCTTGGTTTATCCATAATTATACTCAGCTAAATATTATACTCTGATAAATATGCGCGTCCCGTGTCGAACAATTTCAACAATCAACACGTGCGAAGCGAATAAACAGCCATGACAGAGAGTATATCCTAGGATGTACACCGATTTTTTAAACCAAACCTACAAAAGTTTGGTAAAAATAGATTGGTTAGGTTTGTCTGTAGTTATAATTGCGGCTGGCATGAGCCAGTTGCATTATATATTAAAAAAAGTAACAAATATTAAAATAAAATAACTAAATTGGTGTGAATACTAAATAAACTATTTTGATACATGATGTGTCAAAAACAAAAACCGGTGTACAAACAATAGACATGTGTAACGCTGCGTTGCGCCGCTCAATTGCGTCGATCCAGTTCACTGCGCGGGGTGGGTTAACCCACTCCTTCGAAACGTATTGGCTCACGGCGCAGTGAGTCGACTGAGTCGTGAGTGCTAGACCAGGAGAATGCGAACAGTGTTAGGATATTGAGTTATTGCGTTGCCTGCTTTTTAACCGACATACTTACTTTCCCGGTTCTACTTTTAAAAGTAGAATCGGGAAAGTTGTGATATTTTTAAACTTGTACATGAAATATAATGAATATAATAATAATCTTTACTTATATAAAATACAATACCTAATAATATGTATTTACTAATAATATGTATTTCAATCACTCATCATATTTTAAACGGAATAGATTTAGATAGAATATTAAAGACAAGACACCTAAGCTTTATTACGCATTTATTACAATGATATATAAATACGTCATTGATGTATTAAATGTCTTACGATAAGTCGGTAGGTGCGCGTATACAATGTAGATCAACGCAGTTCATTCATTCGCTGTATGTAGGTACTTAAGAGCCTGTGGGTTGTTGAGCCAGTGAGTTGTTGAATGTGTCATGTAGATGGTGCGCGGTACACATCTCACTCGGCGACCGGCGTCATTTTGATGCGTCATGACGCAATTATGGGTTAACTCAGTGAGCCGGTGCAGTGAGCTGCGCGGCTCACTACGGGTTGACGCAGGGAATTTTGTTGAGTTACACATGTCTAACAAACAAGGCTACCCTGACAGTGAGCGCCGCTAGCGCCATCTGTTGGCGCCAGCGACAATTACCTATACTCATAAGCTCAAAGTAGTACTTTTTTATAATTAATTTATATATAGAGTAAAAATCGTGAAATTCACACGTTAGAATATTTTAATGATATTTTTATAGTGTATTATGTATTTCTTATTTGCATATTTTTTAAAGTATCGTTATCTTGAGTCCATATTCATGTTCACCGGAAACATAACAAAACATAATCCTGACATCAGCTTAGTGTGGGTGTTATTTGTTGGTGAAATGCAAATTTATTAAGTAAACCACTTAAGGATTTAAGTTTCGAATGGGTACTTAGCTGATGTTCGGTTTTGAGGGACCTTGGAGAAATCGGCCATAGGTTACATTGGCAGAGCTTTACCTATATATTTTTTTATCCACTTTTAAGTTTTCTTATAATTTCCATTACTATTACTTTTCCATTCATAAGTGTAGTTTTTAGTTTGTAAAATGCATTCAGGGGGGCTACTCATGATACATTCTTATCTTGCCTCTAAAAAATGTGTAAATGTGTACTCAATCATAATTTAATTTTAATCTTTCTCTACATTTAAGCATACTTTCTCTACATTTGTTATTATCAACATTTTGTATGAAACTGTCATTAATTTTTGTATAAATTAATACAAATATTTAATTAATTTTTTTCTCAAAGATTTCTAAATTCTGTAGCTGCTTTTAAACTTATGCTAATCAACTTCATAATAGATAAATCCTGCTATGTAGGATACAATAGCAGGATTTATCTGATTCTACTTAAATTCAATAAAAATAAAAAATTTCCATTCAATACATTTCTTTTACTCTGAATAGTTTATGTCAATAAATTTAATTAAATTGTAAGCCATTTTTGTTAAAATATTATTTAATTCTTCGACACTACAAAATCTTGTATTTTCTGTCTTTATATAAGAAAAATGTATTGATTTATCTTTGTGTTACTTTTCAAAGTCGCGGGGTAAGATCTGATGCCTCCCTGGTTCCACCGATCCGACAGACAGCGTCAATTTTCAAGCAACCTGTCACCGTTCATAAAACCCAAGAGAGTAAAGTCAAAACTGAATTAAAACACGGACCGCAAGATAAACCAAAGCAGTTGTTTTGGGAGAAACGACTTGAGGTAATTATCTGCTAATATATAACCCCCAAAAGCCAAGAAGAAGAGACTGTGGCCCACTTCTTCTGTCACTGTCCTTGGGAAGTTTCTTCTATAATGAGACGTTATGACATTCATTAGTCACTCAGGCTGGTTTAAGATGGATAGTTAAGAGACGTTATGATGAGCTATAATGAGACGTTATGACATTCATTAGTCACTCAGGCTGGTTTAAGATGGATAGTTAAGAGACGTTATAATGAGCTATAATGAGACGTTATGACATTCATTAGTCACTCAGGCTGGTTTAAGATGGTTAGTTAAGAGGAGGACAGCTCCATTTGTGATATTCAAGTCTCTTGGATTTCCTCCCATCAATTGCCAGACCGATCTCAACATTAGTATTTTATTCAAATTAACGCCTCCCTCGTGGACACAAGACATCCATTTGAATGCAGTGTCCATCAGCTAATGAATTATTGCAAGTGGCGTTACAGTCACACAGAATGCTTTAGTTAAAATATTATATAGCTTGCTTGTTTATGTCAAAAATTTCACTTTTGCAAGATATTAATTTAAAAATTTCTATGTTTCCAACTCTCAACCGATTTGTAATATGCATTTTTTAATATCATTAGACTGTGGTAATAAATTATCTTGTTCTCTTTCTACATTGCTGAAGGTTGTGTCCATTTTGATGAACCATTGTTACCTCCCTAACAAAACTTCTCCAGACACTTTTGTCCTCTGCCTTTCTTAGGGCCTCAGCTACCAAGAGACCTGTTATATTAATTATTTAGCCACTCGATCGAAAAAGGGCTCTTCCCTAGGATCGCTGTCCTTCCATTTTTCTGATAATGATTAACCTTTTTAAATTTTCAAGCTCCCTTCATGCTATGTGACCAAAAAATAGACTGATAATGGTAATTATTCTGAACGCACATGATTGGATTGGTCTATTGAAAAGTTATTGAAATCATAACAAGCGGTCAAAGCAAGTTGTTTAAATTAAAGTTTGATGTTTTGTGCGATTAAATATTTGGATTTTCATTTAAAATGGCACAAAAATATGCCGCTTTGACTTTAGTTGAATATTAAGAGGAAACTGATGGAATATTTGCAATGATTTAAAGATAAAATACCTAAATTTGAACTTTGTTGTTGGGATGCATGTATATTCATCACATTTTTGTGCCGGCGACATTGATTTTTTTATTTACGTATTGGTATTGAATATTCATACTCAATATTAATTTGATGATTCAAAAAAAAATAGATTTATGTGTATAAACAAAATATAATTATAACCTGATTTTACAAGAGAAGATTTATGTAGTTATGATACGTATTTATAACCTCAGTAACAGTACATTTTTCCTTTTAAATATGCGTACTTATGTTTTTATTTTATTAATACATAGAACCAACAGTTTATAATAATATTCATAAATGTATATTAAATTACAAATAATGTTCTTCAAAAAACCTTGTCATATCCAAATATAATGTTTTTATTGATTTGTATTATTTTAGAAGTGATGTTTACAGCAAAGTATAATCAGTTTTAGTGAATAAAATGGGTGTTAAGTCATAACATAACCAAAATGTTTACTATTGGATGACAATTGATTTGGCAAACAATTAAGCTATTGTAATTGGATTCAATATACACATAAATATATCAATTTTTACACTATTGTTAAAAACCATTTTCAAAAATTCTCAGATTTTTTTTTTATTATCCCAACATTTTGATGGTTGTCCCATACTTTTCATTCCTTATTTGCTTTTATTACTTGCTTTCTTTTTTTATACACAAACCTTCTTGATGCATTACAATATCTCTTTTAAATCTTAAACCTCGTTTCTGTCGCAGGGGCTAACGGCTTGTGATTCCTGGGGTGTATTGGGTGGTGCGTCCTTGCCAAGAGGCATTAAGTCGATAGGACCTCACATCAGTGAAGCTACCACCATACAAGCTTTAGCAACAGCCCTTCATGTTACACCACAACCAGTCACAGGTATTTCATATCAAATTGTTTATCATTTTATTGTATATTTAGATACAAATTGATTTATTAATTTTTACAAAACGATCTTAAATGTGCTCTGTAGAAAAGAACAAGTTGAAGGATTTGTCTAACTTCTTTTGAAGAGTAAAATATCTTGACACCTTGTCAGTATCTGCCTGATCTTCAACGACCTGTGGCTGTCATCTTTCCGAACAAGTTAGCAACATTACGAATGTGATATTTAATATTTCATATTCTTTCATATGAAATCAATTAAAAACATGTGTAATATTTCATGTGGTTGACACTGAGTTGTACTGTCATGTAATGTTCAAATGATTTCCAAGATGACTGCTGTACTGTATCTTTTTTTTTATAATCTTAAGTTCAGTTTTTAATTGACGGCCTATCCGATTCCTATTTTGAATTTTTTTCGCTAAGAACCAACCTCTGCAACGGAGAACAATACGGTAGGTATGTTTTAATCGTAATAGTTGATAATTTAAATGTACACAGGGGACAGGAAATTAAGTTTAAGTAAACGAAATTTTTAAGTTGGCAGCGGATTCGAGTGTACAGAGTAAAACTACATTATTTATAAGTGAATTATCTATGTTATTATTTTTCCTCATCTTGTTTACTCCAAGGTGTCAATCAGAATTATTAGTTGGGTGGTCTTATGCACCGCCACCCTTAGGATCACCCTACTTGCTTAGTGGGCGTCCTGTTACAGTATCCTCTCGGGCTTCTTGAGAAGTTCAGTAGGGCTACTCATGAAGTTGATTAAAGTTAGATTAAGATCAGCTTCAGACTTTAGCAATATTTGAGGTTAAATTAATTGAATAATAATATTAATTTATACAACAATTAATGACAATTTCAAACTAATGATATTAACATCTTTTTATGATTAAATGTTGAGAAAGATTAAAATTAGATTATGATTGAGTATTGATTTATACATTTTTAAGATAAAAAAATATGTTAAGAATGTGTCCTGAGGCCCCTGGACCTGCAGGGGATTTAATGAGGGTATTGAATTGATTGAAATCTATTTGGGGCTTGCCCAAGGTCCTCTTCTTACTTGTGTCACAGCAATAACATTCCAGGAGGAGATGGTGTGGCGTTTCCGCCCCCTCCGTGCAGAATCTGAAGGTATCAATACCATTATTACATATATTCTTAATATTTTTGTTTCAGGTCAAACAGGTTCTAAAACTGCTATAGCTCAAAATCCCGGCGTATTTCTGAATCCAGAACAGCCTCTGGTGCAAGCGGTCAGTGTAGCCGAAGATGATATCAGAAGGCAAGAAGAAAGAGTCAACAGGGCTCGTAGAAAACTTCAAGAGGCTCTGAATGCCTGTAATTGATATGTCATTTATTTATAAAATCTATTATCACACTCTAATTTAATCTTTAGATTTATATTATTTAAGTAAATGTAATTTTATACGAATAATAAAAAATTATTTATACATAAATTTTTTTCATTATATCTCAAGAAAAAAACATACACATTCTTCCATAGAAGAAATCCAAATTAATCATATTGTTGAATGTTATTCATCATTTATTGTAAGTATTAGCTATCATTTTACTCAAAAATAATTATAAAGCCTCTATTTGTGAAATATTGTGGCTACTACATCTCACTACTTGTTAATATTAATTTTTTTCAAACATTGTTAAAAACACAGAATCATATAGCATTTCTTGCAGCAAGGAGTGGCTTTGAAAATTGAATGATTGATTTCAATGTGTGCTTATCTGCTGACAAGAGAAAACTATTTTGATGAACTGCTGCGTTATTTTAACAATAAAATTAATTTGTATAAAAAGGATAGTATTTAATAAAAAGAATGAAATGCTTATTCACGTTTATTAACATAATCAATATGGCATGTTCAATAAAATTGCAGACTACACAGGGAAAGGTATAATTTGGATAAAGATACTATTACTAATATGTTTAGAAGATAAGTTTGTTATAATATAATTATATAAACTGTAGTCTTAGCTATTTTCACAACCTGAACTTTTAAGCAAATATTAAAAACATTTTTTTGATTAAATTACAGACTTTTGAAGTGTGATTAAGTAAATAAAATAAGACATATTTTTCAATGTGTATATTATAGTTTAAAACTTACACACTAATTATCACAAAATTGTGAATGAACACAAAAAGTTTTGGAACAAATTGGAAAATAAAATCCTTATTTTGTATGATATGATTAAAACAGGAAATGTCCTAATTTGAGTCCCAGATAAGATTTAAATAGGTTTGTATATTCTAATAGCTATATAAATAATTGATTTGTCTATTTTTAAAACTTTGTACTATAAAAATTAAAGCATTCTCATGCGCGCTCTGTATTGCCTTCTAAAAAATGAAATTACCAATTAAATATTTCCTAATACTTATGTACTCTACAATAGAGAAGTTGTAAGGCTTTGATAATACACTAATACAAATTCACTTATTAACTGCAGTCATTGGAATCATAAAATCACAAAGCTTTCTTACTAGGTAATTTATATTGAAATTATGACTAAGGCTGTGTTATTATCATTTTAATTGACTTTCTTATGTCCAAGGATAAAAGTTACAAAAACAAATTGTACCAATAAATAAATATCCGAGGAAGTAAAGTTTGATAAGTTTGAAATTAATGTCCGAAACATTTTTTGATATCACAAATGTTTTCCATCTACTGTACATATTGGGAATACCTTCAAGATTAGTGATCGCAAAATAATCACCCGGTATTCTTCCCGCTGCGCCAATTTTTCTAAAGTGCTCATTTATATTATTTTGCTCCGCTATTTTAGACGACGTCGGTTTTATTTTGAGAGCTATAAACCAGTAAAGTAATGGACTAGCAGATGCTAACATTCTTGTAGTAACTTGTACATGAACAAACAACAAACAGAATATGGAAAGGAACAATCCGTGAATAACATAAACAAACATATCAGGATCGTACAAATGAGAATAGCCAATCTTACTCGATCGGATACTTCTAGATCCAGCACTGTCGTAACTTTGAGTTCTTTGGAATCGCGCAACAGAAACGCCCAATTTCATAGAGTGACTCGAGTGCTGCTTCAAGAAAGTGTAACAATTAGAAAAAAATATGAATAATATCGGAGCTGCCAACAAAAAATTAGGTATTTGTTTCCAATGGTAATAACTGAGAAAGCCAACATTCCAATAATGTTTTTGCACATAAGAATAAGCTATTGGGACTGATATATTGCACCATTCTCCTTTGGCCTGTCCAGGTAAGACCCATTCACCTTCAATCAAATGTTGCGGCAAATTATGCTCATGGTGAACACAAAATTTCATGTAATTATAAATTTGAATTACTAAAAATGGCAAGAGACTTAAAACCAATGTCAAAATTAAAGCCATTATCGATGCTATTAGAGGTAAAGATAACAGTGGTGTTAGAACCTTATACTTGAGAGTTACATAACGATGTAATATTTCCGGTAGAGTTTTCTCAATAATATTTTTAAAGCTGGCATAAATAATAAAACCCAAATTAAGAATACCATTAGATCTAGTGACTAGCGATAAGCCTATTGGAATACTGCTTAAAATATCAATATTAGTAAATCTTAAAGTCTCTACTTCGGTACATCTTAACATACCCTGGAAGCTCAACCAAGCGAACAAGCTTTCTGAATAAGGTGCAGAGAAAAATACACTTCCTGGATTAATACAATACAAAATAGAAGCTTTATAAGCCAAACTTTCACTTTTTAAAATCTTCAAAGATAATTTATGCAGAGCATCAACTGATTTTATAAAAAATATGATATTTAAAAATGTTGCTGATATAATCAAAAGACTATGCAGATTTAATAAACTTCCGAATATATAAGAGAGTGCATATGCTAAGTATCTTACAGCTAATGGAAATAGAGGGAAAAATGCTAAACAATTCTCATATGTATATCCGTATTGTGATATGTGAAGGAAGTATTGTGCATCCCATCTCTTGAATCCGCCCAATAAAAAGTCAACACATTTATCCAACAAAGATGATTGAATGTCCGGATCTGGAGGACTGATGAAAACATGAGCATTGTGGTCTGGGATGATCAAATTAAATATCAGTTGAATGAAAATAATGGCCAATCTGGTTACTAAGGCAAACCAGAATATCTTTTCTCGAGGCGTAAGCATTATCCAGTTTTGTTGACAATACTAATTTGTATTATATTTACCCTTCAGAGAAACTTTTCTTCTTAACCATTCTTTGAATACTATACACGTCTTATGTTTCATTTCAATTGTGTATTTCTTCAATCCTGAAATAGAATGAATATATAAATATGTGTAATTTTCTATGCCCTTTTTTCTATACAATTGCTTTATTTTTTAAAGATATAAAAATAATAAATTATCAAAGGAATTGAGTATGAAGGTAGACTTTTATTACCATTTACTATAATGTACTATCACACCCTATGTAACTCTATAAAAAAAATCGATACGCAACATAACAATTACTTTGTGCCATTCCATTTTATTGAATGAAATCCGAAAAAAGGTCAAATTGATTCATTATAATATAATTAATGGTTGAATACCTTCAAGTGATGCAGGTTAAAATTTATAAAATTATTCATATATCAAAGTGAACATCTTCGAATACACCTCGAATAAAGTATAAGAAGGGTCAACAAACGTAATTATGCTTCTATGTAGATAAACCCACAGTATTTTACATCAAAAAATACTGAAATTTCATTTAATCAAAATATGGATCCAGAAATGTCAATATTCTCATTTCTGTCAAAGTACAAAAAGTTCGATGTGAAGGATGTGAAGTTCGTGTGTTTGTAGTCGTAGCTTCGCCCAAGATTAATTTTATAATATAGTAACACTACCAGTGTGACCGTTTTTAGTATTTTTAGTACTAAATTGGTATTTTTTCGCCACTTTGGAACACGTTTGGTATTTTTTAGTATTTTTGAAAATTTTGGTATTTTTTGGTATATTTTGATATCAATAAAAGGCGGAGAAAAATACTCGTCCCACGTTGGGACGCGAAATTGATATAAGGAGGCTGGGAAGAAATATATTGGTCCCATGTTGGGACGCTGAATTGATAACTAAAGAGGCTGAGAAAAATAATAAAAATAATCATTACTCTGCCTCTAAAAATAAAAATCTAATAAAACATAATCGGCTGCGATGTGCCTGAAAAGACAAATACATATAAATACAGGCATGGTAAAAATAGGTAAAAAAATAATATATGTACATAACTGGAAAGATCTTACCAAACTGCTGCTCTCGTAACGGGGCTGTAAAGGAAACACTTACACTACATATAACTTTTTATTAATTAAAAATAACTTAAAACTATCTTAAATTCACCCCCGAAGATAGGTAGAGAACCTGAAAAGAACTTAATCACTACTTTATACAATTAAATGCTGAGGCCGCCCGATAGCCCAGCCAACCAAATTTTTATGGAACAACCACGATCGCGGACAATATAATGAATTCGGTTCTACTAGCGCATACAAATGCCTGGCTGAACTCTCGGACGGGACTCGACACACAACCACTCACTGACAACTACCGAATGACAACTGACTGCACACAGCAGGGCGACCCAGCGCCCGTGGAACATGAAGTAGGGGAGGGAGGAGGGGTGGGTTAAACTGAAGACCAACCTGTACCGCCGGGTGATAACCAAGATTCCAGGAATCTGCTTAGTGCATTTTACATTTTAAATTTATTTTCAATATGTTTTATATTATAAAAGGTAATGTTAAATATATGAACAAGGCCTGGGGGGCCGCAATAATCTGTTCCTAGAATTAATAGAAGAAATACATTAGGCCAAAGTAAAATAATGGTTATTGGGTTTCTTTGATATCATAATGCATGGAAATATATCGATTACAAATTACAATACTCATGGAAGTGATTTTTGGAAAATTAAATACCATTTTTTAACTGTGAGGCACCGGCTTAGAATAGTGCTTCCACTCTTTTGTATTATTGTTTTCGAGTGTCCCGTAAGAGCCGGGTAATCGAAAATACAACAGGCAACAATAACATCTCACATAGTTCAGCAATGAGGTTCACCACCCATTCTGAATATAGTGCCTTTTTAGGTGAGACGAGACTGGTGTGTGGGTATACACAGATATGTTGTGCTCCCTTTTATAAGGCAATGCACACCCACACATCTTTCGCTGGTTGATATGCCGTGATGGTATGAATAAATACCATTTTTTGGTATTTTTTAAATATTCTGCCTGCATTCACTTTTTTGTCTATGATAATTTTATCGCTCTTTACTTCTATTATTTACTCATTGATGGACATGATAGTGGCAGGATCTTTTGAATTACATTTAGTATTTTTTTGGTATTTTTTCACATTGGGTTTGTTATGCCCGAGAATAAATTTTGCCGAAAAACAATGTTTTTATTTTTTTTTTCCACGGCAACATATCTGGAAAGCAGCTAGCGCTCGTTGCGGGCGAGCAAAGAAACTTGCAGTTAGCACGCGCTATGGCACGCGCTCTCTTAGCATTCAACTCTGGTGGAAGACGGACGGCTTGTTGTGACGCCGTCATCGGTCGACTTGTGCTCCCGATGGCGGCCATATTTTCGACAACGCAGGAGGTCTGCGTGACAGGACACGTCACGCGCATGGACGCTGCCGGTGCTACGGAGCCAAGATGAGGGCATCAACAGGGCAGAGGCGTGGAGGTAGGGCGCAGTGTTGGGCCACCGCAGCAGGGAACGCGGCGGCTCGCAGATTGGACCACGAGGGACTTTCCGTGTCGTCTGGGGCGTCGGTTCGCCTCCGGTGAGGCTCCCAACTGGCCTGCCACCTCTGTTGAGATGCGCCTTCATAGCGATGCCGTGTGGCACGGAGCCTGCCATGGGTGACTGCCTTGCAGAGAAGAGGAAACTATGCCGAGTACGAGAAGGACCTGCCAGCCTGACGCAGAGGCTGGGCCCCGCCGGACTTTCAGCCACCACGTGGAAGACAGTGACATGCCTGGAGAAAGGATGTCGCTGTACCCTGGGGCTGCACCTTCTGGTCGGCGTCTCTTCGTGCTCGGTTGTGTTGGAGAGTTGGATTGTTATCGTTTTGTTTTGTTATTTGTACTCTGTTGTTGTTGTGTTTATTTTTTTTTTATTATTTAATTGCCATGGACCAACTATAATGATTTTTGAGTAAATGCGCCGTACTAAAAGGAATTTCATAGTATCACCATCATTTGTCTCCTTTTCTTCCTCACATTGGCTTTGATGTTTCCTCGTGGTCGGAGAGAGGGTTCATCAGGTTTAGTATTTACTCCTCCAAGGGTTTAGTATATGGCAATGGATATTCGGCAATACGAAATGTTGCCACATATTAAAAAGTGTGGACAGCACTCAATAAATTTTCCAGAAAATATTCGATAATAACCAAATTAGTACTTTTTTTTTATTATTGAAACCAAACAAAATATTACAATATAGTTACAAACAATAAAAATATTACAAAAAAGTACAATTTAAATAAGTTTTTCATCAAAAGTTTTTATAATATTATAAAAACTTTTGATGAAAAAATTAGAAAATACACCGCTTTAGGTAATGAGATTAAAAGACTTTGGCATTCTCGTAAAATAATAATATTACCGTTCATTATTTCAGCCACTGGCATTATTCCAAAATCGTTAATCCGTAATTTAGAAATTATAGATTTATCGAAAAATTTAATAATAAAAATGCAAAAAACGGTAATTATGAATACATGTAGAATCGTTAAAGATTTTTTAAACGTTAATATTCGGGAATCAGTAGGGTTGTTAGGTAGTATAGAGACCTCCTCAGAGCCTAATCCTTTGATATGTTAAGTATCTGGATGGGTGAACCATTCCCAATTGAAAGCTTGATGATGCGTTTGTTGCATTTTATTTTGCTCTTTTAAATAATTTACAATTTACGCATTGATCTGCTAATTCTTTTGAGGAAGTGTATAATGGTAATAATAATAATTGAGTGTTATTATTTGTAGTGCTTAATTGTTATTAATATCATTAGTAAATCGGCCAGCGCCGTTAAAAAAAAAATAAAAAAAAATATGAAACATTTTTTTTATAGGATTATTTGGTATATACCACCTCACTAGGCTGAGCCTGTACCGAGGTGGCAGATTTTTTTTTTTTTTTGCGTTATATCTGGCAAAAAAATATTAAACTTGTATTTAACTAAAACTTGTTATAAAATATACCTATTATAAAAATAAAATATAAACTATTGTAGCTTGATCATGTTTCCGCAGTATATAATGCCCTTGTTTCTAATCCATGTTTCTATTGTTTTCTTGTGTTTCAAATTATTCATCAACTGTATGTCCGTTATTTCACTTTTTATCTTATTAAAAATTTTTGGAGCTAAATAATAGTAATGTCTTTGTCCGAATGTCGTGTTTGTCTTTGGAGTCATGAGAAAATTCCTGCGTGTCGTCTCGTAATTGTGTTGCGGTGTAATGTGAATTGTTTTATCTTTATGAAAATGTATAGAAATAATTTTGATATATAACTGTGGAATGCTAGTACTTGGTTGAATAATTTTAATGGAAATAGCTATAAACTAATGAAATAAAAAACGGTGCCACTATTTTTACGACCGGAATTGGCGGGAAAAGCGTTTTCCCACCAAAAAGTGTCTATTTACACGACAATATTTCTGACGTCGTCTATGTTTTTAGGTCATTTATAACCATAGAAAGCGCAGATAAATCAAAATACAATAATATTTACCTTTGTCATTTTTTCAATGGTCATAAATACATCATGGAAACCAACTTGAAGAAAAAATAAATAATATTGGCATCTTACTACATTTATTTAATTTTATAAATCATTTTTTCATCGACATCTACAATCATAACAAATTATAAACAAAGGTAAATATTTGTATAACTTGATTTATCTGCGTTTTCTGTGGTTATTTTTGGTTTTCGTCTATGGTTGAGTCGTGTATGTAAATAGTCGTAGCCAATAAAAAATGACGAAATGTACTAAATTTGAAAACCCAAAACAACACCATTTTTTTATTATTGTTTGTACCTAAGGTTTGTACATATGCTTACACATATTTTTATATTTTGGGGGTTATGGTATTTTGTAGTATGTAGAGCTTGCCAAAGTGCCCGAGTGGTCACTTGGTTAGAAGCGATTGCATACCAGCGTGAGCTGATATACACGCCCGTGATTGAGGTGGTAAGGTCGGTCAGTTGGACGTGTAGGTATTACCTGTTTGTCCGCCTTTAGCTACATACAACCCAAAAGATATCTCAACCGCTTGGTTCGAACCTGGAGGCGGTCTGTTCGGATAGTCCCGACAGCTGAGCCACAGATTGATCGACCAAGCAACTGCGATACCGTATACAATAGATTAAATATTATTATCAAATATTACTCAGGTAGGAATGGTTGACAGATTGAAAGATATAACAGGAAATTTAACTTACTCTTTTATTTATCAAGATGATGATTACAATTGATGTTTACTAATATTACTTGGTACAGAAATGTCGAGTTATTATTTAATGAATATAAATGTAAATTTGAAGCGCGGACGATTTGAACAGCGATGAGCGGTCGGGCAGCGTGATGCCTAGCTTCGAGGTCTGGATGACGGAATGATGTGGGCGCGCTGTGCTTCCCCTTAAATAGGAGACGGGCTGTGAATACGGCGCAGGGCAAGATGGCGCCTGCCGAAGTACTCAGCGCAGCGAAGCACTGCACGGCGCAATTGGCGCAATCGCCACAGACCCCGCTGGCAGTCGCTTAGACAAAACACGACCCCTCCTCGAAGTTCAAAGTCCTTACATTGCGTTCTGTGAAAGATAAAAAAAAATTTTTTTAAAGCATTTGATTTGTTATGTTATTTTGCATAGGGTTTTCTTTTGAACCGCTATGTACATGTTATGTAATGAATTTCTATACGAAAAGTAGTCTTTTCTAATACACAGTAATGTAATTATTTAAATACAACTTAATCTATACATATATAAAGTTAATCATATTATAAGTATAAATTTGTTTTAGTACAAGGTATGAAGTTACTTATCTTTTAAAAATATCTGACGCTGGTAAATCGTTGTGGGAAGTAGACCTTTCTTCCTGCTCTTGTTGTGGTGTGTGGTTGCTCCGATACTGGGCTGGATGAAGGGGTGTCGTCCTGTGTGTGCTGGCTGGACATCCTTATGTGTTCCTCAGTGGTATTCGGTTGATGCTCGGTGTTGTCTTCATAGTGTTCCATTCCTTCATTTATGTTGAAGGCTGGTTTTAGGCGATCTAAAGAGACTTTTTTTTCTTTTCCGTTGATTATGATGATGGCTGTTTTATCGTCTCTGTCTCGTACCAGGTATGGTCCGTCGTAGGGCTTCTGAAGTGGGCGTTTTACGGCGTCGTGTCTGAGAAAGACGTATTTACTGTTTTTAAGTTGCTTGTGTACAAAAGTCTGTCTTGTACAATGTCTGCTGATTGGTATGGGTCGCATTTTTGACATTATTTCTTGTAGTTTTTGTCCGTACGTGTCTGGTTCTTCCGGAGTGTTTTCTTCGAAGAAGTCCCCCGGGAGTCTTAACGTAGCTCCATATGTCATTTCTGCGGGTGTGTGATTTGAGCCTTCTTTGGTTACGGATCGTAACCCCAGGAGTATCAGCGGTAGTGATGACGTCCATGAGGTATTGTCGGCTGCCATGATGGAGCTTTTTAATGTGCGATGCCACCTCTCTATCATTCCGTTGCATTGTGGGTGATAGGCTGTGGTTCGGTGGTGTGTGATCCCCATTTTTCTTGTTAGGCCGCTAAATAAGGCACTTTCAAACTGCCGGCCCTGGTCGGTGGTTATTGATGTTGGGACGCCGAATCTTGCTATCCAGTTGTACATTAAGGCGTCTGCAACTGTTTCGGCGGTTATGTTTTTAAGCGGGATTGCTTCGGGCCATCTTGTATATCTGTCTATTATGGTGAGCAGGTATGTGTATTCTTTTGAAGGCTGTAGCGGGCCTACTAAATCCAGGTGAATATTCTTGAATCTTCCGTCGGTATGCTGATAGTCTTTTAACGGTGTTATCGTATGTCTGTGAATTTTCGCTGCTTGACATTGTATGCATGCGTCTACGACATTTTTCACTGATTTGTCGATATTTGGCCATACGTATCTATGCTTTATTATCTTGCTTGTTGCCTTTGCTCCGGTGTGGCTTATCGCGTGTATTGTTTTAATTATGTAGGCTCTCATGTCGGCCGGTACATATGGGCGTAATGCGTTATTAGTAACGTCGCACCATAACGTTTGTTTGGTGCCGGGTATTATTATTTTTTTTAATTGTAGAGACGATTTTTCTTGTAGGTATTTTAATTCGTTATCGTTACTTTGTTTTTCTGCCATTTTTTGGTAATTAATGCTGGGTGTTATTTCTATTTCTTCTATCCGTGATAGTGTGTCTGCGACTGTGTTTTCTTCGCCCTTAATATGCCTCAAGTCTGTTGTAAATTGGCTTATGTAATCTAACTGTCTTTCTTGTCGCGGGGAGTTGAGTTTATTTTTCGAAAATGCGAATATTAATGGTTTGTGATCTGTTGTTATTGAAAATTGTCTTCCTTCTATCTGTGATCGAAAATACTTTACTGCTTCGTATATAGCGGTCAGTTCCCTATCGTAGGTGCTATATTTTAGTTGCGCGTCGGTAAATTTTTTTGAAAAAAATGATATTGGTTGCGAGGTGTCTTTTTTTTCTGTTGTAGAGCTGCGCCCATGGCGTTGTTCGATGCGTCGACCATGATTGTTATTTCAGCGGATGGGTTTACGTGCACAAGTAGTGCAGCTTGAGCTAAGTCTTTCTTACATTTCTCGAATGCGTGTAGTAGCTCTTCTGTCCATACTATTTTTCTTTTGTCGCTCTTTGCGTAGCCTTTTAGTTGCTCAAATAATGGTTTCTGGGTGTCCGCTGCGTTTGGTAGGAATTTTCTATAGAAATTTAACATTCCCATATATCTTCTTAATCCTTTTGCTTCTTTAGGTGGTTCTAACTGTGTAATGGCTTTTACTTTTTCTGTGAGAGGTTTACTCCCATTTTTGTTGATTTTGTATCCTAGAAATTTTACTTCCTCTACTCCTAGCTGGCATTTTTCTTGATTAATAATTAGGCCATTCTCAGCGAGTCTCTTGAACAATGTATTCAGATGTTTTTCGTGGTCTTGAAGGTTGTTTGATGCGACCAGGATGTCATCTATATATGTGAATACAAATTCTAAATCCCTTGTAATTGTGTGTAGGTAACGTTGGAAGCTCTGGGCGGCGTTTGATAATCCTGGTTGCATTCGCGTAGATTCGAATAATCCAAATGTGGTTAAAATCGCAGTTTTAGGTATATCTTTTTCTTCCATCTTTACTTGATTATAGGCTCTTGCGAGATCTACTTTTCTGAATATGGTTTTTCCATGTAACTTGTGCGAAAAGTCTTGCAGTTGTGGTATTGGGTATTTATCGGGCTTTGTTATGGAATTTAAACGCCTGTAGTCTCCGCACATTCTGTAACTTCCGTCGGTCTTCTTTACCATATGAAGTGGGCTAGAACAGTTGCTTTTCGACGGTCTGCATATGCCTTGTTCTATCATGTATGCGAATTCTTTTTTAGCTATTTCGAGTTGTATTGGATTGAGTCTTCTTGCTTTTGTGGTTACTGGAGGACCTTTTGTTTGTATATGGTGGGTTACATCATGTTTTGGCTCTATTTGTGACATGTGTGCCCTTGTCAGGCACGGGTATTTTCGTATTATTGCTTGAAATTTTGATGTTGCTTGAACCGTAGCGATATTTGTGACGCTCGTTTTGTAGATACATCCTTTGCTGGTGATGCCCGTTGTTCTATCAATTAAACTTCTTCTTTTTAAGTCGACTAGAATATCGTAGTTCGTTAGGAAGTCTGCTCCGATGATTGGTTTGGTTACGTCGGCTATAACAAACTTCCATTTGTGGTTTCTGCGTAAACCGAGGTTCAAGTGTATTATTTTGTGGCCATATGTAGGTATTGACGTTCCATTAGCTGCATATATTGGTGTGATGATGCTGTCCGTAGATATTATTGATTTGTCATTTTTATAATACTTTGGTATTATGCTAATTTCGGAGCCTGTGTCTACGAGATATTGCACGCCACTGGCTATGTCTTGTATGAAGAGACGGTGCTTTATATGCGACGGTGTTGTCTCGCACACCTGCCGCATTATAAGTTTTCCGGCTGATTGAATGTGCACGGCTGCTGGAATTTATGTGCTTCTGTACCGAATTTTTGGTGATACCTACATACATCTTGTTTTTTCTGTTTGTTTTCGTTATTATAATTTTGTTGATACGTGTTATATTTACTTTTGAAATTTTGATTTTTATTTGGATGCCGGTAATTGTTGTTATTTCTGTAGTCAAAGCGGTTTCTATTATATGATCGCGATCTCGAACGATCCCTTTGTTGATTTCTAAAGCATGGGCGTGATTGTCTTTGTTGTAATTCCAATCCTTGTATTTTTTCTGTTAAATTCTGTATTTGATGTTGCATTCCTAATAAAATATTTATTGTATTTTGTTCGTTATTTGAGCAGGGGTTGCTTGAAGTTGGAGTTGAGTTTACTGCAAGTACTTCTGTTCTACAGTTAACCTCCATTATCCGGTCCGCAGTGGTGGCAAGTACCAAAACATCATCCGTTGTTATTGCAGATATTATTTCTTGCACCCTGTGTGGTAGTCTTTCTAGCCACAGCCTTTTGACGAGACTGTTGTTGTTCAATGTTGGTCCGGCTAGGTTCTTCATCTTTCGTAGCAGTTCTGATGGTGATTGGTCACCCAATTGAATTCCGTGTAAAAGTTGCGTAAGTCGTTTTTCTTCTGATTCTTGGAGTCGATTTAATAATGTTGATTTTAAGTTCTTGTATTTCTCTATGCTTGGTGGGTTTTGGATGACATCCGCAACGCATGACATCGTCTCTGCGTCCAAGGCTGCCAGCACATGGTGGTACTTTGATTCGTCCTTAGTTATGCGTGCGTTGGCAAATTGGGCTTCTATTGTGTAGAACCATAGGTGTATTTTCTGTCTCCACACACTTGGTAGTTTTATATTGGTTGAATATATTTCTGTTCTGTACTCTTGGTGTCCGTCATCGTTATTGTCTTGTTCTCGGTTTGTTGCTTTGTCCATTGACATGTTTATTTAGTTAAGTATTTTATGCAAAAATGTTATAATTTTAAAATTCTAAGTATTTTTTTTAAAAAAAATCGAAAAATTATTTTGAAATATTATTTTTAAATTATTTGATAAGTTTTTAAATATTGGGATTTTATCAATGTCTTTTTATTTCATTATTCCCTTTTTGTAATTTTTATTTATTTGTATTTATTTAAGTATAATATTTTGTAAATATTTTATATTAGTTTTGGGTTTAAATGGTATTTGTTTTTTTATGAAGAATATTTTGTACAAAAAAATATTTTTTGTATTAGTTTTATTTATTTATGTTTATATTTTATTACAATGCTTATTCGCAGCTAGTTATTATTTTTATTCGCTTTCTATTTTATGTTATGACTATTAGTTTATTTTATTTTCAAAATATTATTTATACAAAAATTATTTTAAAAATATTTTATAATGTTCGTTTGCGTATGTAGTTTATTTTACATAATTTTGTTTTATTTTTATTTTATTTTATTTTATTTTATTTTATTTTATTTTATTTTATTTTATTTTATTTTATTTTATTTTATTTTATTTTATTTTATTTTATTTTATTTTATACAAAGTATACAAACAATATCTGGACAAAATATACAGGTGATACAAATATAAAAAAAAAATTAGCATGCCCAGCATCAATGTATATAGTTTATTTTACATAATTTTAAATAATTGTAATTGTATATAATTTTTTTATTCCCGTAAGTATATTTAGAATATATTTTATTTTAATTTTTAATTTATAATATTTTTGCTTTGCGTTGTTAATTTATTCGATAAAGTGAGGTATATTAATATTTAATATTTTAGTACTGTTTTAAATTGTTGTTTGCTTGAGGTTTTTGAGGTCGTTGACTTCGTTTTATTCCCTTATCGCGGTTTCAGCGGGTTTATTCGAGTTCATGCGGCCATTCTTTTGTTAAGAGTTCGTTTACCTTCGTTTTTTTTGCTTGTAACATAAGTGAAAGTATTTCGACCGTTCGACGACGCGGTATAATATTTTAAATATGAAGTATATATTTGTGTTTTGAATTTTTACATAAGAATATGCATTTTACGAATATACCGATTATTTATCTATATGTTTCTAATTTTCAGTTTTTATGGTAACGGTTTTATGATTATAATTTTTATTGATAATTTTCTAATTTTTACTTATTACATTATTTAGCAAAAATAAAATATTTTATTTTTAGTTTTTATATTTTTTACGTTTTATCAATTTTGAACAAAATAAAATATCTATAATGACTTTAGGCTTTTAGAATGACTTTAGTAATATTATAATTTTTATACCTCTATTCGGCGTTTTGGTTCTCTGGCTTTTTGCTTTAGATATTTATACCTTCGTCCTTTGTATTTATTTATTTATTTTCTGGTACTTTTGGTTTTTTTAGATAGCTTCTTTTTAAATTTGTTTCCTCTGTATTATTTTTGCGTCTCGTCAGTCATGAAAAAAAATATAAGGTACATATTAAATGATTACATATATATTAAAAACAGTTGTTAATATGTTTAGTTATGTGGAATTTGCGTATGATCGTTTTTAATAATTAAATTTTTAAAATAATATATTATCATTGGATAATTTTGCATATATATATTTATATGCCTTAACTTATTTCTACTTATATGAGTGTTTTTTTTTTATATTGCGTCGATTTTCTATACTTATATTACGCTTTTTTTACAAACGCGAATGAACGGGGTTTGCGTAATTTGCGGGTTTAAGTTATACAACGATTTTAAAATATATTTTTTTTTAAAGTTACCCGTTCAGATTCGCTTCATCCAGACCTCGTTGCTTAATACCTATTTCCCATTAAATCTTTTTATTTCTGTCGTGTTATACAAATGTTAAGTATTATATTAATGAACACGTATAATCGTTCTGTTTAATATAGCTACTGATTTTACGTTACACAATACTTGGTTGTCGCGCAATGGCTACCAGTCAATTACCACAATATAACATATATAAAATTATAAGCACAAAATAAAAGTACCTGAGTTTTTAAACGATTTCGGAATCTTACCAGTTTCTGAAGGTATGTGTGTGTTCAGAGACACGTTCGGTGGTCACCAGTTTTGGGGGTTATGGTATTTTGTAGTATGTAGAGCTTGCCAAAGTGCCCGAGTGGTCACTTGGTTAGAAGCGATTGCATACCAGCGTGAGCTGATATACACGCCCGTGATTGAGGTGGTAAGGTCGGTCAGTTGGACGTGTAGGTATTACCTGTTTGTCCGCCTTTAGCTACATACAACCCAAAAGATATCTCAACCGCTTGGTTCGAACCTGGAGGCGGTCTGTTCGGATAGTCCCGACAGCTGAGCCACAGATTGATCGACCAAGCAACTGCGATACCGTATACAATAGATTAAATATTATTATCAAATATTACTCAGGTAGGAATGGTTGACAGATTGAAAGATATAACAGGAAATTTAACTTACTCTTTTATTTATCAAGATGATGATTACAATTGATGTTTACTAATATTACTTGGTACAGAAATGTCGAGTTATTATTTAATGAATATAAATGTAAATTTGAAGCGCGGACGATTTGAACAGCGATGAGCGGTCGGGCAGCGTGATGCCTAGCTTCGAGGTCTGGATGACGGAATGACGTGGGCGCGCTGTGCTTCCCCTTAAATAGGAGACGGGCTGTGAATACGGCGCAGGGCAAGATGGCGCCTGCCGAAGTACTCAGCGCAGCGAAGCACTGCACGGCGCAATTGGCGCAATCGCCACAATATATTACTTTTCAAGTGAAAATCTATTATTAGTTTATTAAATTTGTAAAATTTATACCTTTCGTGTAAAATTTATACCTTTATTTTCTAAAAAAACTTGGTTTTATTGTTAATAAATAAATAAAATAAAGAATATTGGGCCAGATTTTCAAAATATATGGAACATGATTTATATGGTGAACAAAGCGTGCACTGTATTAGGGTGTCATAGGCAATTGGTTTGGAAAATCCAACATTTGTCGTAACATTGACGGTAAGGTATATAAGACATGCGTTCGACTGATCATGACTCCTCTGTAGAACCACAAGTTGGCACTGTTCGGACCAAAGCACTTCTTAGAACATCAGAAATAAAGGTCTTGAGATCTGTCGCTGGAACAACCCTTCGAAATTGTGTCCCTAATGTGGATATATGAAAAATGTGTAACATAGAAGATTCTCTTTGGACATCCTCCACCTGGAAAACCACCTAAGAAATGGAATAACAGTTGGATTTCATCATCTCAGAAAGCATACTTTCTGTATCACAGACCGTACGGTCAGTTAAAAAAAGAAGAAGGTGATACTTTCGTCTCATATTCCTATATTACATAGTTGTTTGTAATAATTCCTTTTGTTGATCATAAACTTAATTTGATCAGTCTTTCATGTTTAGATTTACAAATTCCGAGATTTCTCGGGAGTTAAGACAAGAGTTAAGACAATTCTTGGTGTTTCATACAAAATCAGCCTGCTGTTCGCGTTATTTTTATTTGAATTCGGCGCCAAATCGGCTGACCACAAACAAACATTTGTGAAAAAAACAAAGTGTGTGAATAAAAAAGATAGATTTTGACAATTACATAACCTCCAAAATGTGACATTAGAAGTGACAGTGACAGTCGAAATTGAACACGCGTCGTGTCGACACGGACCGCGCTCACTGTGGCCAGAGCAGCTGCAAACCGCACCAGAGGGTGTCGGTTAGGCTCGCTCAACATCAGTAGCCATGGACGTAACACCTGGAGTGCCGAGATGGATCGGCGCACAACCACTCGGCAAGAGAGCCGTTTTCCTGGACCAAAGCGGGTGCTGAGTTTGGAAAGTGCTCCAAACGCTGTTGGGTCGCGCTGGACCCTGGAGCAACGGCCTGCATCTCCTTGAGACTCGCGCTGCCGCTGTTCGCTCCCGCCAGTCACCTAACCGGCATCTGCCGGTGTCTGGGACCCGAGGTTGCTTTCGCCGATAGCCTTGCCCCTTCGTCCATCGACGACGGTCCATTCCGGCATTGACGGTGCATCAGCAATTTCATGGCCGTGGCGAGAAAATTATGTGCGCCCCAGAAAACTATATATTTGTGACATTTTGAAGTTATTTATTTTATTTTATTCATTTTAACGTGTGACGTCCAATATTGACTCTATTTATTTTTGATTTGTGACGTCCTAATTTATTACCAATTTTAATTATTTATTTTATTTCAAATTTTTATCATTTTATCTTGTGACATGACCGTGCCGTCTGACGTTTGTGCGCTGACATTTGACATTTGTGTATCGTCAGACCACGGCTTCAATTATCGTTTACTTTTTTATGCATCTCGTCCAGCGAGGTTATGTGTGGAATATCTAATTCCATAACAGACATTGAAAGAAAGGTGAGCTCGACCTCCAAGCCTCATGGGAGGAGGGTATCAGGTAGATAAAAATATACAGATTTGGGATGTCCCAAAACCACCAAATTGTGTGGATTTCTCCATACATTTTTCCGTAAGTTTATTTAATTTTTTTAATTTTTCCTGGGAATTTCCCGGGAAAATGAATATTTTCCCCGTAATCTGTATATTTTTACCTATAGACAAAAAATCAACAAAATTGGCGTTTAAATACTATTCTGAATAAATACCCAAATCTACACCAAGGAATAAAAACGGGAATACAATTAATTTGTAAATATATATTACGCATTATCAAATTGTATATTCGTTTGAGAAGGAATATTTCTGTGAGTAAGACAGATGAGTGGTCGCTGATATTGGTCATTATGGCAAATACCAGAACTGCCATGGGCGTATTCAATTTTTAAAAACAATGTTCACAAATTGACAATCGAAACAAGTTAAGTTTTGACGAGAGGTCTCCTTACTTGTCAACAGTTTTCCTACAACACAGTACAAAAATATAGTTATACCTCACAAATTTAGAAATTAAATCATCTAAACGGAACTTTCATTTCTTATTATAGCCATACAATGTTTTATAAAATAAAATCCCGATCGACTAGCCAAGAACCAATACGAAAACCAGCTGACAGCTGTCAAAACGAAAATTCGTGCTGATAAATAGACACTTTTGTCAACATTTTGAGTGTTACCATAATAATCCTTATTTCCGTGCTTAGAAATAGGTGGGTTGCCATATAAAAAAATATCTGTATTGAGAAATAATTTTTACGTTAGTATATTTTGGTATATTTTCGCGACAAGTGCGGTATTTTCAGCAGTTTGGAAAACGGTCACACTGAACACTACAATTTAAACGAGCGTATACTCGCCAATCTATTCCCCCCACTCCTACGCAGATAGTACTGCCATAATAGGAAAAAATATTGTATTTTAAATCAAATTTATGTTATACCTATGGCAAGGAAATATTGACCATATCAGATGTCAAAGTATATTTGATTAATCAGATCAAAAATCAAAGTTTAATCTATATAATCTGTGAATCAGATGAATTTATTCACTTATGGAATTCACGTAATTGTGTTGATTATTGATGTTCCAGGTGTTAGATGTTTAAATGTAGTATTACTTTCTAAAATATCGAAGACGCCTATGTTTTTATACAACGCATTTTGTTCTGAAAAAAAAAACTGTAGTTTTAGACATAGGACACAATACATAACCTATAAGTTTCTTAAAGGTCGGTATAAATGTGTAAAAGATACTAAGATCGTGGATAGACAAAGCATTAAATAGTTTAATATGATCGTGAAAAAAACAAAACATGTCAAAATGTAAATAAATGTCTTATTAAGCATTTATATAAATGGTGTAATCAGGTTCATTACACACAAGATCTGTTTTTCATAAGAGTTGGAATTTTACTTTATGTCAAACCCTATGGTTTGGACAAAGTCCTCTTATCTTCGTGCTGAAATACACTCATGATCTAATATTAATGTACCGTACATCCAATTTTACATTATTAACATTTTGTTTGATTTTCACCATGTACAAATACCATCACTTAAGATTGATAGCCCTCATTCTAATCAAGTTTGGTACATTCATCAAATATTATTTTTATCAACCCAATCCAGGTCTTCCACACGCCACTGCCTAATGGGTGGCAAATTTACACAAGTTAGTTCTTATAGAAACAAATTGTGTAAGTAAAAATATATATTTCTTTCCTTTTCTTAACAATAAAAACATAAAAGGAATATAATAATACAAAATAAATATATAATAATAATAACACAACGTCCAGCCATCTCATTTTTGATTTTCCTCTGCTTCTTCCGTCTGGTGTGGTGTTTGTTTAGAACCTTGTTCAGAGTACGATCATCACTCATCCCGTGGACATGGCCCAACTATTGCAGTCTTCTTATTTTAATGAACTGTATAATGTTAGGTTCGCCATAGTATACCTACAGTGCCTCTAATTTGTAATTGAATCGTCTCTTCCCATTAGATAATTTATATTAAAAATGTATGTAATTCTAGGTTCATAAAGTATTTTTTATAAAAACATTGCGAAAACATTATTTTTTTCTAATTTGGTAAGTAGAGAATAAGAGGTAAGTAGTTAAATATTTCACCTAATTATAAATATAACACAAATGTCACAATAATATAATACACCCATTATAAAGCAATAGCCCATATATTTTGGAATGTGAGATTTATTTATTCAGTATTGCTTCTCGGGCAACTAGCAGGTACTATAGTCAAATATTAATTTAACACACTCCCAATAACAAGTTGCCACATTATGGAGACTTGAGATATTTATATATCGTCTCACAGATTTAGACTGAAATCACAATTGAAAATAGTGATGGGAATCGAACCCGGGACCTTTGGCTCAGAAATTCAGATATCTAACCAACTGAGTCACGAAGGCCGACAAGTAAGATGTAAATAAAATGTTGTTGATAAATTAAAATGAATCTTGTTGTAATTTCTTTAATCGAAATTGGAAATATGGTGCGTCGAATGCAGAAATATTCTCTATCATAAATAGTAAACAAAAATATAACTTATGATTTTAAAAAAAGTTATTTAAAGTGGGTTTTGAATAATGGTCACTTTTGTAAGAGAATATGAAATTAAAAAAATATTCATCATAACATATTGAAAAAAACTGCTAATCACCTAATTTTTTATTTATTTCATTTATCTCACCAAATTTTACATGCGTCATTAAAAATAGACAACTGCTGCCCAACTAGGTATACCTGTTCTAGGGCTAGCAGTGTACATAATATATTATAATACTTCACAGGAGAAAAATATCTATTTGTACTGAAAGACAGTGATTTGGCGGCGGAGTTTGAACACAAATTCCGGATCAAATCAAGACTGCACAAACACGGGAAGGATAAAGTATATTTCAAATGTAGTATTTAAATACAGCATTCCTCACAAGATTTGAATACCCATGGGTATATTTTATTTGTTCACAATGTAAAACATTAATATTATTTTAATAATACTATAAAAAGACACATAACTGATAATTGTTTTAACATATATGTATGTATGTGATAAAATTTAAAAATTACTAAACGTTTATTGCTACTGGTGAAGAAAAGTGTACATAATACATATAATAATGTCATTTGAGTATTATTCAGTATTCTGTCTGTAAATGTATTTAAAAATAAGGTAAGATAAAAAAAAATAAAAAATACACAAAAAATTGATGGGTAGTGGCTGAGCGGTTAGCGCACTGGGTTTGTAATCCAGAGGTCGCGAGTTTGAATCCAGCCTCTACTGATTTCGTTCACCTATAGCACAAGCATTTATGCTTATTTTAGGGAATGTAGGAAGATGTATATGTACTTATTTATCAAGGACATATTCATTTTCATTAAAAAAAAAATTAAATGTGAGTAACAAAGAAGAATTAACAATAACAGTGGTCATTATTTGCACATATAGGTACACATAAATAAACAAAAAAATTAAATGTGAGTAACAAAGAAGAATTAACAATAACAGTGGTCATTATTTGCACATATAGGTACACATAAATAAACAAAAAAATTAAATGTGAGTAACAAAGAAGAATTAACAATAACAGTGGTCATTATTTGCACATATAGGTACACATAAATAAACAAAAAAATTAAATGTGAGTAACAAAGAAGAATTAACAATAACAGTGGTCATTATTTGCACATATAGGTACACATAAATAAACAAAAAAATTAAATGTGAGTAACAAAGAAGAATTAACAATAACAGTGGTCATTATTTGCACATATAGGTACACATAAATAAACAAAAAAATTAAATGTGAGTAACAAAGAAGAATTAACAATAACAGTGGTCATTATTTGCACATATAGGTACACATAAATAAACAAAAAAATTAAATGTGAGTAACAAAGAAGAATTAACAATAACAGTGGTCATTATTTGCACATATAGGTACACATAAATAAACAAAAAAATTAAATGTGAGTAGTGAAGAAAAATAAACAATAACAGTGGTCACTATTAACAGGGCACATATAGGTAATAATAATAATAATAAATTGTAATTTATATAGCACCGTTTAATGATTTAAAATCATTCCAAGGGCGCTGATAGCTCAATTCTGTATTGCTCTGCGAAACAAAGTTGTTTTTAATTTTTTTGAGAATGTGTCTTTGCTTTGAGCACCGCGAACATCAGGAGGTAGTTTATTCCATTTTAATGGACCACTCACACTAAAGCATCGATCATAGTAAGCCGCTTTGTTGGCTCTGTCCACCTCCTTTAAGGAGTTGGTACTCTGTGATCCAGATGACCTGAGTGTGAGGTGCCTCCCAGAGAGTTATTTTCTTTGACATAGTTCTTGTATGTAATTCGGTGCTAGATCATTCAAAGCATTAAACACCATCAGACAGATTTTGTAATCGATTCGTTCTGGACACTTCAACCAGTGCAGTTCGTTAAGAAGAGGTGTTATATGACATCGCTTATCTGCGCTGTAAATTAACCTAGCCGCTGCATTAAACACCATCTGTAATCTATCGAGCTGATACTTATATTCCGTTGCAGTAATCAAGCCGAGATACGACAAATGCATTTATGAGTGTTTTTGTCTCATTCTTTGGCAAGCTTCGACGAATGGTTTTCAGCTGTCTTAGTTGGAAAAAACATGAGCTGATCGTTTTAGAAATTTGCAGATCAAGTGACAACTTGTTGTCCAAGTAAACACCTAAGAACTTGACGCTTGCAGCAGGCTTCAGCTTTTCTCCATTGATGTGTATGGGAGTATTTTCAATAAGGTGTTGTCGTTGTGGTGATGCTACCCACATGAACTCTGTTTTTGTTGGGTTCAACTTTAACTTATTGTGGGACATCCACGCAGCGACTTTTTCGATGCATTGAACTGTATCTTCACATAAATAGTACACTTCACATTAAGGTACACATAAATACACAAATAAATAAAATGTGAGTAGTGAAGAGAATTAACAATAACAGTGGTCATTATTTGCACAATTAGAAATAAATAGTTCTGATTCATCACTTAACATGGCTTTAATTTTAACAATTTCCATTTTATTAGGTTTGCAAATACTTTTGTTACCACGTTTTGCTTTTTGTTTGGTGGATATAAAACGTAATTGAGGGTTTATATTTTTATTTGATGGTTCTTTGGGATTTTCCATGTTGTTAAAAGAAATACGACTTGCTGAATTAGTTGCTAAATTCTTTGCTACACGTATTTGCTCAGCAATTAAAGACATAGTATCACCATCTAAATTATTACTATTTTCTAGTACATGACATATTTTCTTGATGTCTTTGTATAATTTATCTTTTGTACTTTCATTTTTAGATTTAGCCTTTGTACATGAAAAAAAATTCTGAATTTCATCATCATCCTTATTGGATGAAGAAGATCTTGTGATAGAGACATCAGCTTCACTACTTTGAGGACCAAACTTCATTATTATTATGTAATGTATATGCTTGCATATGCTTAAAAAATGTGCATAGCCATAACAATTGCAAGAATACATGTGAACACAAATATTGCAACTAGAACAACTGACTTCACAACAACGTAAGGGTGAAACATATTTCACTAAATATTTGTCGACTGCCCAAGAATCACCACTTTGTGCAGTAACATTAAATTTGCTTTTACCTGCTGACTTATGTCTTTTAAAAATGTCTCTCTTATAGATAGTATTCTTTCCCTTCACTATTTTTATCAACCTCTCAAAACTTTTGTTCCGTAAGAATTTTAAGACCGCGTGTAACCCTTTGTCTAATCGTTTGGTTTTTTTATGGTCCAAATAAAAATATTTTATAGTTTTATGCATTGATTCTAGTCTCATGTTGGTGTTAATCCCCGTATTTTTGCGATAACAATATGCCCATTGTTGACAATTACTAAAATAATTTGACTTAAAATAGCTCCCAAAATTCTGTGTATCTTTATCGTTTAACATTAATTTGAAAGATTTTGTAATGTCTATTTTAAATTGATTTTCGTCAATCTCTTGTTGCAGCATTTTTAATATATTGTAAACATCCTTCCGCTTATCCTTGTTATTTATTTTTGACAAGTTGGATTGCCATGCCCTATCAACATGCCAAGAACAAAATAGTCTGTAGGTAACAAACAGGATTCATAATGTGAGACCATGCATTATAAAATGTCTCATCCATGTCAGACATGAATGTTTTGGCTGTAATTGTTCCCACTTTATCTTTCACAGATTGGAACAATACTTTATATATATAAGTATCCTTCCTGTTACTAAACATGAAGGTGACTGGAAATCCCTCCCCAAATTCATCAACAACCATCACTGTTGTTAATTCGAAGGCATAATTATTCAACCCATGGGTGCCGTCGATAGTTATTATGTTGCTTCCAAATTTTTTTAACATTGACTCCTGAAATTTGTTCATAATGATCAAACAAAAATCAGTAGATTTTAACAAATTGGAGACTTCACCCTGTTTTTTATACAACAATATAGAAGATTCATTATTTTCTTTTGATTTAATTTCATCTTGATCCCATAAATCTATAGATATTGCATCATTTTCATGACGTTTACCATATTGTACATCTATTTTGTAAGAATTAATAATATTCGTCAAATCTCTATTTGTTATTAAGTTTTCTCTTTTCACTTCTCCTTTTATAATTATTTCATCTCGTGCCTGATCAATAATCCTGTAAAATAATAGTTGATTTAATATAATAGTTATTATTTTTTTTAAGCTCATCAGACCATTTACAAAAAAAAATCTCACAATTACATACTTAACAATTATAAAGAAAGAAAACAATAAAAAAACAAACAAAAAAAAAATTAGTAAGTACTAAAAAAATACACATAAAAAAAGGTTTTTATGCAACATACTTTGTTTTGGGGATTCCGTTGATTAATTTTAAAGCGATTTTGTCTCTATCTTGAGTGGAGAGCCTAAGATGCTCTAACTCCATAGTATGGCCATAATGTTTCCGTTGCCAAAATACTGTCACCTGATTGTTTTCTTCTTCATTGTACAATACTTTTATTTGGCTTGTACAACCATAATTTAATTTGCAGCTACCTTGACTTTTAGAAAGCCGCTTTCCTGTCGATATCGATTGTTTTCCTGTTGGATAAAAATATTATAACAATATTTTTTTAAATATATCATTTACCCTAGGTACTCCTGAGCCCAATTAAAATGTTTTGCCTTCGCCATCATGTATGTGTATGTGCGTATTTATGCCTTCGCCATCATGACTATAATATTATTTGTTAAGTACCTACCTATGATAACTTTAACATTTCATTATTCATTCTTAGTAACAGTGAATGGACTGTTTATTGGATAATGTAACACTAACTTGCATTAAGTTTTTTTTTTTTTTAAAAAAAATGAATATGTCCTTGTTAAATAAGTACATATACATCTTCCTACATTCCCTAAATTAAGCATAAATGCTTGTGCTATAGGTGAACGAAATCGGTCGTGGCTGGATTCGAACTCGCGACCTCTGGATTACAAACCCAGTGCGCTAACCGCTCAGCCACCACCCATCCTTTTAATGTATTATCATTATATTAAATGTATGTCAAGATAGAATAGTGTGTCATTCTGTTATCTCTGCCTACCCCGCGAGGGAGATGGCGTGATGGTATGTATGTATCTATTAATACTAGTTGATAATTGGTGGATAGAGTTCAAGTAATGAGGATATTTTCAAGTGAGTAAAAATGAAGGTAAGTAGTATAATTAACAAACACTTGGTAAAATTTTGAACATCCTTTTAAGTTTTTTTTACATAGAAAGATGATAATAAGACGTCCATTATTTAGATTATTAAAATAATGCACCTGTTTTTGTTCTGTGACAATTGTAATATATAACTTTCCCCTTGCTATGATTTGCAACAACATACATACAATCAAAGTTTTTTTCGATTTCGTGTTTCCAACTCTTGAATTCTAAAAATAACAAATAATCATGTTATAAAAAACTATTTAAGCAATATAAGTAGAATGACAATGTCCTAACCCATCATAAAAATATCATCCTCCGAATGACCTTTTGGTATTTTTATTAGTAGTTTACACTTTATTTATCTTCATCTTTATATATATATATATATATATATATATATATATATATATATATATATATATATATATATATATATATATATATATATATATATATATATATATATATATATATATATATGTTATATTTGATGTTTTCACGGGTGAAATATGTTATAATATTTTTATCTTGACGGTGAGCTTTCAGTGTGAGTAGACGTGTGTCGCGCGCGTGCTTTTCGTTAAGTCCTTGAAAATGCCTGGTGATATTCAGGCGAAACGTCGGAAGACAAATGGTCTTAGTCAAGACCTACTGACACGGGAAAACCGAGATAAAAATATTATAACATATATATATATATATATATATATATATATATATATATATATATATATATATATATATATATATATATATATATATATATATATATATATATATATATATATATATATATATATATATATATATATATATATATATATATATATATATATATATATATATATATATATATATATATATATATATATATATATATATATATATATATATATATATATATATATACATACATACATACATACATACATACATACATACATACATACATACATACATACATACATACATACATACATACATACACATACATACATATATATATATATATATATATATATATATATATATATATATATATATATATATATATATATATATATATATATATATATATATATATATATATATATATATATATATATATATATATATATATATATATATATATATATATATATATATATATATATATATATATATATATATATATATATATATATATATATATATATATATATATATATATATATATATATATATATATATATATATATATATATATATATATATATATATATATATATATATATATATATATATATATATATATATATATATATATATATATATATATATATATATATATATAGTTTCTAGGTACGTAAACACATCTTCATCTCATCATGCTTCAGACAATTTGCGAAAAAACCACCATCCTACACCCCCATCTAATTTTATATTAATGTCTCTAGATTCAGGCCTTCACTAACCCTTATGTTGATGTAATATTATGTTATTTTACAAAAATAAAAATTGGTATATTTGTTAACATACTTACCAGCTATGTTAGCAAAAGTAAATTTTTCGGTTTCAAAAACCTGATTATGTTCATTTTGGAGATGACATATCAAATCCTTTGTCATCAGGTATGAAGCATTGCAGTTAATTTCCTGACAAACATACTTATATTTGGATTTTGTGGTATTGGGCATAATATTATGTACTTCTTTCATGTGCCTAGTTAGTAAAAATTTCTTCTGAAAGATTCTTTGGCAGATACCACATGTTAAAGACATCACAATTCCTTGGTTTACACACAAAAAAGCTGATATTATTATGTATGTCAGTTAACAGAATATTTTTGTTTGACTTGCCGCGTTATACAATTCGTTCCTTGCCATATAACGAGAATTTTATTTAAAATAAAAGGATTTTTTTATTGAATGGCAACACTATACTTAGCGTTAGAGTGGGGGGAATAGATTGGCGAATATACGCTCGTCAATTTAATGTTTTCTTTGTGATTGGGCAACTATTCAGCTGTCAATAATCAAAAAGAAGCATCAAATAAAGTTGTTAATATTCTATAATTATTTTATAATTATCTTAATTCCATGTAACAAATTGTGTACAATTTTAACACCATGTGTTTACAAATTCCAAACGTTTTGCCGTTTAATCACTACATTTTGTTTTGATATGTTAAAAATATTTGTATACTTTTTGGTTACATTCCTATAACCATTTTCAATATAAAAATGGAAGGAGAAACAAAAAAGATTTCCTTTGGTTTTAGCAAGCAATTAAAAAAGCCAATATTTAAACCGGCAGAAGAAAAAAAGCAGTTTATTGATTGCTTGGAAGGAAAGTCCATAAAAGTTTTAGGGTAAGAAACATAATATATTTGACGCGACATTATAATCTTACTACATAGTTGTTTTATATAATTTGGTTCCACAAAGTACTCTTTGCAGGGTGAATTACCTTAAACAATTCGTGTGAAATATTTTTGTCCTATTTTTATTTGTAGGGGTGAGATTGAGGAAGAGAAAAAACCTCTTGTAATACCACTACAAGAGAAAGACAGAACAAGGACAGCAGCATCATTGCTCCGCATTACAAGAGAGTTAGAAAAAGAGGATAGAGGAGAAATTATCAATGAAGAAGTTCCAGATGTAAAAAATATACCAACACCTGAGTTATTGCCGATCAAAAATGAGAGCCTCAATTCTATGGCAGAAAGAGAAATATTAGAGGATCTAAAGAAAGACAAAGAAAAAAGCAGTGGTAGTTCTAGTCTTGTTGTACCTGTTCCAGAATCTGTTAAATTAACAGGTGAAAAAGAGGTTTGTTCTTCAATATCTTTGTATAAAAACACATCTTTGTTACGATGACCACAAATTGAGTCTTTTAAATAGGGGGGCAAGTCTAGTCCAACCGGCGACCTTTAAACCCTCACAATTACCCTTATCATGGATAATAATAATTTGTATAGCGCCGTTTAATGATTCAAGATCATTCCAAGGGCGCTGTTATTTAGATAGATATTATATTGCTCTACGAAACAAAGCTGTTTTCAGTCCTTGAGAGAAAGTGCTCTTATTATTTGCACTGTGGACATCTAGAGGCAATTTATTCCACTTTATAGGACCACTCACACCAAAGCATCGATCATAGTAAGCCGCTTTATTGGCTCTGTCCAACTCCTTTAGGGAGTTGGTACTCTGTGACCAGAAGACCTAAGTGTGAGATGCCTTCCAGAGAGAGCTTTTTTCTCTGACACAGCTCTTGTATGTATTGTGGCGCTAGGTTATTTAAAGCATTAAACACCGTTAAGCATATTTTGTAGTCAACTCGCTCTGGACACTTCAACCAGTGCAATGGATATAATTTATTATTATATGGAATTCTGTAATATCTTTAGGTGTCATAGAACTATTATATACGTGATATGGTTAATCTCGAGGATTTTGATTTCGCCGGTTGGACCAGACTTGCCCCCCTGGTCTAGTGACAGCCGGTCAAATAAAAGACTTAATTCATAGTTGTATCAGTCAGTTGTGTTTTTAAAAAATGTACCACAAAATGAATTCTAAAAATATTAACTATTATTTATATTTCACACTTGATCAATTCGCTATGAAGCTTAGAATAGTGCTTTCCACTCTTTTCTATTGTCATTTTTTGTCCCGTAAGAGCTGGGTAATCGAAAATACAACAGGCAACAATAACATCTTACATACTTCAGCAATGAGTTTCACCACCCATTCTATATGTTTGGGTGTTTTGGAGAAACGATGCTGGTGTATGGGGATACACGCATGTGTCGTGTTTCCTTTGATTAGCATCCTGTCGCTGGTTACCCCACATTGTGGGATTATTACATGATGCTATGGATGAATTAACACTATTGTTCAATTTGCAGTACGTTATATTCAAGTGGCACTTGAAATTAAACTTTCAATGTACTTAAATATATATGAGATGAAGAAAGGTTAAGGTAGAAGATATAGCAATGAAGCACCCGCAGGTTTTTCCATCTGTCGTCTGATTTATGTGATCGGCATTATTTTGAAGAATAAATGTTAGAGAATAAAATTATTTCTCACGTGTTTCTTGCTTCTCTGGGCTGGAAACACTGGTTAGTTAGAAGAAATTACCATTCATGAATGAATTCGCCACTTACACAGGGTGCAAGGAAGAGATTATTTAAATTTTAAACTTTTATATCATTTAATTTATTTATTTAAACTCTCGATTTAATTTATAAAATCAACATGTTATCTCAGTTAAAATGGTGGGGGAAAAACAGTGAAATGAATGTATAATTTAATATATTCAACTAAAAAAAAGTAATTTAAATAAATATATTTTTTATTTCGATTGATTTTTACCATGGCCTATATTTGTCAAACCCCGTTTACTCGACGTCCTACTTAAGCGATTCAAAGCGAACGCGGAGCGGCACGAAAATAACAAACAGTCGGTAACTATAGAAATGTCCTACGTTACCAACCGCGAGTAGGTTACGGTGCGGCGAACGCGATCATTTGGTTTGATATTTTCGCACGAATTGGAAGCGGTGCCATAGTTTTTTTTTGTTAAGTATAATGTCAGAAGCGCAATTCGCGCGCACGTAGGACAGAGCCGCCACATCGCTTTGAATTCATGTGTAACCGCTTCGGATCGCATTCGCTTTGAATCGCCTACGTAAGGACGTCGCGTTATTGTCAATTGTACTCTTTGTTTTGAAAGGAAAATATGTTTTCAATTATTCATTTATTAAAATGTTATCGTTACTTAGTACCTATAGTATGTAATATATATTTTATTTGTTTACAAAGTTCTTATTAATTGTACTATAGAATGCAATTATTATTTATATTGACTATTCAAAGAATATTTGAAACACTGTTCCGATTTATTTGTTTAAAGTGGACATAAAACTATAGTGTTTCAAATATTCTTTGAATAGTTAGTCAACATAAATAATTTATTTTGTTTGTGTATTTTTGAATTATAAAATGTACCAACTATACAAAGTGTACAGGTAGTTGCTATGGAAAAGTCTCGTGTCTAGTGAAGCAGTTATGTATCTTTAATATTTTATGCTTTGTAATATTATGGTCTAAATAAATAATAATATTATGTTATTTCAGTCTACTCTCGAAGATTATGAAAACATTCCCGTGAGTGATTTTGGATTGGCGATGTTGCGTGGGATGGGTTGGCAAGAAGGCAAAGGAATAGGAAAACAAAGCAAGTATGTAAAAGTTTCATTCATACCTACAATCTTTGTAAATGGAGTCATAAAACTTGGTTTCAAACTTAAGAAGAACAATATAGATTCTTTAAATGTTCATTGCACGCAGTCCCAAATCTTGTAATGAATGGTATTATGTTAGTACCCCACTACAGACTATAAGTCAGCTTCAACTTTATGTATAAATTATATATTGTATCTTGGACACAATTAAAAAGTAATGTCACCCAATTACAAAATGCCACATTCTGTAGACTATTACAGATTATATATATATACCTATGTATATTTGCGTGAATATTATTACAAACAAGCTGCTGTAAGGGTGGGAGCGAGAGATCTGCCCGCAAACTCTTTATATTCTTACTTTATGGATAAGAACTTCTGGATAGAGTGGTAAAAGCAGCATTGCTGTGTTCTGTTGGATTTGGTTGTGTATGGGAGTGGAGTATCAATCAGGTGGGTGAGTGGTGAGCATCACAACTCGAGTCATAAAGGGGCCTCTTAAGCCCGCATACATGATCGCAAGCCCATGTTGCTCACCTATTCTGACTGGTACTCTAGTCGCCTGTGCTCGTGGGCCTGGATTCGTGAATCCATTGAAGCCACGATTGCCTTTCACTTTTGTATCTTTATTTATGTATATGTAGGTGGATACGCTTATTGCATGAAATCTGCAGAAGCAAGATGGTTTCAATCAATTTAGTAATAATTTTTAGTATCTACCTAATCATAACTAATGTATAATTTAGTTTAACAATGTTTGTCTCTAAATGGCTCACTTTTAATGTAAAAATGTTCATAGCTTTTGACAAAGTAATAAATAAAATAAATATTAATCATCTCACAAATCTATAATGCAAACACATTGAAAAACTGTGTCACCATCGGGAATCTGACCAAGATCCTTTTGTTCAAGAGCTAAATATCTAAAAAACTGAGCCACGAAGACCAAATTGATATAGACTAGAAATTTTACGGTTTGTTTTTGAAAAGAGTGATATAGTATAAAATTTAATCATTGTTTCGCCAAAATATGGTAAAATTCATTGAAACAATTAAGTACACAGTCATTTTTGTGCATTCTATTTATTAAGAATAATTGTAATATAATTTAGTATACCATTTATAACTGTTTGTTTACTGTTAATTTTTCAGGCTAACAATATGGCTTTATACTCATGAGATATTATGTAATTGAATGTTTTTTGTCAAGGATTTATTAGTTTTAAAATTTTATTCTTTCATTTTTTATCTGCAGGTCCATCGATGTTGTATTGCCAAAACTAAGACCAAAAGGAATGGGATTGGGTGCCGATAAAGTGGCAACGGTTTCTAAAAATGATGTCAAAAATGGTTCTGTTGACGAAGAAATAAAAATTATAAAAGGCGCTTATGTGAAAATAGTTGCTGGAAAACAAAATGGCTTTTATGGCCAAGTGAGTTGAACATTTCTATTATATCTTTACCAAAGAATAACCACACATCTGTTTGATGCGTGATTTTTGTAAAAAGAAGAATAAGAAAATATTTTTACATATATTGAGAAAAACTTAAATATGAAACTAAAGATTCCAGTGTCGATAAACAGCCACCATTATTTTTAAGCATTGAATTTCAAAATATTTATTTATAAATGTTGATATGAATCAATTAGTTTTGTCTTTGCGTTAATTTTATAATTGTTTTTCTTTTACAGATTTCAGGTTTTGATGATGACAGCGGACGTATTATTGTGAAAACGGCTATCGGAGGAACGAATTTAAATTTGAATGAGTTTATGGTGCAGGCTGTCACTAAAGATGAATACCAAAAAAATGCCAAAGTTATAAGTAAGATTATATTCAGTATTATTGAAATTTTTTCTGGAAGTTATTATATGTGCCATTCATTATTTTCCCTTATTTTAGAGATTAAAATTTTTACAGACCAAGAGCCTACGACACCCAAATTTATGTCATAGTATAAAGGCTGATTTTTTTTTTCTGTAAAAGAATAGGTACCACAGCAAATAAAAATGATTGGATAATATTATGAACCCTGTGTAGCGGTGGCTTTCAGAGATAACAGCCCTCAATTTTATACATATAGCAACCTCATGATATAAAATAAAATACATGTGCTTTTTTACATACTGACAAGCAGCTTTTTAGATAAGCCTTGTAATTTTAAAATTGGAAATATTTATATATCCAAAAATTACATGCATTTACCTATCTTTTGACATCTGTGAAGCCAATGCGGCCATATGAAAAAAATAAATGAGGGTGTTCGTAAACAATTCAGTGAACTCGTTAGTCGTGCGTTTATTAAGCTATTAACAAAATCTAATAAGCAAGACCTTATCTGTTTTAGATTTTGAATTGTCTTGATTTAAAAAAATGTATAGTTCATATTGTTGTTTACGTCGTTCCTGTTTTGCGCTAGTCAAGTCATACAAAATGTAAGGCAGGACGAACACCACCGTTTCTACATCAGTACAAAGTAGGGTACAACTCGCTAAAAATTATCAGTGCCTGTGTGGCCACTTTATAAACAACTCTTTATTTCTTAGTGTCCTCATTTCTTACTATATAGATATTCCATGTTATAATTTTTCAATGTATAGATACAAATATTTATTTTATATTTCCAGATGCTGCTAAGTATGAAGAATACAAGATAAAAGAACTCAAAATACAAGACAGAGATGATTCCGGAAAGTACGATGAATCACGTGATACTTCAAGTACAAAAAGACAAGAGAGCAAACAAGGACATAGTTCAAAGATCTCAGGAAACGAATATGACAGAAATAAAGATTCAAGTAAATACAGAAGCCATAGGGATTCAAGGAGAGACGAGTCCAACTATGAAAAACACAACAAAGAAGATAGATACTCAGCGAGACGTTCAAGTAGTAGTTCATCTGTAGAGATAAAGAGAGAGTCAGACAAAAAAAGGAAAGGAAAAAAGAAGAGAAGAGATAGAAGTAGATCAAGAGATCATAGAAGAAGATGAAGTATAAAATAATAAAACACGTATATTATGTGAATGTTTTGACAGTAATAAAATATTTGAAATTTTTTCGATTTATTTATAAAAAGTACACATATATACCATATTATTCAAGATAATTTTCACATTATATGTGCTGTGAAGAGCCTGATTATAACTTTCTCAATATGGTATTGATTAGTTTTAAGAAACATTAAATAATTAACTTACATTTGCTTACTTTACTTATTATAAGTAACTCACAAATTTTGATATTAAATACTTAGCATTTTAAGTAATATTTCCAGGTGGACTTTTTGACCATGATTTTGCTTTATTATCTTTTGGAAGGGACCAACTCTTTGATCTTTCTCTTGTTCTTGGACTCGTCAGTTCTTTATTATTTTCATTTTCAGGTTTATCAGCTGGCGACTTGGAGCCTCGTTCATTAGCTCTTTTTTCTTTGGAATCAGTGTTCTGATTGTCGGCATTATCTCGGGTACTTTTAGATGTTCGCTCACTGTTCGGGGTCTTATTTCGAGACTTGCTGTCTCTACTGTGTTTCGAATATGACCGTCTATGTCTGGAATGAGATCTAGACCGAGATCTCGTTCGATTTCTGGAATCACCGCGCGATCTGGATCTTGATCTTCTCCCATGTCTAGAGTGACTGGATTTCGATCTGGAACGTAACCGGCTTCTACGACTCCTTGACCTAGATCGGCTCCTGGTTCTGCTTCGAGAATATCTTGATCTACGACGAGATGTCGACCGTCTTCTTGATCGAGATCTGCTTCTGGAATATGACCTTGATCTTGAACGAGTATATGACCTTCTGCGAGATCTAGATCGACTGCGTGAATAGGAACGACCTCTGCCATCGTCTTGGTCTTGAGATTCTTCTGTTAACTTCTTGAAGTATCTAACAAAGAAAAAAATAGATCATATTAATCACTAAAAAATAAATTACGTGTTTCTTCAAGAGTTTTTTTACTCTGGCAAGGAGTCTTTTTACAATCTGCTAAACTTTAAGATATTGACTTCAAATAAATACAGTCTTACTAATAAACATGTTTAAGTTACACGACCATTAAACACCCATGTACGCAAAAACGTTACTAATAAATTATGTGTAGCAGATCAGTTGGTAAACAACTATGTATCTGTCATATAAATTTTACACAACGCTTGCACGCAGGGCCGGATAAATCATAGAACAATCAGGAACAAGAAGTCAGGCCGGTTGTCTTAAAAAGGGCGCATAAAATTCTAAAATGTTAATGATATAAATAAAAAATCCGCAGGTATGGCGCTCGGTTCTCTTTGCGTACCCGGATAGAGGCTCGGCATGATGGTGTGTATGTAAAAATCCCGCTTAGTGCTAATATATTGCTCGCCTACTTTTAACATGTTATTTAGGCATTATATCTGGTGTTGTCAAACAAAACAAAATTTACTCAAATAATGTAATACCACATTGAATCTCTAATTGTTGTGGCAATTTTATTATAAATAATAATAAACAACTATATATGTAGGTTTATGTAATATTAACAAACTGATTCGTCATTTTAGACCCGATGTACATATATTTTAAATTGTTCTACATTTAAAAATTCCAAAAAAAAAAAATGGGGGGGGGGCGGATTCAAATATATTGCTACGGGCGCAAAATTTTATCCGGCCCTCCTTGCACGCCTGTCCAACTTAGTTTAGCGTTGTTGTACGACAACAGTCATCTATCACAAATCAAATTTGTTTTCGATCTGCATGTTTATATTGTTATATCTTGGAATAATGACGAAAAATCACTAAATTATTTTAATTCTCAATATTTGGACATTTTAGGAGCGAAGAGTTGTCAAAAATTTAGCTCCTTTATAATATCTACAACGGTGTTGGCATGGGTATTCGTATGATTAAATCATCGTTATATTTTTCATATTCCTATTTTAAAATGTGAAAAACATATGAAAATATTAACTATGACAAACGTCAAAACTAGAATGGGGGCTCTGCACAGCATGCGCAAGTGCAAAATTACAACGTTGCTGGATTTTTTTTTTCTTTAAATCCTTCTAGCAGCTTCTTCACGTCAGCTTGATATTAGCTCATGTGAATGATTGGCTTCTAGGGGTCTTCCCATAGTCCGATCTCTCGAATGAATCTTAAGATCTTCAGTGGGCTGGCTTCTCTGATTTGTATTTCATCAGCGATGTGAGAGCCAAGTATTCTGGCTCTCGTTTGCGTCAGTGGTCCGCAGTCCTTGAGCAGGTATAGCAGGTGCAGGTGTTCGTCTAGACAGAATCTGCATAGATGCATGTCTGCTAAGTTCATTGTGCATAGGTGTTTATTCAATCTACAATTTCCAGTCAGTGTCCTGATGAAAATTCTTATATTTTCTCTATTAAGAGTAAGAATTTGTTTAGATCTTTTAGCTGAGAAGCCTGAGATCATTGATTTTGCATGCTTTTTTCCTGGTAGGTTAAGCCAGTTTTGTTTCGCTTTTTCTAGCATGTTGTTGTATAATATTGTTTTAATGACTTGGTTAAGAAGCAGTAAGGTTCTGGTCCATAGGTAGCCGAGTCAGCTCCCATATTTGCAAGTTTGTCGGCTTCTTCATTGCCTTTGTAGTTTGAGTGTCCCGGCACCCATCTTAGAACCACCTTGTTGTTGTGTTCTATTGTTAGTTTATTTAATGCTAGATTAGTCTTGGACTTGGAATGGAATAGATTTATAAATTATTGCTGCACGGGCTTTGCACGGTGTGTAAATAAAACACTGGTCAATGGGTGTGCAGTAGATTTTTACTAGTAAGGCTGTTAATATTTAATAAATAACTTTAATACGTGATCTTACTTGTAATACGCTTGACTGGCATTTGGTCCTTCAAAGTATGGCATCCTAGGCCCACCCCTGAAGTTTCCCCTTCCCTGTCCACGGGGTCTTCTCATCCCTTGATAGCCCCTCCCTCTTGGCATATAGGCTCCCTCTGCAGGAGGGGGATAGAAACCAGTGGCTCGTGGATAAAATGCACCTGAATATAGCAAAATATAGATAAACATGTCAGTCATGACTCAATAACTTCATATTCTTCACACGGTGCAAATAGATAAATTTTTCTTAATTATATTTTAATTTCTTGAGTAAATAATTTCATATAAGAGAACAAAAAAATAGCATTCATTAGATTTAATATTAACAAAAAAAAAATACAAGAAATTTTTTCACAGAAAACATGCATTTAAACTAAAATGTACATATAACTTATGCCAAATGTACATATAACTTAGGAAAAATATGTAAGAATATTATTACTAGTGAATTTATATATTGATTTGTATTATAAAATATATTAAAAATAAAATAAAATAAACTTAAAAGTGCATAACCTTAACTTAAATGTGTATGACTTATATGCATTTTAAATAAAACACTTAACTACGTATAAATAAAAACAATAATTTGTTTAAGTTTCACTATTTAATTTAAAACTGGCACTGACCGGTATCAATAACAATTTTTAGAAAAATTAAATTTAGTGACGAGATAGCTTCACACAATTTGTATGGCAGTATAAACAATATCCACGGCGACTCTCAATAGCTTGATACTTTACATACATACATATTTGATATAAAGGTATTTACATATTCGGGGTAGGAAAAAAGGACTGATCTCCACACTATCCTACCCTGACATCAACCTTTTTTTATAGAATATAAAAAATCTTGAAATATTCAATAATTTGGTTTAAAGGGTTTATTGTTTGGTACATATTCTTCAACTACACATACCATCGCCATCGAAGTTGGATCTCATGTGTTACATGCAACTAGTGGTAATTATATGAAGTATAACAGGATGAAACAAGAAATTCATCCGAAAATAGAATGATAATAACTAAGCATCTGAACCCTAGAATTTGGCATCTGTGTAATTTCTTGTTTTGTTTGATTAGAATTGCAAAAAATACACATTATGTACCATCTTATTACAGATTACATACCTGGATGATAGTTGTAATTATTCATATAAGGACCATAGGGGGCATATCCATATGGTACTCCTGGAAAAGCTCTAGGAACATTGTCTTCTTCTGTAAAAAAAAAAAATAAATAACACTCATCGGTATGTTGCCTGGTAATTGATAACAGTAATATGTCTGTAAACATAAACACTAATATTTTGTGGAAAGTTCTATGGCTATGTTCTGCCTAACTCTGTCCCATATGATTCTTCTATACATTATTTATAATGGTTATTTCTTATATCGCAAATGAGTTTATTTTTAACCAGAATAATTTTGATATGAATATAATATTCGTTTATATTCACTAGAAATATAGATAAATTCTAAAAAAATGGTTAAAAACATAACAATTTGTGATGGTGACAGAACAAAAAAGTAGGTAACCCGTGTCCATTTTTTTTCAACCAGTGTCCATTCAAAACGACATGATCTTTATAATTTATTCTTGAATGACGTGAGTGTATAAAACACTTATAATTCTCGTTTATGGTAAAATATTATATGTTCCCTGCCAAATCTAGTTTTGTTTATGGCACAGTTTCGCAGGTAAATGTCAATAAACGGAATGCGTATGCAATTTTGACAGGTGTTTTTTATTCGGTTGTTACGGAGGAATTTTATAATTTCACTTTAAATATTTTCAAATGACGTTAGTATCTTAATTTTCACAAACCTTTTGACATCAACTGCATTCTCTCGGGAGTTGTTAATCTTTCAGTTTTAATATGTTTACTACTGAATTCTTTAATCGATATATCCGATGCAGACGACAAAGAACTTATCGATGGTGAACGAGCTTTCTTCTTCCCATTATCCAAAACTGAACGAAGTACAATTTTTCCTACAACAAAAATATAAAAAAGATTAGAAACATTATTTTCATATCATTCTATAACTTTACTTCCATGTGTTATGTAAATTAAGACTGTATCTAACTCCTTCACAGAAGGCTCAGCATGAATAGTAAACTTCTAAATTAATAATATTAAAGCTTAAGTGCAAAAGAACAATTACAACAAATAGGAAAATATCACAGTAATAATTATTTCGATTCAACTTGTAGTCAACTGCCATGACTTAGTTGGTAAGTCACCTTATTTCTATCCATTTACTTACGTTCTACAACTAATAGTAAATTTCAATGTTAAAAATACACAACCTTAGTTTTTGTTTAGTTTTTAATGCACTCTGTGTCATAATAAAAACTTAAATCACCTGTAAATGATAGATATGTAAATTAAATAAAATTTCTTATTTAAAAATGTACTAAAATGATTTCTTCCATAATTCTTGTTTCTCTGTGCTGGAAACACTGCAACTGCCATTTGGCAATAAAGCACCAACCGCAATTTACTTCATCTGTCACTATTTCAATAATGGTATAAGAATGTCTTTCAGTGATTGTTTACAAGTGGCCTAAGTCGGTGATTTTGTTGATTTATTGTTTACAGATACATAATATTATACATATTACAGGATAAATTACTATTTTTCCAGGAAACGCTTGGAAAAGATTACTATTTTTCCCCCAAATGTTTGGAAAAAATTCAAATGAAATAAAATTATGATAAATGTATGAAGAAATCCACATAAATGGCCGATTTTACTACACCTATCGACAAGTAACTGTATTGCACTCAAGAAGTTTGGTGGCATCTATGGGTATCTTACAACTACGTAAATAATATGTTGAAAAATATAATTTATTTGAAAAATGTGATAAACCTCAAATATCAAAGGTGTTGATAACATTCTTCCTGAAACCAATTTTCATTCAATTTTCAACTTGCTCACATGAGTGGCTATTATTATTAAGACCAACTCAACCTAACCGAAAAATCTATTGGATGCATCAAAATAATAGTATGATGTGTACGTAAATCTCCATTCCTAGTCATTTGAGGTTAGGAATAAGTTTAATATGTAATCGCATTTGATCTCATTTTTGAAATAAATTATATTTTGTTAACATTATTTATGTAGTTGTATGGTACCTACCAGTTTTAATACTTACTTATTTTTATCATATTGAAAATTTTCACAAAAATTGTCATCTAGGCTTTTATCTATAATAAAAATTAGTTTGAACAACTGCAAATAGATGTAAAAAAAAACAACCATTTGTATAGACTTCTTCGTACATTTTTCGTTATTTTATTTTTTTGTAATTTTTCTAGACCTTTCCGGGAAAATTTTTCATAAATATACATCTTCTTCAGCCTGTTTTTATCCATTCTTGGACATAGGCCTCCCCCTTGATCCTCCACAACTCACTTTCAATAATATTATCTATTTATAAACAAAAAATCAATAAAATTGGCAATTTAGGCCACATGTAAATCTGTCTTTCCAGCAGTTCCTATTATTTAAAATAACTAAAAATTTCTTATTAGGATTCATAAGGAGTCAAAAATCACTTTACCATTTGCTACCATCTGTATGACACAGTCCAAATTAAAACTGATATATTGTATGTATCTTTGAAACACAATAATTTGCTTATTATAGGGAATAAATAACCTTGAAGAATCCATACTGTATGAATAAACAAAAAAATATATAAAGATATAAAATGATCATACCTTCTAACGCCTTCTTTAGTTTCAACCTCTGATCTTCCAATTCTTGCTCTTGTGCATTTTTGTATTTGCTAACGAGTCTGTCTCTAACATTTTTTTCTTTACTTTCGAGTAGGAGAGCTCTCTCTATTTTTTTCAGTTCTTTCTTTTTATCCTTGTGATTATTGGTTAAAAGGTTTAAATGTTCCTCTTTGTTATATAAAGATATGTGTTTCTGTTTAAGCTGAAAAAAAACATATATTACACAACTATAGCAGAAGACTGGCTTTCCGAAATGAACACAAAATATGAAAAATAATGCATAATTAAATAGGTACCCACACACTTCAAACGGATACCAATTATTAAATGTGTAATATAAATACAAAAAGAAGAAAATAATAATTATTCTTTAATAAATAAACCTTTTTCAAAAAAACTTTATCAGTAAATAAATTTGATTTATAATTTTGAAAAATAAACACTCTAGCACAGGCTTATGAGCTAGTGACGTCAATGACTCTTAACAGCGCCTTATTTTATCATATAATACCAATAGTTTTATACTTTACTGATTAATAATAAATAAATGAATGCAAAAAGCAAGGCATGTAACAGGTATCCATCACATAATCAATATTTTTTTAGTTTACTTGTATGCCTGAAACCTGGTGGTTCCAATATGAATCAAGCACGGTATAGCATTGAGCATTTATACTTTCAGTAAATTACTTAAAACTACAATGTTCCATAAAGAGAATAATTCAGTTATAGTGCCCTTGGAGTGACTTGTATCACTTAATGGTATTTTATAAATAGAACTGAAAGAGAAAGAAAGATAGAATGACAGCCAAGAAAACATTGGCACAACCCTATGAACAAAATTAAGTAACAGACAAGCATCTATGAATGGGAGTGAGGTGATGAACTTATGCTAGTTATGGTGTTTGCTTCTCCCTTGCCTATCTCAATAGCAAGGACATGGGGTGATGGTATATATTATATATAAATTATTATTGTTTAAAAAATACAGGAAGTAAAATGAGGAAGGAAGAAATACATAAAATAAATAATTACTTTAATCCTCCTGAAGAGTTCTTCGACCAGCCGTATACTCTGCAGTTTCCTCTGTGTCCTCAGCAGTTTCTTTTGTTCTTCGGCTATCTTGATGTTAATTTCACCCGCCTCCTTTTCCTTGAGCTTAGCTAACTGTCTCGCCTTGCGTCTCTCCTCTCGCTCTTGCATGTGCGTGAGTTTCTCCTTTTCATGTTGATCTCGTTTACGCCTGCAACCACCGACCACCAAAACCCATGGCTATTCAAATCACTACTTCCCATTACGCACAACATTTTCATGATTGCAACCACGACGGCTTATATATTTTTTTTTATTCAAACACTTATGAAAACTATTAAGAACTTCAAACGATGCACTCTACAGCAAACATTATTCCTGTAAAAAATCTCATCGCTTCCTTTGTTTTTAATCAATCAAAAATATACATTATATTTGTACAGATTACCCTAATTTCATTTAAATAAATAATCAAGATAAAGCTGCAATTTGAACAGTTGAGTTATGTGTATAGTAAAAAAGGTGTGGGTTAAAATTATTGTTTTTCTAAAAATCTAAATACAAAAAACAATCAAAATTTAATATCAAATGATTAAAATTTAATTGATAAAAGGTAAAAGAAACATATTTATGTATTATTAAAAAAAATGTACTTAAAACAAATACATATTATACATAGTCATGCATCACCTAGACTAAGCCAATTCTTGTACTTTAGGTGAATAAAACAAATCCAGGCTGGATTTGAACCCAAATAACCCATGAAAATATGCAAATTAGATATATGAATTATTTTAAAATTACATGAAGTACAAAAATGGGTTGATTCATTGAAAAAAATAACCAGCAGATTAAACTAGCAAAAAATTAATTCACAAGACTAATTATATGATTTAAAAACCAGTGTTTCCAGCCCACAGAAGCAAGAGTAGTGTGAAAATGAATTTAAATAAATTTCTCCTCTCCTGGGATTCAAACCCAAACGGCTTACCACGGCGATTGACATTTTATCTATAGTAAAGAATTTATTGTTTAACTTGTTAAATATTATGACAATGGGAATCAAATATTTTTTGAATGCAGATTTATTCTAGATTAAAAAGTATTAAGGATTAGAAAAGTTGAGAACAATTGAAATAAAATAAAACCTCTCTGCTTCATCCTTTTTCTGTTTCTTGAGAACTTCTTCTTTTTCTTTCTCCTGCTTTGTCCTCTCTCGTGCGATTAGTCGTTCCCGCACGATAGAGCGACGTTTGATGGTCGCTTCTGCTAGATGCTTGGTTTGGTCGAAATCCATCATTATAGCCACTGCATGATCTACTCCATTCTCTCCTTTCTTCAACAACTTCATACCTTTGAAGGCATCCATTGCTCTCACGAAACCCATGTACTCACTGAACTGTACATAACCTTCAAAGTACAGTTCAGAGTCAAAAGTAAACGTACTTATCCCAGTCATGTGAGGTTTCATCTGTTTTCTGTACGGATCACATATCGGAATGTCCACACATCGCACTTTTCCAAATTTTTCAAACACTTTCCTGAAAATGGCCTCGGACGGCTTGGCCTCTTCATCTTGCTGATCCCTTTTGCTAACAAACCATTTGATGGGCAGATTAGAAATATGAATAGTGTCGGGCCTCTCTCCCGGTTTCATTTCGTCCATATTGGGAGCGTCGCGAAAGAAAGAGTCCCACGTATGACGGGAAGGGAAATCTAATTTGGCTTCTGAAGCCTTCAATTTAAGTGACTCAGGATAGCTACTCAATTTAATGGAACGATCGTCTAAACAACTAACTACAGTGCTAAGTTTTTTCCTATCCTCTATTTCGCCTTCAAATCTAATTATGTCGGATGTGCTTTTTGAAACTTTCAAGGAGGAAAATGATTCAGGTTTAATCATTTCTCTCATACGTTCCATCAATTCCCAATTGGAAATTGTTTTGCCTAAAGCTTTGGAAGAAGGCAATTGTATACTGATATTTAATTTAGATATTGGCTTAAGAAACAAATTTTGTGGTAAATATAATGGAACGGTGTCCGAAAATGACTTACAAACTTGAATATTCATATTGAAAAATTCTCTTGCTAAAATAAAACTAATTCAGAATAATAAAAAAACTAAAATGCAATAAAAAATACTAAAAATCTTTCTATTTATGTCCACTATTATAACAATCTACATGCGTTACAAATATTACATTAATGTATTTTAAATGACTTTGGCAACATCAAAGACAATCACAATTCATTGAAAATTAATACATTGAAATGTAATGATACGGAAAAATATATTTGACACTATTACTAAAACGAGAATCGGATGAATTATCCATCTTCTTGAACTGCAAAACCAGCAAAACTGCAAAACCTGTCGTCACCACAATGGCCACAATTTTCGATACGATTAGTTTGGGTTCGATTCGATAAGTCGATTGTCAAACCGTATTGACTTCATATCTACATTATCTATGGTCAAATGTTGTCAGTATTATTGAAAAAATCCTTTGAATAAACAAAAAGTAGTACATTGATTTGTTTATTTATTTTAGACACTAGCGTCGCTAGCGAAAGAGATTTGCCACCATCATCCGCCTTTATATAGTTTTGATGATGGCCGCCTTAGTATTGTTTTGTACCTACGCTGCAAAAAGGATAACGCTGTTAAAGTACTTACCTTAGTACTTGTGTATGTATAAAGAAAAATACTTTATTATTAGATATTATGTTAATATATTGTTTGTGTTCCATTTTTAAAATTAAGAGAGTTGGTCACTATTTTGAGATGTCATTATTAGAAAAATCGTGTTTGATGAAATATCATATACTATTCAAAAGTATTTAAATTTCTATCAGGTTATGGGCCCAGGCACTGCAAAGACTATAGTTTTTTTTATTAATGCGAGATTTCGGTGATTTTTACTTGACAATCAAGTTTCATATCTCAAATTGATGAGAAGCGTGTTTTATGCCTGAGAAAATTTTTAAGAATTTTGTCACTAAGTAAGCATTATATTAAGGAAAATCGAGTTGCCATAAAGCTTCTCGCCAGTGAAAGTGACTGGTTCGAGAAACCCCAAGAATTATCACAAGGTGCCTCAGAAATCCAAAAAAAGGAGAGTGAAAGGATTCTTCAGGCATATACACGAGGAAATTCAAACGCAACGATGGTTCTTACTAATAATATGTCAGAAGATACCTTGTAGAAGGTAATGTGGTTCCAAAAAGGAAGAGAAATGTGGTTAGAATTACACAAGCTGTTTGAGGCTTCCTCTGAAAGCCAACTCTACAATATATGCATGCAGTTCTTCCAATTTAAATGGAACGATAAAGAAAATATGGCATCACATCTATCCAAATTGAATTTTTTTTGGCAAGAATAAGATTCAGGTTTTATGGAGAGAAAGGAGCATAAATTACCAAAGATAATGCTTAACAGCAGGCTGATTTTGTATGAAACACCAAGAGTTGTCTTAACTCTTGTCTTAACTCCCGAGAAATCTCGGAATTTGGTATTTTGTATGGAGTTTTCCGGTGTTAACTCCGTGAGAAAACTGAAGGGGGGGTGACATAACTCCTTAACTCCTTTCTTCTCCTCTGGTGTTTATAGTACTTAACTCCTTTCTTCTCCTCTGGTGTTTATACAAAATCAGCCTGCTGTTATTTTAATTTGTGACGTCCTGATTTATTACCAATTTTAATTATTTATTTTACTAGAAATTTTTATCATTTTATCTTGTGACATGACCGTGCCGTCTGAGGTTTGTGCGCTGACACTTAATATTTGTGTATCGTCAGACCACGGCTTCAATTATCGTTTAGTTTTTTTTATTCATCTCGTTCAGCGATTATGTGTGGACACTCAAATTCCATTCGAACATTGGAAAAGGGTGAGCTCTACCTCCAAGCCTCTTAGGAGGAGGGCATCAGTAGTGATTAAGTTATTTTCAGATCCATACACTCTCCGGGGGTGAAATTAATAATAAAATTTCTTTCAGATACCATTAGCAATGGGGATGATTTAGTTCGTAGGAAAGCAGTTTGGTAAGATTTTTCCAGTTATATATTATGATTGCCATGCCTGTATTTTAACCCATCCCCTCCAGAATTGACTGCCCATACAAATGCCCTTGCAGACAGAATTAATTTGTGCACTGTAATTCAACGAGAGCATCACTTTACTATAATTGCTGTGAATTTTTTATTTGTTATTGGATTATAATGAAACTTTGCAAGTATCAATAAAACAATATTTACAATAGAATGACATATTTTTTTTGTTTATTTATAGCAATGAAATATATATTTTAACAGGGTGAAAAAAAATATAGAAAAATATTTTTACTAAAACTAGAAAACAAACTTTAATTTTTAATATTTATGAAGTAAACAATAATTATGCTACATATATATATTTTATCATATTATATTTAATATATTCTACAAATTGGTGGCTGAATGATAAATTTTGAAACACTCAGGGAGGTGCAGTGCAACTTGGCATTTAGTGCACTACTACACCAAAACTATGCACTCAGATAAAATAGATTTCTATAGTTTTTTGTTCTATGAAATTTTTTTAAATTTTACCAATATGTTATATTATCCTTTTATTAATAAAAAACTTTCGCTTACAAACGATAGATGGTGATAGGAACACTAAAATTAAGATAGAACGCAGTGTTACCTATATGAGGCGGTGTGCTACACGGCCGTGGGAGTGATGACCATTAATTTTGTTTCGGCCCGTGCGCTACACCGCCTCGGGAGGGAATGGGTTAATGTATAAGTCTTTTCAGGTACCTGACAGCCGATTATTTTTAAAAGAATATTCTTTTCAGAGACAGCGTGTTTATTTTCCAGCAGGAGCTAATAATATGTTTGATTTGTCCTTTTCAGCAATTGTTCTTCATCTGTATATCTACCAATTTTGTAAATTTTTAATATTTTACTCGTAGCACATATCTTTCTTCCCCGCCATATTTAGTTAGGGACTGTCTAGCGGGCATTTAAACAATTTTATTCATTTGTTATATGAGATAACATGTAATTGAATTAATTTCAATACAAGCGTAGAAATTACCGAATAATACAAAATCTTTTACGAGCACATGAAGTAAGATAACCATAGAAATTCAAATGTCAAGATATTCTGCGTGAATTGTAAGAAAAATGGCGGATGCGTAAATTGCTCGTTGTTGCTTCTTGGCTTAAAAGTTGACCTGTGGTTGTTATTAGTATTTTTCAAATTATTTTTAATACATTCAAGGAAAAATGGCCGAAGCGGTTGTAGAAAATAGACCGTTGCCTGTTCGATTCTTTTGTCACAAATGCAATATTGAGTTGGAACATGTTTTACAGGTATAAAATCAATATTCAATATTGTTCATACTTTGTTTAGCTCTGAGTTTGTGCATTTATTATTGTTTTTACAGTGTTATATGCTGACGCATTTTTTCATTCTCTAAATTCGACTCAAGACACAAAAAATGTGTCATTAAATGTCTGCGCAATTCGATCAAAACAGTTGTCAAAAAATAATGTAACCTTGTGAAATCATTAAAAAGACGTTTAAAATACGTATATTTATTATCTTATCATTCGAGAAGGGTGTATCGTTATCGTATTGTGTAGTCTTCTGTATTATCAGCTGATGTGGGATTGCATTTAGTATTGTATATTTATTAATAGCATTACTTTTATACATTGTTTTTTCAATTAAACGTCTTATTTGGCAACATCGCCGAGATCATCAAACATAATATATTTTCATTTTATTCACATTATCAATTCAAATTTACGTATTTAAAATATGGTTTTTGCATTTAGCATAAATGAGCAAGAGGAGGTCGTAAGGTGACAATAGTTTATGAATTTATATCTCAATATTTTCCCATTAAAATGAAATTCATGTTCTGATTTGTTTTTTTTTTACCATTATCTTCATTTCTTATCTAACTTTATTGATCATTCCACAAATGGATACTTTTTTATTATTTCCTATGGAATATATTCTACTTAACAGTGGTTGTATCTTACACAACTATGTATAATATTATCATCACTTTAAGATCAAGGAAAAAATCAAGATTATTGTCAAATATCAAGTAAAGATTTTTTTAAAATTGTATTTACTTCATGTACGAAAATTTCTACAATTTTATTCAACCAAAAAAATCAACATGAGGCTATACACAGTGAAGTGGTAGGTATATTTAATTTATATTAAAAAAAAAAACAAATAGAAAGACAAGCACGTAACATGATTAAATGTTAATACACAGCAACAAAGAATGGAAGGGGATAGAGGTTGTGGGAGGAGAGATGAAGAAGGGGTGTCAGTTAAAAGTTATTATAAAGGTGTAACAGCTTTAGTCTCTTTTTTAAAGAGTTGAATTGATTGAGACATCGTAATATCATCACTTAAGGTGTTCCATAGTCTTGCTGATTGTGTCTGAAAAGAGGAACCGATGAATTCAGTAGAATGAATGGGAATAACTAGTGTGGTACAATCAGCAAATCAAAGAAGCAGACCATGATTTTACAAGGAAATAGCCTCAAGATATTGTGGTGAATTAGTGTTCATTATACTATATAGTAGTGACAGTAAATGAATGTTGACATATCTTAGGCCAGCGAAGATTTTGATAAGAAGGAACTTAATCATATTTTCTAAGATTGTAAATAAAGTGTAAACATACATTTTGCAATCGTTCAAGTCTATTAACAAGTGGGGGATTATGGACGTTCCTCAACGTTCATAATAAATTTTCATTAAAGGTTTGTCAACGTTCCTCAACGTCATGGTGTATAAATGGTGGTGCATGGTGCATAGCAGTGGCATCTATGCACAATATTCTAAAATATTTTAAAACACAGTTTTAGCAGTTATTGACGTAGTAGTAACACTTAAAATACCATGTGACTTTATCATCCTTTTTTTCTGATGTAATGTTATGTATGATAAAAACTCAAACCCTAGAGTTGCGTTCAAAACGAACGCCGAGCGCGCTTAGTGAACGCTCCAAGCCGTTCATAATGACCGGAAACAGACGCTCAAAAGACACTCTGTGGTGTTAGATTGAACGTCGAAAATATAGAAAGTTATACAAAACTTTTATACTCAGAATTTTAAAAATTTGTTTCAATCAGGGGTTATCAACTTTTTAATTTTTTCTTTATTTCTCCATATATCTCCAAAACCATAAAAGCTAGAATGCTAAAAATTTGTATAAATATAGAAAAATACAAAACCTCAAATTTGTTTACTCAAAAAATTTCCAAAGTTTCTCAAACATTTTTTTGATAAATTTTGATAATTTCATGATAAATTTATGTGTTTAATTTCCTATATTTCTGGAATTTCAAAAATATCGATAAAATCCGAAACACCCAACTAGATAATTTAATTTTCTATAAAAAATATGAAAATTGTGGTACATTTCAATTTTTTTTTAACAATTTTTATAAAAATTGAATTTAGTGACGATATCGCTTCATAAAATTTGTATGGTAGTGGCCTATACACAATACCTAAGAAGACTTAATAGTTTGATACTTAATCTCCAAACATACATACATACCATCATGCTGTATTCATTTTCTGGGTAGGAAAAAAAGACTGACCTCCATACTATCCTATCTTGACATACATACCTACATGTGTTGTATAGAAAACAAAATATCTTAAAATATTCAATAATTTTGATTTATGGGTTTATAGTTTGGTACGTATTCTTCTACTATACATACTATCGCTATTGACAGTTGGATCTCATATGTTACATGCAACTAGTAGCATTTATATATTAATTCATATTGTTCATGGTTTTACCCTTGGAGGGAAGAGTAGTATGGGGGCATTCATAAGATTTACTGACAAGGTTTAAACATTTTATTTTTTTGAAATAGCAAGTTACAATTCATAATAATGACATTACAATGGTAAGAAAAAAGCATTTGATTTTAATCGCAAACAAATGTAGAATTATTTAAAACTCAGAAAGCACGGATAAATGATGTGAATTGTAGTACACTTATAAAAATATGATAACATAAACAATTATTTGTATGAATTTGAGAATGTATTAGTTAATAATATGATAAAAAAATATTTATCTTAACACAAAACATTTATCAGCAGTTTTCAATCTGTCGATTGATGCGGCTTCCAAACTGTAGAATTCCATAATAATTATGATAAATATGAACACATATTATATTCTACAAAAAAATTTGTTCGACTTCCGACGACCGTTTCGGCTTATAAGCCGAAACGGTCGTCAGCAGTCGAATAAAATTTTTTGTAGAATATAATATGTGTTCATATTTATCATAACAAAACATTTAGATTGACCAAAATTGAAATAGACTCATAACTTATGTAAATGTTGGTGTCAATATCATTATGTTTTCTGCACTGCCATTAAACAACAAATGATTTCATAATTAACTTATGAAAACCAGTTGTTGTAATAAATTTATAGTGGAATCATTAAAAATGTATACTTAATATTATTTTTTATACTCATATTAAAATAAAAATAAAAACCACCAAGTACTTTCGGTTGAAAATCTAAATTAAATATTTTTATTATTTCAGGATTATACCTGTCCATTTTGTTCGGGAGGATTCATAGAAAAACTAGAAGACAATGATACAATTACAGATACCGGACGTGATTCTACCCCGAGAATTTCAGGAGGTACTAGGCCCAATCCACCATCAGCCGATGAAACCAACGACATAGATATGGCTACATCAGATGACTCTGAAGAATTTTTACAGGTATATTTGTATACTTGATACATTTTTTCAAAGCGCACGCATATAATGTGAGGTGGACAGAGTCAGCAAAGTGGACTTACATAGTTGATGCCTTAAACGCACTGTAGATGGACGGTATTTTCAACGCGGTCCAATTTTCAACACAGGCAGCCCCTCTGACTTGCCTTTATATTCATATGTCCCCACCAAACAGAGACAGTTTTCCTTGCGTCTCCATCCAATAAACAATATGTAATCAGAACAAGCATTATTATTTCGCTCCACCAAATAGGTAGTCTCAATATGACTCAAATACCTATAGTGTTGACTCCTGACGTAATATACTTTTCTATAGTGGTGAAAACCCGACGTGTCAAATTTCATTACTCGGGTCCCACGAGAATATAATCATCGCCGCGATTATGAAAACACAAAACTGCTTATGTTTCATATCTAAATACACATCTAACTAAAGATAACTTTTCTTCGAAAACAGATAAGTAAAACATGACTATTATCGTTTAATAATGTTCAGGCGATCATCAATTTTCCACGACCTGAAACTATAGAAGAGCTACTTTGGTTCCTAAGAATGATGAATTTCTACCGAACTTCTATTCCTCAAGCCGCACACCTGCAAAGTGAGCAAAACGCTTTTCTGCACAACAGCAAAAAGAAAGACAAGACACCAGTTCCATGGACGCAAACTGCCATACAAGCATTTGAAAAATGCAAAGAAAGTCTCAAAAATACAACTATCCTGAAGAAAACGCCTAACTGGCACTCATGACAGATGACTCAAACTCTTGCATTGACAGCGTCCTTCAACAGTATTTAAATAATCGCTGGCAACCCCTCGGGTTTCTTTTCAAAAAAATTAAGCAAAACCCAACAGCAATATAGCACTTATGACAGAACTACTCGCCATCTATATGTCAATAAAACATTTCAGACCATGTTAGAGGGAAGAGACCTCATTGTCTACACAGACCATAAACCACTCATTTTTGCTCTTACCAAAAAAATTTCATCTTCTTAGATTTCATTGCTCTGAGATACGGTATATACAAGGCGAAGACAATCCTATAGGGTCAATCCATTTGAAATCACCCAATATTGATAAAATTTGTGCTCATCATTTTTGATTTCTATAGATTTTTTACCATGTGTTACCTATAGATAGACAGTCACAAAACACTATTTGAAAAAAATTAAAAACCCATAGTTTTTTTCTGGCGGCCATATTTATAATGGCGGGTGGGCAAATATGAATGAAAAAAGTGGTTTCCGGAAAATTTAATTGCCAAGCTATTTTAAAAGATATCAGAATAATTCTAAAACCATTGTGTTCAGCAGGAAATACACTTTATGTATACATTTTTAAAATTATTATGTCATGCAAGAGAGTCATCAAATTTTTTTCTGTAAAAACTCGGAAAAAAATGATAAATTGTTACTTTTTAAGATCATCTTTTTTCATGAAGGAAATGAGACTCACTAATAATATGTTGTTTCTGTTTTGAATACTTACAAAACTACCTGAAGTATAAGTTTTAGTCCTGAGAATGCACTTATTTTTTTTCTAGAGCTTTTCAAAAATGGCCGAAAGCCCGAAAATGTCAATTTTCTCAAGTCAATAACAAAAAAGGGACTGAATTAAAACAAGTGAAAATTTTACAGAATATTATTTATACACATAGGAATATGGGTTCTGCCTGAAACTGTGTTTATCTAGTTTTAAACTATGACCTCTTAAATTAGTATTTTGGTTGAGGCAGAACATCAGCTTCAATTCAGGGCAGTCATAGTGTTTGTTTAGTATTTTGAAGGTTTCTATGAGATCCCCTTTCTTTCTCTGTTCCTCAAGAGTAGTGAGGCCCAACACATTCAGATGTTCTTCATATGATAAGCAGCTGAGGCCATTTCCCAGTTTGGTAAACCTTCTCTGCACCCTTTCCAGCATGCCTATATCTTTCTCAAAGTAAGGATTTCAAACTTGGTAACCATATTCCAAAACTGGTCTCACATAAGTTTTATACAGGGAGCGGCAGAAATAACTCCCCAATTTGAAGGGCTATTAAAAAAATAATAGATTTTAGTCAAAGTTTTATTATACCATAATAAGAATTATCATTGCCATTTATTGTAAACATAATATCTAAATGATAAAAGTTTCAGTTACTTAAAAATAATATCACTTAAATGGCGACCGTCATTGCCTCACTTGGAAATTGCGCATTACTCTCCTCGTCATCTCTTGTGGAATTTCCGCGATTTCGTGTCGGATAGCAGCTTTGAGTTCGTCGGTTGTCCTCAGTTTGTTTTTGTAGACTTTACTCTTCAGTCCAGACTCGCCTTCTACCACTAGCGCTGAGCTACGACGACGCTGGCAAATTCGGGATTTATTTCTGCCGCTCCGTGAGGCTTCAGTCGTGTATAGGCAATGACGGTCGCCATTTAAGTGATATTATTTTTAAGTACCTAACTGAAACTTTAATCATTTAGATATTATGTTTACAATAAATGGCAATGATTATTCTTATTATGTTATAATAAAAGTTTGACTAAAATCTATTACGTATTTTTTTAATAGACCTTCAAATTGGGGAGTTATTTCTGCCGCTTCCTGTATATTATAATCAACAAATCATGTGGCAATTCTGTTGTTGTATTCGCTTATTCACACAGCTATAACTTATATAAGTTTGTCTCTTTCACAGCCATTACTTGGTGTGAGAGATAATTATAATGTGATAGCGAGAAAATATATCTGCAGTGTGTTCTGTCGCGTGTGCTCTTTCTTGATGACATTGTAAGAATTCGTTCAGAAAGAAAACTGTACCATTTTTGATGTTCGTTTTGTTCGCATATAACGTGTCTATATATAAAATGTCATTGGCTTTCAGTCTTAGCAATATAGGTATTTTTACTAATTTTTTTTCAAAATTCCAAAATTAGTCTTCTATAATTTTATAAGGGAAATCATGATGTGACCATATTGAACAATAAATAATTATAATTTGTAATTACTACCCTCAAATAGTCATGCTGTGTTTATGTATTTCACTATTTATTATTAAGTTGTGCATGCAAATGAGACAGTAAATTATTACAGACAGATGAAAGTAAAGGCGACCGTTGGGCAAATTGGCAACCTCCATGGAATCGTCGAGACGACTCTCCTAGAATAGTCAGTTCTCAGATATTTTGTTTATTGCATTATCGACTTTTAAGTGCCGGAAGGGGTATAAATACACCCCAGAATCTATATTTAATAAAGTATATTTAAATTTTGTCACAATTTTTAAAACAACAAAGTTTAATCCACAAGGATGAGTATAAATGATACAAACCTGTGTCTAGTGATAGCGCTAAGGCTTGTATAACTTATAATCGTCCTTATACTCGTTGTTTTTAAATATTTGTAATTATATTAATTCATAAAATGAGCTTCCAATGTGTTAATAAAAAATACATTGAACTTAATAAAATGTTTTTAAGCAATCGTCTTATGAATCTGAAATTATGTTTTGATATTTTTTAGAATCATTTAAACAGCTGTATTTGTGCATTTATAATGAAAAATGTAATCATTTGCTATTGTTATTGATATATTCGGAGTCATCTTGTTAACACCTCAAAACCATTTTCTTTTCAGTTTTAATTATTTGAAGTGTCCTCGTGTGTTTTGTCTTTTTGTATCTATTTTAAGCTACGCTTATATACTGAATTATAGTGAACATAGCGATAAAAGATTAACTAAAAACAAAGTATAATTCATAATATTTTACATGGTGTGTTGCTGGGAATCCAGTCTATCATATTTGAGATTTCTCCCCCTTCGGCTCATAAAGGTTGATATTTATGTTTGGTTTGAATCAAGTTGAATGTTTGTCCCTTTTTTTAATCCAAATTTAAACATTAATTACATTTGTGTGTTGTATATTTTTCTCAGTTCCCTGTGTTGCTATATTTACTTATAATATTAATTTCTTTATAATATTTAAGTAAATTGTATTAATTAAACAATGGGGAAAATATTATAAATATTCAAATTTCAACATATAGTCCACTCATCAATATTTATTTTTATTTATTTTATTTTATTTATTACAAAAAGATATATTTTACATAAAAAAAAATACATAGAAAAAAAAGAAATTAAAACACTTTATAATATGACTTCCTTCAAAAAGAGATATACTCGTGTTTTGAAGGGAGTTGCAACTATTTACATAATATAGAACAAAAACAAAGTAACAAAATAATCATAGGTAACAAAAAACATACTTAAAAATAGACATAGGTATATATGCTATATTAAAAAAAAAACAACATTTAAATATCAATTACGATTAATAAAATAAGTGCATAATATCTACATATATAACAACAATGAATAAATAAAACCAGTTTTTATACACAAACCCTCTTTATATCTACATAAAATTTCTTTAGATCGATAATATCCGTATGTCTCTGCTCAGGCAACAGTTCGTTAAACCACTTAACGCCAAGATAGGTATAGTGGTTTTGTGCGTAGGCCGTTCTTTTTTTTGGTATATTTAGTATCACATTAAATCGATGAGTGGCTCTTATACAATCCGAAGCATGTACTCTATCGACGAAATACTCCCTGTAGATCTGCTTCAATGCATTTCTCTTATATATAGCATGCAGTGATGGGACATTTGCCTCGGTAAAGAGGCTAGTCGTAGGGTAGTCTCTGGGTTTATTTAAAATTATTTTTAAGATACTCCGCTGGATGATATAAAGGGGTTCGAGGTTAGTTTTATAAGCACCACCCCACGCTATAATCCCATATTGCATGACAGATTGAGCAAGTGCAAAATATATATTTTTCATCGCAGCAATGTCCAAGAAAGTCCTCAATCGATAGAATACATAAAATAATTTCCTCATTTTACCAATCGTATTACTTATTTGCTCTTTCCACTTATTTTCTCTGTCAACATTAATACCCAAATATTTTATGTTTTTTTCATTAAGCAGAGCAATACATTTATCTTCATTACATTTATCAGATCCGGGACAGTTACTTGAATGTATTTTAATTAATATTTCCTCCGGAATAAGTTTCCTAGTTATTGCGAAAGGAACAACGCTAGTCTTAGTTGCGTTGAGAGACAACAGATATCGATCGAACCATGACTTTACAATATTTATTTCAAAACTAGCTATTTCGGTAGCTTCATCCCATGAATTAGCCGCAGTAATCATGACCGTGTCATCAGCAAAAGATATTATTTTGGATTTTAAGTCCAATTCTAGCAGTCCATTAACATATATTAAAAACAAAACAGGACCTAATACCGTTCCCTGCGGAACTCCAAAACGCGATGAAACTGGTTCACTAATCACTTTTTTCAATTTCACGTGCTGTCTACGGCCATCTAAATAACTACACACCCACTCAACAGTGCAACCCGACATTCCTATTGTTGGGGATACGAAGCGGCAAACCCCTCCGGTTTGCCAACATTATAAATATCCCCACCATGCCGCACGCTCGCCAGTTCTCTCGCGGCACCGTCAAATAAACAACTTCAACCAGAACACGCTTTTCATTTGATCAATCACATCAAGTAGGTTAAATACCTAAAGTGGAGACAACCGACGTGATTTTTGCCTACGTGGGTAGCGTTTCGTGTTTCATTTCTCCGCTCCCACGGACAAAACATAAACAGGTGCCGCGATCAAATTGCTGACTGTTATCCAAAGAGATAACAATGTGTTTCTGAGAACTCAAGTTTTTTGCTGACTTTCATTCGCATGTGAAACTTCGCCACCAAGTTTTCACAAACAACATTTTGTGAAAAGTAACTTTGATTTTTTTTTACTGTGTCGACATTTTTTTCTCCAAGTGATTAACAATTCGGACATTCATATCCAATGTGATTTATTCTTTCGTTTTTATAAAATATCCTACAACTATTCAGACTCTTACGCGTCAGAAACAATGGTGTCCACCTCGCAACAACCCTTGATGGACGAGATGGTCCGCTCATTACAGCGCCTACAGGTGGAAGTAGCAGCGCTCAGGAGTGAACAAGCCAACAGGAGCAGACCGCAGTGGCGACAACGCTCACGTTCACGGTCGCGCCCACATGATAAAAGAATCTCCTACAGAGACAGAAGTACGTCAACACAAAACGAAAATTCTTCCTACAAATGCTGGTATCATACCAAATTCGGAACCGCAGCAAAACGATGTAAGGAAGGTTGCACATATATGTCGGAAAACTAAAGCAGGCGCCGACGATCGAGACAGTCGGCGTCGAAAGCACGTCTCGCCTATGTGTTACAGACAGAGAAAGTCGAACACAATTCTTGGTAGACACGGGTGCCGACATTTCCGTCTTATCAAGACATCATTTCAGATCATCTATTCCGACAGAATACAAACTATATGCCGCAAACGGAACGAAAATAAATACTTATGGAAAAAAATCACTAATCCTGAACTTGGGACTGCGAAGACCGTTCCGATGGACATTCGTTATCGCCGATGTAAAAAGGTCCATCCTCGGCGCAGATTTCCTACGAGAAAACCAGCTACTCGTGGACTTACATGGAAGAAAACTAGTGGATAAGGTGACAACCCTGTCCACCAAAACGTCCGTGTCCAACTGTCCCAGTAGCAAGATCTACGCTGTGGACGTCACCGACCGTTTCCATCAAATCATACATGAGTATCCGGGCGTTACAAGGCCGGATACCTTCAAGGAAACTCCCAAGCATGACGTCTACCATCACATCATCACCACGGGACCGCCGATCTGCGAAAAAGTACGACCATTAAATCCTGCAAGATATAAAGCAGCGAAAGAAGAATTCGAGAAGATGTTAGATCTTGGTATTTGTCGACCTTCGAAGAGTCCGTGGGCTAACCCATTACATATCGTCAACAAGTCCTCAGGAGAGGCCAGAGCATGTGGTGACTACCGTAGACTCAACGCTATCACAACGCCAGACCGATATCCAATACCCCGACTATTGGATTTCACCTACATTTTAGAAGGAAAAACAATTTTTACCAAAATAGATTTATGTCGAGCGTACCACCAACTTTCTATCGCACCGGAGGACGTTCCAAAGACAGCAATAGTGACTCCTTTCGGACTTTTTGAATTTACGAAGATGAACTTCGGCCTCCGTTGCGCTGCCCAAACTTTTCAAAGATTTGCAGACATGATTTTTCGCGGTCTTAACTTTATTTTTGTGTATTTAGACGATATCCTAATTGCGTCAGAAAACGAAGAACAACATGTCGATCATCTACACCAAGTTTTATCAAGATTGAACAAATATGGACTAACTATCAATATCAATAAGTGTGAATTCGGAAAAACTCGAATAAATTTCCTCGGGTACGAAATTAACAGTGAAGGCGTTACGCCTACAAAAGACAAAGTGAAAACCATTGCAGATTATCCCAAACCAAAAACTATTGAAGAATTACGTCGTTTTCTAGGCATGGTGAATTTTTATAGAACCTCAATTCCTCAAGCAGCAACAAAACAAAAGAAACTTAATGAATATCTCCATAACGCCAAAAAGAAAGACAAATCGCCGATACATTGGACACCAGACGCGGATGAAGCGTTTCAACAATGTAAAGACAGCGTCGTAAGCGCCATCACATTGTTTCATCCTGTGAATAATGCACCATTATCTCTTATGACAGACGCCTCTGGAACGTGCGTAGGATCTGTTTTACAACAAAGAGTGAATAACCAATGGCAACCACTCGGTTTTTTCTCGAAGAAATTAAGCGAAACGCAGCAACTATATAGTACTTACGATCGAGAGTTGCTAGCCATATACATGTCCATCAAACATTTCCGCAATATGATAGAAGGCAGAGAGGTAATTGTTTATACAGACCATAAACCCCTCACTTTCGCCCTAAGCAAGAAGATGACGTCATCCGACACACCACGCAGACTTAGACATCTAGATTTTATTTCCCAATTTTGTAATCAGATTAAATATGTCCAAGGAGAAGAAAATTCTGTGGCAGACGCATTGTCACGTATAGAAGAAGTACATCTTCCGATCTTATTCGACTTCGGTGAACTCGCGAAAGAACAAGAAAAAGATGAAGAATTACGCGAGCTGAAAAAGCAGAGTAATCTTCATTTCAAAAATATAAGCGTGACTGACACGGGTCATCAACTTTCATACGAGATATCGATGAAGCAAGCGAGATTATACCTACCTCTGAAATTTAGAAGAAAGGCGTTTGATAAGATACACAATATGAGTCACCCAAGTATCAACTCAACTCGACGTTTAATGACACAGAGATACATTTGGACGAACATAAACAAAGATGTTTCACAGTGGGCGAGGCATTGTTTACATTGTCAAAAGGCAAAAGTCGGTCGACATACGATCTCGCCACTTGGCGATTTTCCGACCGTGAGTCGATTCGAACACCTACATATCGATACAATTGGGCCAATGCCGATTTCACAGGACAACAGATACTGCGTCACAATGATTGATCGTGAAACATCCTGGCCTGAAATAGTTCCTGTGCAGAACATAACAGCAGAGACAGTAGCCGATGCTCTCGTTACGACGTGGATTTCCAGATTCGGATGCCCTGCTTATTTGACTTCAGACCAAGGACGCCAGTTCGAGTCTGATCTATTTAACCAGCTTGCTAAGAAGTTCGGTATAGATAGAAGAAGAACGACCGCATATAACCCCAAGGCCAATGGGAAAATTGAGAGGTTTCACAGAACCCTTAAGGCTGCCATCAAGGCACGTTGCGATGATAACACTCACTGGACTCAAGAACTTCCTATTATCTTGTTAGGGTTACGCTCCGCCCTCAAACAAGACACCGGTTACAGCCCAGCCCAAATGGTTTACGGCGCATCGCCGAGACTACCTGGTGATTTTTTTGTGCCATCTAAGCCAAAAATCAACGACACCAGCTATACCACCTCCCTCATCAATTTTTTCAACAACACTATTCCCTCACCTGGAAGACGCCCTGCCGCGACCAGGGCTACTTTTCAATCTCCAGACCTGGAGACAAGCTCCCATGTTTTCCTGAGGAGAGAGGTGAAAAAACCGCTTACGCCTCCATATGAAGGTCCTTACCAAGTCTTGGAACGGCACCCAAAATTTTTCAAAATCCAAACACCCTCTAAAGTTGTCACCGTTTCTATTGATCGTCTAAAACCTGCCTACATGTTGCGGACAGACGACTCAATTTCTTCGTCAGCTAATTTGACAGACACAAACAACTCGAGGCAAAGTCCAATTACTGCACCCGTTCATTTACCGATCGCTGAGCCAAATTCCAGTGAACACACACGTGTACCTGTGTTGCAAGCGGAACCTGCTCGTTCAGCAAATTCCTCGACACATGTTTTCACCAACAATGCACCTGCACCGTCAACAACGGTAACAACTCGCGCTGGTCGAGTCATCAGAAAACCAGTACGTTTTTCGTTTCAAGCAAATTGAGAAGCCCAAGCCCCAACATGGGGTTCAAGCAAACACGGCCAGGCAACACATTTTTCTGTTCACGCCTAGGCAACACCGGATAGACCAGGACTGTAGAGGCTTACACAGCTACTCGTCTTGGAAACCAAAATCCCAAATAGACTTTCATAATTCTACAGTGCCACATAAACATTTTACCCGACATTTTTCGTCTTGTATGATACCCAAGTGATACCTATTTCTTATCTAGTGTTATATTATGTCAGTGTTTCTAAACTATATCATGTGAATCATTTTCTTGTGAACTATGTACATTCGATTTAAACGTTCCTATTTTATTTACACAGAAGCATTTTTACCAATATTGCAGCTAATATTAAGACCATGGCTCAAACTAGATTTTCGATGTTACATATTATTTTCTACTCAACATATTTCTATTCAGCATAATAGTAACTTCAATAATAAATGTTTTCAATTGTTTTCCCAGGGGACGCCTTGTGACAACCTTTGAACGACATTGTTTTTATTCAAAACGCGCTTGAGTCGGCGATTTAAGGCCTGATCGTTGATTCCAGACGAAACATCGAGAAAGTCTAGTTTGCTTTTTATTTCATAAATATAATTTCATTTATTATGCATTTTTCAAAAGTAAATTTACAATGACTAATCGGCTCGCAGCTACTGATAAATATTAAACATGTAATATGATACCGCGGAACAATTACGATAAGACACTGACTCGACCGACCCATTTGTACAACCGATATATTTTATAAACAAACCTTTTATGTTGTATCAACACTACACATATCAGTGTTTCTCAAACTGTGAATGTATTGTTTTATTATTAAGATTTATAACAAACATTTTTGTCAATTTTTTATAACATGTACGATTTTTTTATATAACGTTATCACTTGAGGGTGAGCACTGTTGGGGATACGAAGCGGCAAACCCCTCCGGTTTGCCAACATTATAAATATCCCCACCATGCCGCACGCTCGCCAGTTCTCTCGCGGCACCGTCAAATAAACAACTTCAACCAGAACACGCTTTTCATTTGATCAATCACATCAAGTAGGTTAAATACCTAAACTATATTCTTCAATTTTTGTATTAGTTTACTATGGCTAACACTGTCAAAGGCTTTCCGAAGGTCAACGAACACACCAAGACATTTTTTACCCTCATCAAGTGCTTCACTTACAACTGAAGTTAGTTTTGCCATAGCTTCACTACAGCCTATGTTCTCTCTAAACCCAAATTGATTTGAACTAAAAAGCTTGATCTTTTTTGTATAGTTTAAAATCTGTCTCTTTACTACCTTTTCATAGATCTTAGCTATGTTAGACGTGAGAGCAATTGGTCTGTAATTCGAGATATCCATAGGATCACCTGATTTAAAAACAGGGGTGATTTGTGTAGTTTTATATATAGAAGGAAATATTCCATCTCTCATACTTATATTTATAATGAATGAAATCGGCTTAGCCAATAATGAAAGATTAGCTTTTAAAATCTCCACAGTAACACCATCAAATCCTGGTGCGGATCGTCCCCTCATATGCTTAATTATAGTCTCTATTTCTTGTGGGCTAGTCTCTTCATATTCATAAAAGTCACGTGGGCTCCTTTGGTTCTGATTGTCTTCATTATGTTCCTGCTATAAACGTTGCCCCCCCCCACCCGTTACTACCCCCCTCAACTCCTCTACTTCCGCCATGTACCATCATCTCTACCGACTGTAACACACAAACGTAGAAATTTGGTCATTATTCATCCTGACAAGGAAGTGGTATGCTTCAAAATTGGTCAAATATAAAAACTCAATTAGTCGTTATAAAAGGAACATTTGTATATTTTAGAAATTTTAAAAAATGTACCACAAAGTGAATTCTGAGAATATTGATAATAAGTTAATTATTATTGCATTATAGCATTGGATTTTTTCCTATCGGGATTCAATGGTACAAAATTTTAGCATTTCAATAGAGACAAAGTTGGATTATTATAGGAAAACTGAGAAATCAAGGAGGGCTTGCGACCTGTCATTGGCTGGTTTACGTGAGCACTTTATGCGCACATTCACCAATAATGCCTTTTATTTATTTAAATTTAATGTCAACACATACAGCATTAGCTGTAAAGTTGGGGGTGGCCGCAGCCCCACCCTAGGATTCTGGGCAACAGGTCGGTGCCCCCTTCAATTCTTACCTATGGAAGAGCAGGGCAGACGCCTTAATGCCTCGCTCGGCGGTGACTCATCAAACGTGGCGATGAGTAAGTCTGCATCACTGGGCGATGGAAATCGAAAAACTGAAAGTACTGTCCGGTGGTGTACCTGAAATTCGCCAACATGAGTACTAAGGGGTGGAGGAGCCCCCCGTGATGATTGGTCGGCACGACCCACTCGGCGGTAGCCCGAGCTGATGATGAGACAGGTGCAGCCGACGCTGCGCCTGGTGTGGAAATCGAAGAACTGAAAGTACTACAGGCGTGGCGAAGGCTCCCTGTGGCAGTCTGTTGTTCCTGGCACTGTTGGGAGGGTAACCCCTGCCATGATTTACGGGCCTTCACGAGTGTGGTTGGACTCTTAGTGGCAGTGGTATGAAATATGCATGGTGGTAGTTCTTGTTTTGTCCGACGAGCAGCCGCTCCGGGGATGAACAGAACACTTAGTTCTATAATGTTCCCTATGGAGTGGGGTAGGTGACTGCGACTTTTCCTCTGGTTATAAAATTTGAATGTTATACTAAAAACTATATACAAAAAATGATTAAAATTTGAATAGTGAATTACATTACTAGTTTTGTAGAAATATTAATATAGTTTTTTCAATAAAGAGAAGACAATGGAGAGACAAGTTAAAAATAATGATAAGAAAAAATAAATCTAAAATTGAATAGGGAATTATTAGAGTTGTGGCGTCCCTACATTCGACATAGCCAACAACATGATATGTTGTCAACACTTATAAAATCCATGCGCCAGCATTTTCCGTGAGTGTCGTATGACACTCACTGGCCAATGGAATCAGAGATGACAACGAAAGCAACCTCAGCAGGCTATACTGGAGGACCACTCCAAAGCTGTCACTCACTTGACACGCCGAAAGCAATAAGCAACCTTAAAAGCTATACTGGAATAGAGTTCCAAAGTTGTCGAATAACTGCAGACATGCTGCAAACAATCCAACTATATTTATGAACATCTTCAAAGTTGGCGGACATACACACATGTAGTCACACGCATGCACATCATGCATGCATGAACTACACAAAATTATATGAAATTATACATTTTCCAACAGTGACATATTTTTTTTTTGCAAACTAGACATTCTGTGAAGTAAATTGTTGTCGAAATAAACAAAAAATGCTGGATCATGTTCCATAATAGACAATTCTATTTATTCCATTTTTGTTCCTACGAAAAAAGCAACCATGTAAATCTTCATACAGCGTAATGTATGCATTTGCAGAATGATCAATTTATCTACGATGTCAGCACAATCGACACATGACTAACTGGATTTATATTTTATAAATAAAACGACATAATGGAATAATAACATAGACTATTGACAACATATTGTGTTACAATAGTGCAATGAATTTTATTTTAAAACAACAGTGCAGTTCAATGGGCCAAGGTCGTAGGCCAGCTGACCCATATCAACAAATCAAAAAAGATACGGACCTAAATAAGGCAGACAAGAAGAATAATTGCAACATGTGTAGCTCTGTTACCATGGGGATGGTCATGTGGTGTCCCTACATTCGACATCGCCAACAACATAATACGTTGTCAGCACTTATTTAATCCACTCGCCAGCATTTTCCGTGAGTGTCGGGTAACACTCACTGGCCAATGGAATCAGAGATGACAACATCATCTTGCGGTAAATCAACCAATGAAGAGACGGATGATGTCATCGTATCACCGACCAGCCAAGACACAAGACAGTATCGCCTAGCAATCATCGCCACGCAGGCCTCGGAGTCAGTCAACTCCGTGTGGGCCTCGAGTTCTTTCCTGCCACATCAACAGTTTTATGGCAGCAATAGAAATTCATACATCATTCGTTATTTTCCATAAAAACATTTATCTATCATTATCATTGCATAATACTGAATTCCCACAGCGTATTCAATTATGGTGGAAACCATCAACAGTTATCCTCGGTCCGAATACAGAGTCGTACCTAAATACTAACCATATTTTCATTGCACTGTCGCTCACTTAAGCTAGGAGATCACGTGGCTTCCTAACTGGAGGATGCTACGAAGTTTTCGTATGAGAATAACATTGCAGAGACATATCTAAATACTTAGCGCATGCGCATCGACGTAAACTAACATTTGCAAACTGTCAAAAAGTAAGGTTGATAGCGAGGAACCTTACGAGTGGTTTTATACTAAAATACGAAATGTTTTCGATGGATGATGATTTTAGCCCATAGAAAGCTATCTATCTCTTTTCTTCATACACAATATTGTGAAATTCTACGCCACCGACTTTAAGTTTGGCGTAGTAGTAATACTAAATACTCAGAGGTTAGGAGTTAGTATTTAGGTATCTAGGACTGTGCATTCGGATCCTAGTGTACAAGAAGTCTATTTGAATGTACTATCATGCAGTATGTGTTGAATTACTTTTTTTTTTTTTTGGCAGTACTTAATGTCAGAAGTTCCCGATCTAATTTGTATAATCAGGTAGCTGATTATACAAATTAATGAGTTCCTTCTTATTGAGTTCCCTATCAATACAATTTTTGAAAGTTCTATATATTGTAATCATGAAAATCTGTTTGGAAAATAAGCTGAAAAACACCATCGCCATTTATGAAGTAACGAAGAAATCTTTTTGTAACGCCATCTATTGAGAAATTGGTTTGCAAACAACAAAAGCAACAGTCCTTATACATGAGATGATAATTCTTTTACACAGATGTCACCTCTGAATTCCAAACAAATATTTTCATAATTTAAATATAAAGAACTTTCAAAAATTGGATTGAAAGGGAACTCAATAAGAAAGCATGATTGGTTATCGTTGCGCAAGCTCATAAAGTGATCACATAAACCAGTCGATAAAAGGTCGTAAGCCCTTGCCTTGAGTTCCTGGTTATCTTATTATATTCCAACTTGGTCTCTATTAGATGTTAAAAATTAATTATTATTTATTCATTTGTATGCGCCATAGTGTATGCTTATATTGCTACAACATAATACATATGTAATTGCTTTCTTTGTTTCACTGGTTTCAAATGGCTTTTATTTCAAAAATCCAACATTTTTATGTTGTTTGGTTAATATTGTTTATTACACAAGTCATTATAATAGACTGTTGGTTTATTTTTTCTATTTGCAACATTCGGGGTTGCGAAATCGGGCTTTTAATTGGAACCTATATTGTGTCTGTCTTTGTCATTCCTAAAATTTTTTTACTATTCATATAAAATATGTTGTCCTTTTATGTTTCCAAAATATACTATCATATACAATTGTTTTAAAATTAATTTTTCAGGAAGCACCACATTTTGGATTCGGAAACGATTTAGCTTTTCTGATGTATAATAATCAAATAAGGTTTGTATAATTTATATTATATGTACATATTTACTATTTTTGATGATCATTTTTACAAAACTAAAAACACCGTAATTCTCTTAATTTTTTTGATATAAGATATGTTTATAAGGCGTTGATTTTTACGAATGTATTATCAGTATTGAATGCCCGACATTTCAAGGCTGGCAACTTGATAAAGATAAAAAAGCAGTGTACTGACCATAAAGGTATAGGGTTGACGTTTAAAACCCACCCCTTGCTAATATGACAATAATAATTAATAATAATAATGCTACAGTTGGTAGAATTGCTGACCAGCATGTGTAGACAGTAGGGATGGCAACTGACATATAATATTAATGTGAATTCTCTATAATAGTTTTTTTTTTATTTTACCCATTATATTTGAGAAAATATCTATAGTACAGTGTTTGTAATTTGTAAGGGTAGGAGCGCACGTAAGCTAATTTCATCAGCCATCTAACCAATGCTATGGTATGAGAGGGCGACTGATAATTTAATCATACAAGCGTATTCTCCTAAACTAAATAAATATAGATTTCAAAACCTACTTAATAATAATAATAATAAAAGACTTTTATTGAGTTAAACAACGTGGCGGAGTTATTGCCCGCAGGCAATCTCTACCAGTCACTTAGAAGACCTTACTTAGAAAATTTGGTTACTTATTATTGAAAAATAAATTATAAGAAAGCTATACTTAAATGGCTACTGGATTCTTATTTATATCTTGCTTCAGAGTCTGTAGGACATAATTCATGTTCTACTTTCTTCGTCTTCCTCATCAAGGTTAATTAAAAACTAATAAAAACTCAGGATTCATGATTCTATGCATAAATAAATACAAAATTTAATAATTAAAACAAAGATATTGCACTTTACAATACCACCCATCAAATTTGACTATTTTGTTTGGTCAGTTTGATTGTGTGTGTGCACAAACCACCCCCTCCACGCTGAAAAATTTCAAGATGATTGGGGATAACTATACTAATAAAGAAAATATTTTGCAGCCCCGTTAACATTTCCGGTTCCGAGTCCCGCCTTCTTCAGATGGTTCAACAGTTGACGGGCGCAGTGTCGGGTCTGTCTTCGCCCCTCCTGGTGGTGGGTGCCGGTGGAACCGGTGGTCCCAACAGCGGAGACTATGTGGTGTCCGGGGAGGGTCTGGACGCCGTCATGTCGCAGCTGCTGTGGCAGGTGGAGAGCGAGGGGCCGCCTCCCCTGGCAAGAGAGGCGATAGCACGACTGCCAGAGGTGCAGGTCACGGCCGAGCAAGAGGGACAAAGCGTGCAGTGCTCGGTATGCTGGGAGGCTTTCATAAAAGGTATAATTTTTGCTGTGCTTTTAGTTCTTACGTATATATTTTTCCAAGCGACGCTATTTTTCTCATACTCGCTTAGACCCCATTAAATTTCTGTCAAGTATTTCAAAGTGACCCCATGCTCGGGAAACTTAAAATTTGATGTTTTTATTTCCAAATTGCTAAAAAGGCACATCACTTTCATAAAATGGCATCGAAGAATTATCAAGTTTTCATAGTAAAATATTTAAATAAAAAATAATTTACTAAACGCATTTCATGAAAAATTTCCATACAAAATTTGAATACTTTGTGGAGTGACTTGGTAATAAAGAGTATATTGTTGGCCACAACCCACTCATTTTATATATAAAATAATCTGTTGATGTTTATAGCTGATCAGTGTTTATATGCATATTATGCTCACCTCAGTATGGGTTTTTCCCCTTGAACCAAATATGCATAAAGAGATTGTTAACTTTTTACACATATGTATATTACATTTCATTTATTTGTTACTGGAACCTTTGTTTTTGCATTTATTGAGTTGTTATCAATCTGTTTAATATATTTTTGTTTTGCCAATATTTTCAGATGAGAAAGTCCGAGAGCTGTCATGTGGTCACCTGTATCATCAAGGATGCATTACACCGTGGCTATCATTACACGCCACTTGTCCTATCTGTAGGAAGAGTTTAGCACCACCAGCTCCTGACGGAGGACGGGCAGCCACTCCTGGAGCGGACCTCGGTAATATTCCATCTCCTTATAGATTCAATATACCAGCAATGTCATTATTAAATATACACCCCCGATGTTGGCGAATCTCTCTGTCCTATCTTTTCATCTTCTTTTTGTGCCATGTCAGGTCCCCCTGTTGGCTTACACTCTGGTGTAGGCATCTCTGTCTTGAGCTAATCGAAACAGCTCTTCCACTCTGTGGACACTGGCCCATTATCATATGTTTCATAGCCAAGACGTCTACGTCCTACCCACATCATGACTACTTATCATTATGTCCTGTGCTGCCTGGAATATCTGCTCTACAGTTATGAAGCCCTTCCATTCTCTAATATTACGCAGCCAGGACATCTGTCTCCTTCCAGCATCTCAGTGATCTTCTATAAAGATATAGTAACCATTCACTCAAGTGAAAACATTTATATAAATAAAATATTTATAAAAATAAATAAAAACACACAGTTTTAATCCACAAAAGGAGTATGACTTTAATGAGCCTCATTAAAGTCATACTCCATCATCCTATATAATACATCCTTAGGCTCATTAAAGTCATACTCCTTTTGTGGATTAAAACTGTGTGTTTTTATTTATTTTTATAAATATTTTATTTATAACTATGAACTTCCACTGTGTTAACGAAAAAACTTGAAATTATTGAAAACATTTAGCTTACTGTATAACACAATTGTTAGAAGTCAATTAGAGCATGCGTCAGTCATTTGGAATCCACAATATAATACTTATATTAACAGTATAGAACGAATTCAACACATATTTTTAAGACACATGAAGTCTAAATTTGGTAATAACTACAAACATGAATTGGAGACTTTAAAGACAAGGCGAAGGACCTCAGACTTAATGTACTTTTATGACATAATAAACTCCAATATTGACTGTACAAACCTGAAAATTATTAACTTCCAACATACCAAACAGATGAACAAGGCACACTTCAACGTTCTTTTTAGACAAAAAAAAAACACTAACATCATTCAGAATTCACCATTGTACCGATGCCTTACCACATATGATAATTTGGAAAGGATCAGGTCCATGGACATACTCTGTATGTCCAGGACCCTTTACAGGCCACATTAGACAGGAACAATTGAGTGTGTATGTAACATGAAATCAAAGGTGGGCTGATTAAGTTACAATTACTTATGTTTTTCTTATTTATTATAATTGTTTAAAAAAATATATTATTGTACGTTGCCCATTTTTCAAATAAATAAAAGAAAAATAAGGAGCCTAATAATCGGGTGACACGAAACAATGAATAATTGCAAGGATAGGATTATATAACATTCTACTTATGTGTAAATCATATTTATGTAAATCATAGGTACACCGCCAGGTCTCGCCTTATTGTTCAGAGCTTGCGGAGTTCCGTTCCCCCAGCCCTCGACATCGACTACCACTTCGACCACGTCAGCTACGACGCAAGCTTCCAATGTCACCACGACGGCGGCCAACTCTGCAACGAACCTGCAGTCGCCCAACACAGACCCCTCAGTTACTTGGTCCACACCCGAGACATCCACATCCAGGATCATCCGCCCGGTCATCTCATTGCTGCGTTCCATATCGCAACCGGCCTCTTCCAATCCCAACTCATCAGATTCACAGCGATCACGACCACCACCTTCAAACTATGACATGGACTTGGAGTTTGATTAGATATGACACATTCGCTGTGAGTTATATGTTAAGCGCTGATTGCCCCTTTTATCCTATTATTTGGACGGCTTCATGTAGAATGAAATAATTATCCCAAAAAAAAACTTTTATATTCAATAGGAAACCATTTAAATAATAACCAAATAACAACTTGTTGGAAGTCATAGGCGTTATGTAAATTTAAATCTGTGGTTTTTATATCACATGCAAGCTTAATATTTCATTTTTAACTCGGGTTAATATCTTTCTACATGACACCTTCCATTTACAGTAGTACCTTGTTGATTAGGTCGTCTTTTACAATTTTAATAAAATCTACTTCACATTTAAATACATAATATTAAATATTATTAATACATATTCTAAATTAGCTATTATGCAAATCAGAAATGTTTTTCCTTAAAATCCCATTCAAATTAGTATGGCCCCATTAATTTGATTTACCTGTTTGTATATGTCACTTATTTTATCAATTTGCATCATTCATTTGAGTTTCGTTAAAATTATATTTAAATGAAGGCCAGTAAAAAATTTTTTATCATGGTGCTTTCACTAGAAACTGCTAGTATTTACTATTCATAATTTCTTTTTAGATTCAAATGTTTTCAATACATTTTGTATTTATTAAATGTAACTCCCACTGTGTTTATTGATCACTATTTTTTTTTTGAATATGTTAATTTTACTTTAACACAGCGCCAAACGGTGAATCATAGTTAAGAGGACATATAATGCTAAACTGAGTGACTGAAAACATGATAAATTGAAACCGCCTAATGCATTATGAAGATACGCCTTAGTAAGGGTAACTGTCGCGTGCGTTAAAAATGGTTTATATGTGATTCAAAATATCGGAAACCCCAAATTTGTTGATTTTTGACTTGAAAAGAAAAAAAAATATCGTTCATTCTCTTTGATTTTATGCACTCTTTAATGATATACTAGTTGCATGTAACACATGAGATCCAACTGTCGATGGCGATAGTATGCATAATCAAAGAATACGTACCAAACTATAAACAACACAAATTAATAAATATTTGAAGATATTTTATTTTCTATATAAAACATGTAGGTATGTTTGTCAGGATAGGATAGTATGGAGGTCAGTCTGTTTTTCCTACACAGAATATGAAAACAGTATAATGGTATGTATGTATGTATGTTTGGAGATTTAAGTATCAAACTATTAAGTCTTCTTACATATTTTGTATAGGCGACTACCATACAAATTGTATGAAGTGATGTCGTCACTAAATTCAATTTTTATAAAAATTGTTAAAAAAAATTGAGATGTGCTAATACAATGTTTATATTTTTTATATATAATTAAATTATCTAGTTGGGGTGTTTCAGCTTTTTTCGATATTTAAAAAAAAATGGAAATATAGGCAGTTAAACTCATAAACTAAAATATTTTTCTTAATTAAAAATGTTTGAGAAACCCTGGAATTTAAAAAAAAAACTAATTTGAGATTTTGTATTTGTCTATCTCTATACCAATTTTCAGCGTTCTAGCTTTTATGGTTTCTGAGATATATGGAAAAATAAAGTAAAAATTCAAAAGTTGATAACCCCTGACTGAAATAAAAATTCACAATTCTGAGTATAAAAGTTTTGTAGGCCTATAACTGTTTATATATTCTGAAAATTTGGGCTCTGTGAATTGAGCGGATCAAAAGTTATAAGGGGGGGACGGACACACAGACACACACACACAAAACTCACATAAAATGTTCTACTCCGAATTCTGAGTAAATCCATGTATGGGAACATATATGCTGCGAGGCCTCTAGTTGGTGTTATTAGCATGCAAAAAGTCCACTACACCATACAAAATTTTCCTTCGTACACGCATCTTGGCTTAATAATGTCGATTCATTAAGAGAATTGAATTCTCATGAACGAATCGACAGTTGGAAAAGATTTATTTCTCTACGACACATAGTTATGGAGTAATTAAAAAAAAATATGCTGTAAACAACGATGTTTTAAATAATTATTTTAGGGGAATTTATGCTGAATTTTAAAATTATGTGACAAACATTCACTAAAGAAGTGTTGAAAATACTTATGGTATTTTTTTAGAAACACACTGTTACACATATTAGAGAAATTTGATTTAAAATCGGGGTGTTTAGATTTATATGCCCCCTTAATTTGTTTTCATAGTTTACCTATATATGATTGAATCTCAATTATTTAGATTTGTATATAAAGTAGGCATATTGATTTCAGTTAATATGTTATCCCCAGTGACTCAGATATCAGTTTTCCTAGCGAAAGGTTAGTCGGGTTCATTTTGCAGTGGAGATGTGTTTTTTTTATCTTAGTAATATTTGGACCGATTCCATAGAATTAATCACAATGTACTCACAAATCTAATATTCACTTTCAAAAGTTCTTAAAGTGAATGTTATGCAATTAAAAAAAAAATATACAAAGCTGACAGGAACGGAATAAGAGGTCGCGGGCGCCCAAGAAAAGGATGGCACGACCATGTAAACGATATTTTGAAAGATGGAAATGTAAGAAGCATGAACAACAGACGAACATGTATAAGACGATGTATGAATGTTGATGAGGCGATGAATGTGTGTCAAGATAGAAAAATGTGGCGTTTGGTTCTCTCTGCCTACCCCATGAGGGACATGGCGTGATGGTATGTATGTATGTATGTATGTTATGCAATTAATGATTTACAGGGCTGCGTTCAGATAGAACACTCAACGTCAAGTGTCGGATGTTCCTAAAGTTTTAGATTATGCCATTTATCACACCAAGCGACGTTTCATTCTGAATGCAACTTGGGGCGTTTTAAATGTCAAATGTCATTTATCATATTTTCGTTGAAAGATAACAATTGGGCAGTGGAATCAATAAAATGCTCTCTGACCTTTTATAAGAAACATTTGAATTACATTTTTATTAAATTAATCACATTGTGAATGCATATTGTCATCAATCATAAACATAACTTCAACGTCGTCAACTGACAACAGATGCCACAGATAAAATAGAAGTAAACTTACTACTGATAAAATAGTGGTCAACAGATACTGTACCTGTCAGTGCGTTTTCACCCGACAATATTACCGGGCGCTTGGAGCGTATACTCGAAGTTCAATCAATCGCAACACAGTGTCCGTAGAGCATCTGTTTTCGGTCATTCTGAACGGCTTAGAGCGTCTCTAAGTGTACTCGACGTTCATTCTGAACGCACTCCAGGATGTTTATCCTTTTTTTAAAAACATTTAATAGATTTAGTTAATTTTTTATATATTGAAAAAATTGACTTCCAATTGATAAGGTTCTACTGTTTTATCTCCGGAAGTTGTATGTTTATTATTTTTGATTAGTGTGGTAAATTAAGATTTCGTGCCTAGTTTACTTTTAACTTGAAAATTTAAGTGTTATGGGGGGAGGTGATAAAAAAAATATAATGAAAACACTAAAAAAAGGTATATACTTTTATTTGCAAAAATATTTAGGTATGTACGTGTCTACTGGTCAATAAAATACTATTTTAATATCCTAATTTTTGACTTAAAGCTGTAAATATTTTTAGGTTAGTTATGTCATAGATTATAATGTTTTCACATCATTACATACTGATTATGTAATCAATTTACATTATTTGTTTTGGTTACTTCTTTTCTGTTTATTTATTTATTTAAAAATCTTGTTATATTTCAATTAAATCCGATAAAAGATTAAAATTAAATTATCATTTGATAATAATTGTGCATGCAGGTTATTGGATCATTAATAATTTTAACGATTTCATAATAAATTTTGTAGATTCCAGTGATTTGTATTTATTTTTGCATATAGTTTTTTGGTCGATTTTTTTTTCTTTTAATATTTCAGAATATTGTACTTTGCAAAAATATTGTTTAATTATTTGTTTAACTATTTCATGCAAAATCTATAACATATTTTTTTTTGTTTTTTTTTTTGCTATTTAAAATACATATTTAAATACATCTTGGTTTTATTAAAATTATATATACCTATTTATTATTAAATCAATGGGTACATCAACATTTCACAATTTTTATAATTTCAGAAATAATGATAAAAAATAGGTAGGTATTTTATTTTCATAAATAATTTTTAATAATACAGTAAATTATCCTGTTTTGATTTTTTTTAACGTGGATAGTAAAATTGAATTATAACAAGATTATAACCAAAAGATATTAAAGAAAACTGCTAGTTTCAATAAATTTAATTGTATATCAAACGTAAATAAAACTACATTATATATTATAAATATCATAATTTGCCAATGGTTAAGATTGTTCATCGCATGATATAGTTTGAATGTATAATTTATCTTTAAAAAAATAATTTTTCTAGTTATAATTTCCTTCAAACTCTAAAAATCTGTATTGATGAAGTATGATCATGTATGTAAGTGAAATGTAATATTAACAAACATTTATTTTAATAAAAAATATTTTTTTAATTTGAATTTGTTCTCGAGGTCATTAATACGTCATCCTGATATTTATTTATGCTTTTTTCTCAGGTAGTTTGTGTGTGGAGAGTTAAAAAATATTCCTCAATTGTGTTTAGAAATAATGTATAAAATATATGTATATTAAATATAGGTTTTGATATGTAATTATGTGAAGGTCATTTTAATTTCCCTATCTGTTATATAATATTAATTATTATTGTAAATGCATACATAATTGAAGCGTAGATTATGATAAAATATCGAGGCTTTAAATGAGTGTCATTATATCTAAGCCTTTCAAGTGAATTTGTATTTTAGATTTTTTTTTATCAAATAGAAAATTTTCCATACATAGAATAATACAATTTTTCAATGTATTCATATTTGTTGACGTTTAGTTATATTTTACAGAAAACGTATATAAAATCTATTTTAATACTGCTGTAAAATTACCCATTTCCTATGTGTGCCTACCTATTTTTTTTAATACTCCTCAAATTCTAAAATGTTTTTTTATGATAGCATTTCCTTGCAAGTCTAAGTAAGGAAACATGCTTCAGAAATAAATCCACATTTTTTGTAAGTATATTTTATATCAATGAGTCATATTATATTCATGAATTGTTTAATAAAAACGTACATAATAATTTTAATCGTTCTATACATACATTGATTTAATCAAATAAGCACTTTTAAATTGTAAAATTCAGGCATATTTTTCTTTATGTCTCCCGCAATATTGCTATTTTATACATCATTCTATTTCAAATTGTTAACTCAGGACAGGTCAACACGTACGTACATTACTAATTTTCCTCTTTTTTTTTCAATAAAAATATATTGACAATGAATTAATTCAATATCAGAATTCTACCGTAACTGCATCCGATCCCTCGGTCGATGTCGGGTCTGAACTATTCGGATGACTGTCTCACTGATTGACATTCATCTGCATACACTGCCATAGTCTTGGCAATTTGTTTCGCCAAAAATAATAATGAGTCGTAGAAGAAGTTATTATAACTTTTATGTACAATGTGTGTCTTGCTAATAAATATAAATAATTATTCCTTTAAAATTAATTCATTTAGGATTGAAATAAATATGCATTAGTGCAATTTCTAATCAGCAACGTCCGGCATGATAGTGAAAAATCGGAACAAATTCAGATTTGCCAGCTTATCGGTAATTATCGAGCGTCAACGGACGATTCCAACTGTACTAGTGAACGTACTTTCTTTAACATATCGCTCGTTCCCGAAAACAACGACATAAGTCAAAAAATCTGATTTTTTATTTAATAATGCAGAAATGTTGTGTTTATCAATATTAAAGTGAATATATCACAGTGAAAAAATGACACATGTGCTGTTTCTCTCGTACTTATAGAGATATTGTACTGAGAATTGGAGACGACATGAATATTGATAAACACAACATTTCTGCATTATTAACTCAAAAATCGAATTTTTGACTTATGTCATTGTTCTCGCAAACGAGCGCAAATTATTATGTTTGGTTCGATCGGCCGACAACGGGTTAGGTGTATGTGAAACGTAAAAATTATTTATTCCTTGTACATTTTGTTATTCACTGTATATCTGTATGTACCTACATCATGCTACAAAACTATGCACAATTTTCTGTGTAAATTTCTTTTTAATTTTTTTATTCTCTTTAGAAAAAAAAAATATTACGTTATCTATTTATGATATAGAAAAAGGTTTAGGAATGAAATAAGTTATGTAGGAATAAAATTTGTAGGAATGGGAAGGAATGAAATTATGATAAGTATAAATTCAATACTTTTGTATATATTTTTGATAAATTAAGGTCAATTTGATTTTTTGCATTATTTTCATATGCTGAATATTTTTTTAAATCATATTTGGAAAGGAAACTTATTGAAATAATAAAGATGTCTCAATTATTGCTACTCATTATTTGAAGTAATATAATAATGTTTATATTTAATATTTATACAATTTGAAATAAAAATTGTACAGAATAGGAGTAAAATGAATAGTAACTTATAAATGGTTAATATTTTATTAATTCTGTTTGTTTTAAATCCCAAGTAATTAATTTATAAGTTACAATGTACATATATTAAAGTATATATTTTATAATAGTCTCGAATTGATTACAGTAAATCCAATATCATATAAATTTTATTTTATCTTCTGTTTACATTTTAAAATCCACATCACATTTTTATGTTCAAATGCTTTTTATATTTCATATTTTTTACTCTAATATAGATCAATGCATACAGAATAGTTTATGGAGTAGATCATGTTACATCGTTATACTAGAACCAAAGATCAAGAGAACCATCTTTCTATTTTAATAATTGGACAATTTCTTTGAATAATTTCGAAACTATTTATGTTTAAAATCACATCACACATTTTTATGATTTAAAAAAGAGATTTAATGAACAAATTCTATTTAATGTGCAATTAAAATAAAATCATTGTATTGATGTAAGGGTCTTTCAATATCTTTGATAGAATTTTGATAGCTTATTTATAATATTGAAAGATCCCATATTACACGTAAATTAGGATATTTTATTTGTTTAAATGTCTGAAATTGTTGTAATAAATTAAATAAGAAATATACTATCTTTGTATTCTTGTATAAATAAACTACTACCGCTGTCATATTGATTATAACAAAAACCTTTTTTTTTTATAAATACTGTTATGAAATAGAATTGTAACTTTCATTTTTCTATGTACATTAGTTTTATTTTTAAATAGCTTATTTTCAGCTTTACATTATTCTGTGTGCTATTTTATAAATGTATTTCAAAATATCTACATTCAAATTGATCTATACCTATATGAAATTGAACACAATGAATTTCTGGTTTAGGATTGAAAATTTGCCGGCCACAACTCGGCTACTAATATTTATAATTTTAACAGATATTTTACTATCCTATTGTATCAGTTTAATTTCTAAATTTATATAAATTATACAATATTTTTAACATTCACTAAATCCCATACCTGGTGATGACAGCTAATTTTTCAAATTCAATACCTCGCACTACTTCTTTTTACTACTAAAATTATCTTGAGATTGTGATTATAAATAAATAGTTGTGTCAAACACATTTTTTCAGTAAATTATTATTTTTGATAATTAGTGTATTTGTTCTTGTTGTAGAATTCTTCACATGTAGGTACAGGTTTCTTTCTATGTTGTGGACGATGATATTTACAAATAATATATTGCGTAAAATGTGACTTTTTAAAAATAAAACTGATTGTTACGGTTACGCCATTATATTAAATGGGTTCTTTGAAGGTTGAGAAAAATGAATTGAATTTGTTATATTTTTGTACATTTCAATAAATCTGTATGCATGTGATTTCAATTATATAAAATGCTGCATGGAAATTGTGTAGGTGTTGTGTAATTAACACAATTTAATTTGTGTGAAAGAAAGTATTGTATGATATTAATTAGATTGTTGAATACTTTATAGATTATATTATATATATTATAATTGTATAGGTCATGATATATGAAATAACTAATTACCAAATTATTAATTATGTATTTTATTACACTCAATAGTGAATGCAACAATGAACGCTCACTCATTTTATTTTGTTTATTACATTTATTGTTTGCTGATAATTTTTTTTCTAGCATGTTTTTATAACCAACACGGCTAGCGATTTTTTTTTTCGTATCTACCAGACTGGATATATTTCTCTGTGAGTTATTGAAAATTTCCAGAGAAAGAAAACCTTATAGTCGACATTATAATAAAAATGAAATCATGAAACAAATTTTTAATGTTTTATTATTTGTAACCATAATATTGTTCTATTCATCTTCTTCCTGTCCACTCCAGTAGGGCAAGTCCCGTTCCATGGTAACCCACGTTTTAAACCTATGTAAAATCGAATATCTAAACGGAGGGTTTTCGATCCGCCATTGGACCGGACTTGCCTCCCTGAATATAAACCTCCTCCACGGCCCACAGCAATTGATTTTGAACCATCTGCATCCATGTTCCACTTGCGCATTTATCCATGTTGTCATCTGTAAAGCAAGTGAATTAATCGCAGGATATAAAATAACAAGTGGCACATATTTATATATATTTTTTATAAATTTTTGGTAGACTAGCATCTATAACCAGATGCTCTTCCTATATGTGAAATTTATATAGAATTGTCTATTACTTTTACCATAGATTTTTATTATAATATACTAGATGTAATACTCCGTTTAAAAATTGAGTCATGGAATATCGCATGTTGACGTTTTGGTTGGCAACATATTTCAGTTTTCCTCACATTTCAACACATCCTAGACAACTGTTCTCTGAATCTTAGTAAACAAAGTGTTTTTTTTTCGACAAATAAATCGAAAACCAATTCAAATTAGTCGTTATTCTCTATAGAAAAACGATGTGCTCTAACCACCAAAACGTCAAAAATCACCAAACCAAACGTCACTACAATTCATACAAAATTTGCTAACTATGACATCTAGTATATTATAATAAAAATCTATGGTTCTTACCATCAATTATTATTTATATAAAACAGCCAGAAAATTAAATCATACATCTATATCTGAAATTAAATTATACATTTTCTTTACTTTAGCAAATATGTTTTCTGCAATCATGTACTGTGAATGAATAACATAACTTCCACAACATATGTTTGTTGGGCATAAAAATATGATCAAAATAGCGTGAATTTAATTGATTAAATGCTATTTGAATTCAATGACAATATTCTAAGCTTAAAGAGTTCTGAATATATCTAAATTTCTGTATTGAATAACAGGTTTTTGAACCTAATGTGTTTGTAGATTGAAAAATCTATAAATTAAATACCTATAGGTATCCTAAATGTGGAAAAAAACAGTTGGAAATACCGAGGTATGTCTCAGTTCCATTTGAGTATTACATATTAGAACTAGTTGCATGTCACACATGAGATCCAACTGTCGATGGCGATAGTACATGTTATGTATAGTTGAAGAATAAGTACCTTACTATATACACAAATATATATTATTAAATATTTTGAGATTTTTTTATAAAAAAACTTGTAGATACATGTCAGGATAGGAAGTATGGAGGTCAGTTCTTTTTTCCTACCCAGAATATGAAAACAACTTGATGGTATATTTGGAGATAAGGTATCAAACTAGTGAGAGACCCCGTTGATATTGTACAATGTAGGTATACTGCCATACAAATTATAGGACATGATGTCAATTTTAGGGAAAATTTTATAAAAAAAGTTGAGATGTCATCATCATCATCATAAGCTCTGGTCCTTGGCTGAATCCAGGAGTCTCCTCCATTCCCATCTATCTGTTGCCTTAGTTCTCCAGTTTCATATATACATATGCTGTATCCGCAGATGCATCGTGATGGACAGTGTCGATGCGGATGTGTCCATCCATCGAGATGTACCTACTACTAAAATGTATGTATTTTTTTTATAAAAAAATAAATTATCAAGGTAGTTGGGATGTTTCGGCGTTTTTCGATATTTTTATATTTTGAAATATAGGCAGTTTAACAAATAAATTTTTCATAAAAAACATGTTTTTCTTATTATAAAATGGTTGAGAAACTGTGGAATTTTGTTTAAAAAAAAATGATATTTTGTATTTGTCTATATTTATACCAATTTTAAGCGTTCTGGCATCTATGGTTTTTGAGATGTATGGAAAAATAAAGTGAAAATTCAAAAGTTGATAACTCCTGATTAAAACAAAATTCGAAATTCTGAGTATTAAAGTTTTGTAGGCCTAAAATTTTCTATACTTTCTGAAATATTTTTATTTCAAAGTTTGAAAAAAACATAAACAATATAATCGAATATTTTTATTATTGCATATGCGCAAACATTGGATTTTTTTCCTGTCGGGAGTCAAAGATATTTTTTAACAGATTTTTAATTATCTCATTTTTAATATTATAAGTCTGTTTTTATTTTTTTGTTTTTTTTTGCACCAGACTTGCCCCCCTGGCCATATAATTGTCTCACACGGGACTAAGATTAATACTGTCGATTCATTAAAGAGAAATAAATTCTTTTGAACGAATCGACAGTTGGATAATAATATTGCCACAGAGCAATACAAATTGCAGAAAACCAGGAGCAATCTTGATTACCTAATCGACAACGCATCATCATGACGTTAAAATCTATTGTGAATTTCCTTCATTGAAGAACATCTTTCTCCGAATTTAATATTCACCAATTTTAAAGGATCTGACTGGATACCAGTCTTGGGTCTGTTGATCTTTAAAATATTCAGTCGGCGATTATTGAGTTTTTACATAAAGTGTTCCGGGTAAAAATAGCAGAAGTAGATGTGTTATCATATCAATAATATGACTGATAGAGACCTTTAATCACCGCTCCGCTGCGTATTACAGAGAACAGATAGGACTGGAGGCTCTGTTTTGTCCACAGGCAACGAAGAAAACATATTTGTAATAATATATTATTTTTAGAATTGCAACGATCTTGAATCACGAGGTTTTTAAAACTGCGCTCATCAAATCATCGCACTTTTTCAACCAAAATATCAGTCGTACCAAATAGTAAGATAACAATATATTTTTAAAGGCTTGGCGTGACTAAATAGGTACGACCTCGTAGGATAATGATAGAAAGGGGTTCCTACTTCCTATACCAAGGTAGGTACATTATGTACAGTGTCTACTAATGGTACCAGGATACGATGGTACTATACCTTAGGTACACACGTCATTTGTCAAACAGTTTTATCCATCCCTTCGTTTTACCACACTCTGACATATTTAGTATACTTATTTTATAGTTGGTACCTAAATTACCTCTTGTTGTCTCACAGCGAAAAATTAATTTTATTTTATTACAATTTTAATTGAGTCATACCCAGATACACGCGATAACTTTTACTTTGCAATAACATTATTTGATTATTTGGACAGTATATTGCAAAACACAAAGATATTCGTTTTTATACTGTTTCTATACTGTTATTATATAAATGGGTGGTGAAAGAACGGTTAGCGCTCTGGATTAGTAATCAAGTGGTCGCGAGTTCGAATCCTGCCAAGAACGATTTCATTCACCAAACTCAAACACAAGCATTAAATACTTACTTACTTTAGGGAATGTGTGAGGATGAACATGTACTTAATTGTTACAAGGACATATATATTCTTAAAAAAAGAACGAAAGATAAATAATGAGATCGCCGAGAAGAATATATGAAACAAGACGATGTATATGACATCCTAAAAATTGAACTTTTTACCGAATATTCAGTATACAAACATTTCTGGAAAAATAAGAAAAAAGCTACCTCTCCTCTTACCCTCGTGAATTTTTCCTTCAACAATTCATCTGAAACTTTTGAAGTATGACCCTCGATCTCCTCAACTCTTCCAGGATACTATACATATCAAGCTGTAGACTGTGTTATAATTGTTTTTAGTTTCAAGACGATAATGTCAGTATTGGCTGAATAACTAAGGAAACGCCAATGCAACTATTTACATTTGAGTGCCTGCGCGGCTATAAAGGCCACTAATAGGGCCTTCTTCTTCTTCTTTAGCCTTCCTCCCTCCACTGCTGGATGTAGGCCTCTTCCATTCTTTTCCATTCGTCTCTCCCCTTTCGCATCCAGGTCCTTCCAGCTTGCTTGACTATGTCATCGGACCACCTTTTGGGGGGTCTTCCGACACTTCTATTTTTGGTCCAGGGCCTCCACTGTAGGATTCTGGGTGCCCACCTAGTATCCCCCTGTCGAGCCATATGCCCAGTCCACTAATAGGGCCTGCTTGCTCAGAATTTGCTGCTTCTTGTAATGGGGACTCCCAGCTGTCTTTCAATCTTTTGGAGGGTATCCAAGCATTATTCTCCTCTCTGGTTGTAGTCTTTGGGAGTCCATTCATTCCCCACGGTCTCTTCGATGCCTTCTTCTTTGTCTTCCGAATGTCTCTGATCGTACAGTTCCCTATTCCATTGTTCCGTAAAGCGTGTGCCGCGGCATACTGTTGGTCATCAGTTGGTGTTCCGCCGAAAAAAATTCAAGGTTTTGTGAAGATAATACACCTAAAAATAGCTGAGAGCTATAAGAGCGAGGCGCTTTGTTGCGCGAGGGACGGGACAGCCTCACATGCGTGGTTAATAAAAAAAAATGAACTGTTCTTTTCCTAAGTGTGACCTGCAACCTAAGGACTGGGTACGAAATCCATTCTCGGATAACATTTCCTTTGGACACTTACCGATAAACGAGCAGGAAGAATTCATGGAGTTAAAAACTGATCGGACGTTAAAACTAAAATTTTCCGAAGTAGAGCTAGCACATTTTTGGCTGCTTATAAAAAATGAGTGTCCACTGCTTTCAAAGCGTGCTGTTGAAATTCTATTACAATTTGCCACAACCTATGTATGTACTTATGCGAATTGGGATTTTCAACTCTCAATACTTATCAAATCGAAAAAAAGAGAACGCCTGAGGACGATCAATTAAGAGATGGGAACAGCCTTATGGTCTTAACGATTGATCCAAATTTTGATCGCCTGTGCTCAGTTAAACAGGCTCACATATCTCACTTAACATCTTTTCATATTAGGTATATTGAATTGAATAATAAATAATTATTCAAAAAAACATTCCTTTTTTCTTTGGTGTACCTACCTCAAAAATTTCTTGATTTGATAGGTGTACCTTGAACACAAAAAGTTTGCGGAACAGTGCCCTATAAATTCTGTCATTTAGAGTCCTTCCTGCCTGTTATTTTTCTCAGGGTTCTCATCTCTGTGTTATAGAAATTTCAAATGAATAAAATAATATTGAAATGTATGTAATTACCTATATGAACCTATTTATATATTATTAGTAGGTATCTATGTATACTTGTACGAATGCATGCGCGGAACCTTTTAACACAATGCACTAAAGTAATACTTTCATTGATATAGTTCTAGATGGCAGATGGTTCAACAGTCACCTGTCCCTTCATAAGTAGTACCTACTCCTTTCAAATAATACCTCTAAGGATATTATGTTAAGGTAAATGAGGTTGGTAAATTGAGTACGTATCCAAATATACTAATGAATGCGGTCAGACAGACCCGTAGTAACACACCAACCATCTGCACATTAAGGCCGTTTTATACTGGCACAAAAAAGGGAAATGTTTTTTTGTGGTGGCTGTGGTGTAATTTAGTTATTTGTAGAAAACTTTTTTGTCTTTGATACGTGTTGACTATAGGAGATCCATGTTTTGAATAGAAAATTAATCCAACATTCGATTTGTTCAAAAGATTTTATTTCTTTTAACATATCGACAAAGTATCAAGCCAAGAATTTGTTTTTTTTTTTAATTTAATAGAAAGAATGAATATGTCCTTGTAACAAGTTCATATATATCCTCATACTTTCCCTAAATTAATTATTTTTCTAATGTATTTGGTGTGTCTATTTATAATAATTATTAAGAGTTAGGTAGGTACATTGCAATGTGTTAAATAAGTTTTGTTAAGCACTGGGAAAAATATGAAAAAAACGACAAATACGTATTAATAACATCTCGGCATAGTAAAATAAAAACCAGAATTTTGTTTGCTAAAAAGGCAATATTCACTACAAAATATATCGTATTTATTAACTCAAATTTAAGAAATAGATATACTTTGGAGTGAAATTAAAATTATTTTATTATGTAATGAGTAATGTAGATATCTATATAATGTCTTAAGGCTCTTGTTTTAACGCCTATGATCGTGGGCATACGGCATGTACACAAATATGCACACCTATAACCTTATAATGTATGAAATACAAACAAATATGCGATATAAAATATTTTTTCGAGGTGTTTTTAATAGTTAGAATAGTAAATAAAAAAAAAACAAAATAATCAGTTGGTAATTTTTTATATTCTCTTTCGATTGAAGTAAAAATCCACTTCATAAGGCTTGTTGATTTTTTTTAGTTATTTACAATAAAAAACTAATTTATCAAGAATAAAATTTAACAAATTCAATTTTCAAAAAACTTAATAAAATAAAGATTTAAAAATAACCTGTGGTGCAAGTCTGGTTCAATCGGCGAAATCAAAACCCTCGTGATTACCCATATCATGGATATAATTATTATATGGAGTTCTATTATATATTTAGATGTCATAGAACTCCATATAATAATTATATCCATGATATCGGTAATCACTAGGGTTTTGATTTCGCCGGTGGAACCAGACTTGCCCCCCTGTTCTTTTTTTCAAAGACGTATATTAGAAGGGTTCTTAAAATGATTTTTTCTATCTCAGCGTACATTCATTTATAAATTCATAAATAATATTCGAACATATTTAGCAAACGTCGAATATCACCGTCTTTGTACCTACATATTTTTTCAGCTTTCTCACTAACATGAATAAAAATAAGTAACATCTTCCACAAAACAAAATAAAATAAAATAAAACTCGATAAAAAATAATACCTACGTCCTACATGATCTGCCTTTTTTCAGTTTGTCCTGCGCTAGTGTCATACAATCAATAAGAATGGAATATTTTTTTGAAATTAGAATATTTCTGTTTAAATTTTATACTCGTTATTTAAGATTTTTTTGTGTTTATCATGTCGGCATGTAGAGTACGCGCTTAACGGATAAGTTTGAAATGTCTGCAGTTGTACCACGTGCGTAAAATGCTGTAGCACGCACCATACGGACATCTTGCATCCACCATCGCATCCTTTACCTACATAGACTATCCGTCTGTCTCATATATAATATGTATGCATAATGATCACACATACACACAGGGCCGGATCTACCCAATTCGGCGCCTGGTGCACTAGATGCAAAGCCACTTCGAATAATAATATGTATACATTTAATATAATCATTCGTACTTAGTATTAATTTAAATATTATTATTTTTTTTCTTTGTATACATTCAATATTGTTCCAATGTAATCTGTTTTTAAAAGTAAATAAAACAATTATTACTATGGGAAAACACTTTTTAAGAAGCGTGTGTAAATTTGGCTCTACGACATTGGTCGGGAAAGGATGGAAAGCATTCTTTATAACGAATAAATATTCGCACATATACATATGCAGTGTTATTTATAAAAAAAAATTGGTTCAATTGAAGCCGGTTCAAAGTTTTATTCTGAGATTCAAATATTCTTATAAGAATTTCGTATAAGAATAATTGAATTTCAGAATAAAACTTTGAACCGGGTTCAATTGAACCAATTTTTTTTTTATAAATAACACTGATGATGTATATAGCCACATATATGTACATATGATGTAAAGAACTTAGGGATTGTAGCGTTTGTGGACTAACGTGTTTTTGTGTTTTGTTTTCATACCCTTACAGTGTTATTTATAAAAATAAATTTGGTTCAATTGAACCCGGTTCAAAGTCTTATTCTGAAATTCAAGTATTCTTATACAGGAATTATTTATTTATATATGAGAATATTTGAATTTCAGAATAAGACTTTGAACCGGGTTCAATTGAACCAAATTTATTTTTATAAATAACACTGCTATTGTTCTACACTGTCTTTAAATTATATTTTTGTTTTTTTTTTAGTTTAATATGTTCTGTTTCAACTTTTGAATAGGCATTCGTTGATTATTGTTTTTTTTTCTAATTTGTAATGCACTTTTTTATGTATTTCTAATGTTATTTAATGTTATTTCTTTCTATTGTATGATATTTATATTTGGAATGCTATTTTTGTGTACCTATGTTTTGTTATTTGGCATTTACTGTAAAAAGTATAATTATTTCAAAATGCTTTAGCCCCGGCACAGGTTTTTTTACCTAGTGGGACATTGCAGTTAAGAATAAGTATATTTGTCAATTATGTATATCTATGTATGAATAAATGAAATAAATAAATTATTATATAAAAAAAAAACTCATCATCGATATCTCTGGATTGTCAATAGATTATAATAATAATAGAAGTAATTGAATTTAAATTCATCCGTGATATTTTTATGATTCGGGATTTTTAGGTAAGTATATATTTTTGGTCTTTTTTTATATATTTATTGAATCTTTTTGTTATATTTGGCGTCCCAGATTTATTTGCGCCTGGCGCAACTGCACAGTTTGAACATATGCTTAATCCGGCCCTGCATACACACACTGCATTTTTTAATCCTTTTATTTATCTCATCAGTGATGCGTAAACTGTGATGCGCATAATACATGATTAGTAGGATTTTTAAATATTTATGAGTACAGAGATCTGCAGCCATAACGACCTATACACTGAAGTCCGCGAACAAGTAAAGTATCTGTCGTGTCTGGATGTCTAAATAATATGGTTTGGAAAAATTAAAACGTGCGTATTGACAGTAAGGTCAGAATATAATATAAGATATGTGTGCGACCGATCATGACGTATGCTGTGGAAACGCGAGCAGACACTGTACGAACCAAGGGGCTCCTAAGGACAACGGAAATGAAGGTTCTAAGGCCAATCACTGGAAAAACTCTCCGAGATCGTCTTCGCAATATCGAAATAAGAAAAACATGTGGAATAGAGGACATCGTTTGGTGGAGTGGATCCAGAAACAGATATTGGAGGGACCACGTAGCCAGAATGGACAGTGATAGGCTTGTGAATATAGCAGCAAATGATCGCCGTCGCCGTCTACCCGGAAGAGCACTCAAGAGATGGAAGGATAGTTATAATAAATAAATAAATTTGGATAATTTATATAGCGCCGTTTTTGTGAATATCTCACCTCAAGGGCGCTGAAAAAATGATTACGTTGTATCATTTCGGCTCTGGTAAGATTTGCGAAAAAGGTGTGTTTTGAGTTTTTTCCTGAACGAAGATATATTTTCGGTTTGTCTGAGGGTGTGTGGGAGCTTATTCCATGCATTTGGTCCTGCCACAGCAAATGCACGATCACCGAAATTAGTTGTGTGCACCCTGTTTATTTCAACTAATTTCCCAACCATGGATGAAGAGGCAGAACGAAGTGATGATTGTCTGTCATTTATTGAAAGCGGAATGCACAGTTCGGAGAGGTAAGTAGGAGCCATACCACGAAGTGCTTTAAAGATTATGAGACAGAGTTATATTCAATTCTTTCGGGGACTTTAAGCCAATGTAGATTGCGAAGATGGTGAGAGATGTGAGAAAATTTGGAGGCTCCAGTGATGAGTCTGGCTGCAGCATTGAAAACTGACTGTTGGACTTCGTCATCCCATACTTTCTGAATAACAGACAAAATAGGTCTATTAAACGAAGAAGGTTTTTTTAAGTGTCACTTAAATTACTAACCTTTTACAGAAATATTTTATGCTCTAAAGCAGTGGTCCCCAACCTTTTTGTCGCCGCGGACCGGTTTGCGTTTAATAATTTAACCGCGGCCCACTGAGGGTAGGGGGGATTACATGGGGGGGGGGGGTCACATTGAATATACTTAGCGTGAAGGGGTTTTTAACGGAATAATTATTTTAAGCTATATAATTGACGATTTTTTCAAAAAAATATTTTGATTTTTAAGCAGACGGCGCGGCCCAGTACCATTTGGTCCACGGCCCGGTACCGGGCCGCGGCCCATAGGTTGGGGACCACTGCTCTAAAGTACCGACTTAGAATAGTGATTAGAAGAACTTAGAAGACTTGCAAGATCGCACCTGTAAAGACCGGAGACCGGGGGGTACCTATATAAGGATATTTTTGAAGATAACTTTGTGGCATATTTTGAACAATTTTATTTATTACAATTAACTTTTACCACAACTTGTCATCCGCCCTGATGAAGAAGCGATCATTCTAAAAAAAAACATGCTTACCATCACAGCATATCCCACAATGTGGGGAAACCAGCGACAGGAGGGCGAGTGTGCATTACCTTGTAAAAGAAAGCACGCAACATGAGTGGATCGCTACACACCAGTTTCGTATCGCCTGAAAAGGCAATATTCACTCCAAAATATGTCGTATTTATTAACATATTCGTGATTTAAACTTTTTTTTAATTGTGTAATTAATAATATAGGTACAAAATGTCTTAAGACTCTTGTTAACGCATATGACATTGGGCGTCGGGATGTACACTAATATGCACACTTATTACCTTCCAATGTATGAAACACAAACAAATATTGTAGGTATATCACCATATCTGTGATGTACAAAATTAAGAGTTAGCAAGAGTAGTAATTAAAAAAGTAATAAACTCAGTCGGTAGATTTTTATATTCTCTTTCGAATGAAGTATCTAAAAATCTTCTTCATAGGCCGTGTATTTATAAAACAATGAAAATTTCATACAACTCACTCAATAGACTAAATATTATGTAAAAATAAATTGTTCTTTATTTCAAAGACATGTATCTTTTGAGGGTACTGGGAAATTTTTTTCAATACGAGTTCGAATACGAGTTCAAACACTATCGAGAGAATAATGTCAACGTACATATATATTATATAAATGAAAGTTCAACAATGGGGTTCATCGCCCATTCTGAGTGTAGTTTCTTTTTAGATGAGACGAGACTGGTGTGTGTGTGTGTGTGTGTGTGTGTGTGTGTGAGGGTGTGTGTGTATGTGTGTGTGTGTGTGTGTGTGTGTGAGGGTGTGTGTGTGTGTGTGTGTGTGTGTGTGTGTGTGTGTGTGTGTGTCTGTGTGTGTGTGAGGGTGTGTGTGTGTGTGTGTGTGTGTGTGTGTGTGTGTGTTTGCGCGCGCACGCGCGCGAGGCAGGATTCGTGGGAAATGCCGTGATGGTATGAATGAGTGAATGAATGAAAAAAATATGATAAATAAAAAAATGGTTTGTAAGCTATACAAATATAAGACATGGTGTAAAATTCAATTGATTCGTATTATATTAATAAAATGACAATATATGTATGTATGTAGGTAGAATATTATGGCATTTCTATAGAGAATAAAAGCTGTTCAGCTGATCAGCTGTTCTCAAGATCCAAGATATTTATAATGACTATGATGATGCAGGTATACATAGTTTACGAGTAATGGCGTGCGGTGCATTCTGACCAGCAGGAAGGTGCTGCGTGTGGAGAGCAGCTGTTTTGGCACCTGCCGTTTTTTACACATTTCGTTATGTTTTTTGCTTTTGTCTTGGCACAAGCCCTTTCCTCTGCCGCCTCACCAGAAGGCAGATACTCGACCAATGAACATCTTATCTTACAACTGTGGCTCGAAATAAAAACTGCGTTCGATAAATTATATTAACTTTGACATTATGATATCTCGAATGAACGTCAATTTATTAATAAGGTCACAAGAGATAGATATTGAATGTCGATTTAAAAACCGTAGATAGGGCAATTCTCGCTCATATATGTCAAAATAATTGAGGTTATGAAAATAATCAAAATAAAATACAATATTTTATTCCAGTAAAACTCAATGTTACACATTGTCACAGAGAAATAGTTATGAATGTAGTACAATTAAAGTACACGAAAAAGTTCATGAAATAAATCAAACAATTTGATGATGATGATAACCATTAATTAATTAATATAATTACAATATATAATTGATTAATACACTATAGTCAAAATATTTATAATATAATCATAACTAATTGATATAATCAAACTATTGAAAGCACACAGGATCTTAAGTATTATAAATTACAAGTATGTTTTTATTATGTTTATATAGTACCTACCTATTGTTTTTTATTTAATTATTAATTAATAACTTAATTATTTCTTGATGTATTTATTTTTGTATTTATTTGTTTATTAATTAATTCATTACGTTCATCCATTTATTTATTGATTGTTTTATTTATTTATATATTTATTTATTTATTTATTACTTATTTAATTATCAATTAATTAATTAATTAATTAATTAATTTATTTATTTATTTATTTAATTATTTATTTATTTAATTATTTATTTATTTATTTATTTATTTATTTATTTGTTTGTTTATTTATTTATTTGTTTATTTATTTATTTATTTATTTATTACTTATTTAATTATTTATTTATTTATGAAGAATTAATTGTATCTGCAATGACCCACTAAGAAAAAATCCCTGTGCCATATTCATCTATCCATCAAAATCCATCTGTATAATACATCAAATCAAATCAAATAACTATTAAAATATAAAAAAATCAAACCATGACATGGTGTGATTGTATGTATATGCCTACAACCTACGTAATATTTAAATCAAAATTTCAATCTCAAGTTGTACCTATAATAAACAAAGAAGTATATATATATATACATACTAATAATGTTGATTCTTACAAAATGTTATTCGTTCATTTGAAAAATGTTAATTAAGTTGTTGGTGGGTTGATTCACCTAATATTTCACGTGGCGTATAACAGGGTGAATATATCTTTCTAAGGGAAGTCAAATAAGTCTAAAGACATGGGTTGAAAGTTCAAGTGCACTATACACGATAGAAGTCAACACACGGACAAGATATGCTAGATGTAGGTATATATTTATGTATATATAAAGAGTTTTCTCATAGTAGGTTGGTACATACATGGTGTGTTTGAGGAAAATCACATACTTTTATCAATTCTAAGAAAATCTCGATACTTGGGCTTCGTTCGGATAGAACACTCAACGATGAGTGTCGGATGTACCTGAAGATGCAGATTTTGTCGGCCTTGTTGAAGATTCCCGTTGAAGACACAGTTTTCAATTGTGTTTTCAGTCTGGATCTGTGAGACGATTAATATCTTAAGTCTCCAGAATGTGGCAACTTGTTATTGGGTGCGTGTTAAGTTAACATTTGACATAGTACCTGTTTGTTGCCCGAGCAGCATTATAAAAGTAAAAATATAAATGGCGTTTTACATACCAATCTCACTGAACGCAGCCTTGGGAGGTTTAAATGTCAAATGTCATTTATCATACACGTGTCGTTTTAGGATACATTTTTGTCGAATGACAACAATTGCGCAATGGAGTAAATAATGCTCTTTGACCTTTTATTATAAATTTTTGAAAGATATTTTTCTTCAATTAACCTCTTTGTGAATGTACATATACTGTCATCAGATGTAACGCAATCGACATAACATACACCACATATAAAGCAGTAGTAATTTTACCACACATATAATAGAAGTATAGATACCATACCTGTCAAACGTTTTTCACGCGACGCGTTTTTCTGTTTTCGGTCATTCTGAACGGCTTAGAACGTCGCTAAGTGCACTCGGCGTTCATTCTGAACGCACCATTGGAACGCCTATTTCAATGGAATGTTTTAATGAAATGATATACAATTTTGGTAATCATTATATTATGATATCTAGTATTTTCAATATCATATTTAAATAAATAAATAAATAGACACGTATTTAACTATTTATACTTTATTATTGGTTACAGTAATTTGATATATAAGGTAGAAATACAATGTGATTATATGAACCACTCGTTTATATATTTCCTAAATCTCACGAAGAATGCCGAACTCCTGAATCGTTCATCCTCGTTAAATACATAAATACATAAATACATACTGATTGACTATTGTGAGGCGCAAAATAAAATATAATACATTTTATCAATATTTACTTGATTTTGCAGATTTTTACTTTCCATTTTTTTTACAATGTTCTGAAATAAAATGTAAAAAAAATAATTCTAAAATTAAAACGTTCGAAATGTAGGTAAGTGACAGACGAGCATGTATGAAAAGTTGTATGAGTGAGGCGACAAATTTATACAAAAATAGAAGTTTGGCTATCTTTGCCTTTCTTTGAGAGAAAAGGCCATGGATAGGGTGCAATGGAGACGATTCCTTGAGGAGGCCAAGGCCCATCCTGGGCTGTGGAGCCACTGATGATGATGATCTTTGCCTACTCTAATAACAGGGACATGGCGTGATGGTATATTTATTTTATTTATTTAACATAATAATTTTATAATACAAATCAAGATATAAATTCACTAGTAATAATATTTTTACATATTTTTCCTTGTAGTGCCTCATCAAAAAGATTGCAATCTTGTGCTTGATGAGGAAATCACTTATAAAAAATAAAAAAATATCAATACAAAGCAATTAAACAAAGTCAACATAAAAGTAATTAAATCAAATCATACATGAACAAAAAATCAAATAAACATTAAAAAGATTGAAAACAAATGAAAAAGAGGAATACACAAATGAGAAAACATATCAGAATACATATTCACACAAAAAAAAGGAAAAACATGAAAATGATTGAAAAGTGAGTACTATAGACGATTCAAATATACCAAAACACTTATTCAAAAATAAAAAAAAGAAAATACTGGAAATTGAAACAAATCAAACAACAAAATCGAAAACTACTATTTTAGAATGTTAAGTGCAATTTTAATTTTTGTTTAATTTTTTAAATTCTTAGGTATTTATTTTTTAGATATTTATTTTTTATTATTCCATAGTGAAGTTTTATTTTTTATTATTTCCTGTGAGGTACAGTATGTCTATTTCTGATCCGTCTGAATTTCAGTATATGAGAAATGTCAAAAAGTATATAAATTTTCAATAAGGTATAAAAGTACAAAAGTATATTGGACTAAACTCATAAAAAAACAATTGTATTTGTGAGGGTGGGGGTGTGTTTGCATGTGTAAGTGGACGATGTGGGGATATTTGTAATAAAGGATGTATGAGGGAGTAAGAAACAATCTCTTTCTGAGTGGAAATATTATCTTAGAACAAACATCAATTCTCTCTCTGTCTCTTCTCTCCCTTTCCGAAACTACTAATCAGTAACCAGCTTCCCGAAATTATGTCCACTCGGCTGGACTAAGTCCTACCAGGGGCGTGACTAGAACCTTCGGACTAGGCAAACCCTGAAAGAAAATTGGGAAATGTCGAAAATTTAATGTTTTTTTAGCATCGTTGTTCATTTGACTGGCCACGAAAAGTCATGCTAAGATAATATTTACATTTGAGGCCCTGTCAAGCATCGTATCTACATACGGTTCAATTTTTAATATTGTGGAATGCTTTCAAAATATTGGGTCTTCAATTTATGAACATTTTCATAGGCAAGCCAAGATTCTCGGTTTTATAAGCAATTCCGCTACTGAGTCCAAGATGTCAGATACAACTCTATTATATATTTTGGGTGCTAAAAATGTGTAGCGTCTCTGGGCAAAAGTAGCCTGTGTATGTGTCGGTTGCAGCAAATGTCTATTTCGTGTAATAAATTTTGCTTAGGTTTTATATTTGGAGTTGTTTGATTATTTTTCTAATATTGAGTTGTCTAACATCCAGGACCTTGAATTTCGAAAACAGCTGACCTGGTAGATATCTGTAAGGTTTTTGAATGAATATATAAATGAATTATAGGTTGGTCAACCTTTAATGAAGGTTTACAGTGACTATTTACCGGAGAACTTCAGGCCCCTATAATAGGCTGAATAGTAAATTTTGATCATCTTTTCCCCCAGATCCCTCAAAAGATACGTCTTTGAAATAAAAAAAAACAGTTTATTTTTACAACTTTATTGTATCGACAAAGTTTTTCTTGATTTGAATTTGTCAAATAATTTTCTTGCAAAATTAGTAAAATTAGTAAAACCCTTATTTTGTAAATAACAAAAAAAAACTATATGGCTTACAAAGTAGATTTTTACCATATACGAAATAGAATATGAAAACCAATCATCTAAGCTTTTTTATATTTATAATCAGGTTTATTCTGTTTAACGATACATTTTTGTTTAACGATATTTTATTTTGAATGAAGAGAAAAGTTGAGGCCTGAGGCCTCCTCAATTCTCATATGTCTCTGAATGCAGGTGTAAATGTGAAGTCATTGACCGTAAATACTTGGGTATTTCTTATTTCTAATGTTAATCGAAGCTTTATAATATGAACGTCTACAGTATGTACAAACCAATATAAGATAGATGCCTTGCCATTGTACATTAAACCTATTTCTTTAGACTAGACAGTTATTGCATTTCTCGGAGGAAATAGAAATATTTCCCATTCTTTTTTTTATTATAGGGAATACCGAACACGTTATATGGAAAATATCTACTATAATTTCTCTCAAGTATCGATTGTTGTAGGAAAATATCATTACTTCAAATTTTGTACGAGGTACCTACTATACGATTTATGGCAATATTTTATACGTATGTAGAGTTAGTAGGTACCTACTTCTATTTGAGGACTGGAACTAAGAGCCGTTCTTCTGCTATTAATATCTGAACCAAGATAAACTACTATGCCAAAAAATATTTCAAATACTAAAAAATAATATTCTTTAATTATATTTTTGTCATACAAAGATTCTCAGTTTTTGTAGCCGTAATTTAGCAACTGATAGAACATTCTATATTATATTAATTGTTATACCCAAAGACCTTATAATAAAGTATATAATAAGTTATAATAAGTAATTGACCTTATAATAAGTTATACCAGATAGGTATGTACGTAACAATCAGTGTTATATATATTTTTAAATAAATTATACGGAGAGAATCGAAGTATATAAATATATCACTCTATAGCATTCAAAATCACTGCCCGTACTCTTCTTGTCTTTATTTGTTTTGAGTATTAAGTCGATTAATAGTACCTATGTCCAAAGCGGCTAAAACAAAGTTAATTATAGTACTTAAATATTGATTAAATTAAATGAAACACAACTTTGTGTATATACACAACTAAAACTTTAAATTTGATTCAATACAAAATAAAATAATTTAATTTAAAAAATGCCACCGCAAAGTAAAAAAAAACAATTGTTTATCGAAGATGTGAAAGTCATTTTTGTTCCTCAAAAGTTAAAAGTTATTATTGAAAGTTATTATTACGATGAAAGGCTAAACTATTTCAGAATAACTAGACTCGAGACTAGACGACAAATACACGACCTTACTGTTCTTCACAAAATTGTTAATGGACAATGGTACCATGGACTCGAGACTTTTACAAGGCATACAACTCAATATTCCTAGAAGATTGCTGAGATTCCCCAATACCTTTCATATACTTCGGACCATCTTTACAGTCCCATACCAAGAATATGTAACGATATGACAAGGGAGTGTCCTGATCTTGACGTGTTTGCGGATTCCCTCTCTGCTTTTAAGAAAAAAGTTAATTCGTGCGTGTTGGTTTAAGAAGGTCTCAGTGCTATTTATACGCTATTTGATTGTAATCAGTTTGAAATTGTCTTTTCTCTAACTTTTGTAACTTTTTTTACTGCTTATGTACCTACCTAATTTATTTTTAATTCGACTTATCTAACTTTTTACTTAACTTTTGTAAGTTAATTTTCTCTCATTTACCTCTTACTTGTGTAACTTACGTGTGTGATAAAATATGAACTCAAGTAATTTTGTAATGTTGTGTGTATCCATAATTGGACGTCCAGCACTCATAATAATAATTAATATTGTTTTATTTTTATAAAAATTGTAACCTGGATGTGTGTCGATGTAGGTACCCTTTTACAAATATATTAGTAAATAAATGCATGTATATTCATCGCCAACCTTCTAGAATTTTTTCGGCTTACATACGTGATCAACATAACCAAGCAAAAAACACAAATTTTTCTTCTGCGAATTCACGTGACTTTTCTAGATGTTTAACGATAAATATAACATTTTTTATCATCAAATGTCTAGGTAAATAACTCATATTGGTACAAAATATATTTTCATTAAGCAAAATGCGGGTATGAATTGCGTCGGAGAGTAAATGCAAAATAACCTTCAAAGACACTGGAGTGACAGCTGGGTATAGTATTTTTGTATTTGCATATCAGCAGTCACCACCACATCGGCCTATCATAATAGCTTCCATAGAAACGACCAGACATTCGAGCTGCGTTTTGAATAAATAATTATGGTTGCAATGTGTATATATCCCCGTATTCGACTTTATTTTATAGGTACACCAGACACTGAGGGATGGGAAAAAGAGGTCTGATACTGAGAATATTTTTAGATTATCATTAGCAATATAATTCCAAATGCTCAATTTATAAATATTTTTTATTTAGATTTGAAGTTAGTTATTTGAAATGAGTTTTATATAAAAAATCATAAATACAGAATGATAGAGTGGAAATAAAGCGGCTATACCTACACTGGATAAGTATTCCAGTGGATGCGGGATCGATCACGTCTCAACCAATTTCATTTACTTCCGAGCATAAGAATTTGCTTAGTTTAGAGAATAAATCATCATCATCACCAATGGCGCTACAGCCCATCATGAGCCTTGCTCTCCTCAAGGACTTTCCGCCATTCCACCCGGTTCATCGTCCTCACCTTCCGATTTGTAATATTGATTTGGGTCTTCTCATGTTTCGCCTCCCATCTGGTCGTATGTTAAGAATATTTTTCGCGACTCGGTACTCCTCCATCCGCTGGAGATGTTCCAACCATCTCACTGGGACTGAAAACGGCCCCTTCACAGAACGCTAGTAAGAAAGACAAAGAATGCATGGCACAAAGAGTAGCTCTAGAAGCTCCTCTAGACTCGTGGTCTCGGCACAATAGATGACAGTCAACGTCGGTGAAAATAATTTACAGACATGGATTGTCGTAAGATTACTACAAGCCTGTGTAAAACTGGGCATCAGAGAGTTGACCAAGGACATTCTGGAATTTATAATTTCTTTTCCAGTAGTAATTTTAGATAGAAGGGCACCATTACCATGGCTAAACAATTTGAAGGCTGTAAAGTTATTCTTCGAGTCCATGAGATATTATGTATTTTATTATGTTGGGCTCATTATGTGTTCCAGCTCGTGGGTATACCTTATCCTCCATGTTATATTTTCATAGACAAGCCAGAAGATTTTTCTCAACACCTTCCTTTCCATGACCAGAAGCGCATTTTCGTCTCTTTTACTCAGCATTCAGCTCCATACATAAGTACTTTCTGGTCTTAACGAGAATGTATGAGGATATATTTTACAAAGACATTAAACAACACTTCTTAGATGCTCAACAGGCCACGAGTGTAAATCTTCCATTCACTTTCGTTGATTGTTCTTTTTGGACTAATGTGCTGAAATTGCCAATTTAGAGGACTCACTGAGCTAATCTTCGTGCTTGAGCCATCTGCATCCATGTTTCTCTTACCCATTCTTGATGTCGCATCTCCAGTGAACCTGAAGTCGTCCAGGGTTTCTTAAATTAGTTCTTGGATACCAGTACAGGGGGCGTTTCGTCCATTTATGGTCTGATCAACTTGACCCAACGCCATTTTAGTGCTATGTCACTTTCGATAATCCCCAACCCTCATGTTCTAGCTCTAATTATTTCATTATTTATTCTCTCATTGCTCACTCCATGGTTCTCTTAGGTGACTCTCAGTTTAATGGCGCATTTTGCAGATGACGTGAAGTCTAATCCGGTAGAAAATTTATGGCAACTGTATCAGACTTACGGATTTATCGTATTTTGCCAGTATTGACCGTCAAGTCAATACTGGCAAACATGATTTAGTGGGGTCTCACTGCACAAGTCTGCTCCGTCTATGATAGTGTGATTCGGACCTACGTCCACATACACATTGTACCAGTATCACGCATACTTGTGCAGGCAGACAGGATGACGTAACCAGACGGGAGATGAATGTTGAACCCAATAATTCATACTACAAATACTCAGCAGCCATATTATATACTATGCCACGTCTGGTCTAGAGTCATCTGTCTGAGAGGGGAAATGCACAAAACATCCAATACTGTGTATCGAGCATAGTCAAATCGTATATAATATAGACTTGATATAGAAATTCGTTTTGAAACATCAAAGTATGTATATTCAAAATGAGACATTGGAGGGTGTGTTTTATACTCGTATTATTTTAATTAATATTTTACAGCGTTTATTTTCATGTCTAGTATTGAGCCCATGTTGAGGCTAAACTAGAACAAATATGATTTTATCACAGATAAAATCATAAGTGTCAAGGCGAATGATTTTCTAGTTAACGCAAAAGATATGGACTGTTTACAACTCGTAGGAACTTCAAAACCCTACAAACACATTCGCTTTTTTCGCTTTTCAACTAATTTTCTGTCAATAGATAGAAGAGAAAATTATTAATAGAAGAAGGTTAAAATCAATTTCTAAATAGTTGTAGCGGAGCAATTATGACGCAATAGCGAGTATCTTGATTTCTATATTGCGCAATACATCAATCCATGGCAACCGTTGTCCCAGCCATTTCTTTACAGTTACCATGGCGACAACATCTCTCAAATCAGACTCATTTCTAGGGAATGTTTTCATCGAGTGTTAAACTCTGTAGGGTGGCAATGACTACAGCACCCTTTGTCCCAGACGGCGAAACTCCCTTCTATGACCTTATTGCGTACTTCAACGATAATAAAACGTATTGTGCGTGTACTTTGAATTCTCTAAAATGTTCAACACAAATGATTTTCGTTTTAAAACATACCACCACATTAAGCGCTCCTGCTGACGGCAACGTTCCGTTTTTTACAACGGACCGATGCCCGTCGCTCAGAATTATTTCAATAATTATTGTTAACGATTGTTTACACCGACACCGGTCTTAACCAAAGTAAAAATGCCTTAAGACCAGAGATACACGGACTGCTTTTAGCAGTCGGGGTCAACTTCCTCTAGATGTCGCAGCACGGCCGTCTGCAGTTCCAATACAAAATTCTCGTTTACAATACACGGACCGCTTAAAGCAGTCGTGTAGCAGTTGAACCGACTGCTCCAAGCAGTTGAACCATCTGCTCCAAGCAGTTGAAGCGACTGCTCCAAGCAGTTTAACCGACTGCTTCAAGCAGTTTAACCGACTGCTCCAAGCAGTTATACCGACTGCAAAATGCTGTTTTACAATTATCAAGCAGTCGTGTTGCAGTTGAACCGATTGCTCCAGGCAGTCCGTGCATCTCGGGTCTTAGACTTTTTTTTGCAGAGCCAACGATTAAGTAAGAGCGCCCTTGAAATTGTCTCATAATCATAAAACGGCGATATATACGTATATAGGTATCATTATAACCACTACTTGTCCGCTCTTCTCGGGCTCAAAAGTCTTGAAAATATTATAATTCATTGGTGCGTTGCTGACTCCAAAGCTGATCCATGATACAGGAGGTTCACGAATTTAAGTACTAACTCAAATTTAAGAAAGTTACTGAGAAATCTCCAGCTGAGAGAATATAATAAATTACTTTTGATGATTTTTCGTGCCTGAATTAATTCTTCATATTAAACTACCATATCTAAAAGAATAGACGAAATACAAATTTGTTTATAAATTTTGTCAATTATATAAGGGGAATTGAACTGGATCTGAAAGTAGGTACTTGATTCATTAATTTGATACTTCATTAAGCTACATTGATTCGTAAATCAGAGATCCGTTTATAAAGTTTAAATAAAGAAATATTTTTTTAACGAAATTCTGATTTTCATTTCGATATTATATTAATTTTCTATCAGCCCAGTAATGAAAATTCTGCTATTTTTTGGGAAATTTATTTACGTGTACATACATAAAATTGTTTTACTTCCTGCTACGCAGAACAAATTTTAAAATATACTGAATATGCTGAATCTCACGTTGCATTAGGAGGCATAAAATATTTTTAATTCAGTTTAGAAGATTTATGAAAATGAATAAGAACTTTTTGCAATCAAGTCGAATCAATTAATGATTTCACTATGTCAAAGACATAAAAAAGATTCTATTGATTGTATACACAAAACTATCCAGCAAAAATCCTAGTATACGACATCAACATGGTTTCATGAAAATACAACAGGCAACAATAACATCTCACATAGTTCAGAAATGAGGTTCCCCGCCCATTCTGAATGTAGTGCCTTTTTAGGTTAGTGGATGGGTACACTCATGTTTTGTAATCCCTTTTATAAGGTAATGCACAACCGCACACCTGTCGCTGTTTACCCCACATTGTGGGATATGCCGTGATGTTATGTATGAAAAAAATGAATATTAGATTTTTTTTTGTTTCAATGTTTAAAACTATCACTTCTTAATAGAACTCCATATCAACTAGAATTATGAAAAAAATATATATTTAATTTTAAGTTCTATTCTTCTAAAAAATCATATTTAATTTTAAATAGAACTTCAAATTAATTTTTTTTTGAACATTTTCCAACGAACAACGATATTATAGTACGTTTATTTGGTTCGTCTCAAATTTAAATATCTCGCTAACAAATAATTATTTTATTGTAGTAAAAAATATCACATCTTATAATTATATTCTAAAAGTGGTTGGCGTAGATGAAAATATTTGAACAAGTCATTATTTAAATTAATTTATCGTAAAATCTGGTTCATTGTTTTAGCCTATTTTCATTCCCATATTATTATGCATAGTTGATGTCTGACGTAAGTTGAACTAGCAAATTTTGCGTTCTTTGGTTAGGCTTAACATTTTTTTTAATACAAAAATAAAATACATAAAAAAGAAACATAATTTTTATTTTTATTATTTAATGTCAATAACATATAATATCAAAAAAAATCAACGAAACAAATAACATCAACATTAGTTAAGCGCATTAATTTTACATCTAACCCAACACATAGGACTAACAAACACATGGGTTGCAAAATATTTATTAATTTTACATCTAACCCAACACATAGGACTAACAAACACATGGGTTGCAAAATATTTATTAATTTTACATCTAACCCAACACATAATACGTAGGTTGCAAAATATTTATTAATTTTATTTCTAAACCAACACATAGGCGCTAACAAACTCATAGGTTGCAAAATATTTATTTACATCAAATGACTTTTTACAGTTGTCACCATACACGTTATACCTTACAATCCGTTGAGTGGGTTTCATAAAATATACCATCACAAAATGTCCTGTTTTTTTTGTGAATTCATTGATTTTTTTTTTTTTCAATATTGGACACTGTCACTTCGTGGTAGAACTCCATAATTAATTAAAACTATGAAAATTTTTTTATATTTAATTTTACGTTCTACTTAAATTTTTTCGCAAACGCGACTCCCATTCACCGGTATCGCTCTATGATGAGCATCGTCATAATGGTGAACAATAATGATGAAGACCATCTATATATAGATTCACAAAGAGGATAACAACAATAGATATGGAAGGGGGCAATTCTAAGAAAAATTAAATACCCGAAAGACATTAAGGTAAATATGTATGCAGGTATAATAAAAATAAAATTGAAGTGAAGGAATGAATATACAAATATTGTATTAAAATGACAGCAATTATATTGAATAATGGCCATCAGAAAAACCCGACATTAACTATTCTAATGGTAATAATAATGGAGAAGTATTAAAATCTATTTGTGCGTTAATCAAAGGAACGTTGCTGTTACATTTTACTCTATTTATCTCTAATATTTCTAGTTTGTCTAATTTTTTACCTTTTCTTAAGCTATGTATAAGATTTATCCCAGTTTGTGAGTTAAACGAATGCTCACTCTCAAGTAAATGTGTCGCAAAGTTCGAAGTGTCTTTTTTCAAACGGAAACATGCAAGATGTTCTTTAAGGCGTGTATTTAAAGATCTACCCGTTTGACCAACATATATACCTGAGCATGTAACTATGTACAATTTATCATTCCAAGTTTGTCAAATTAATATAATGTAATTATTTAATTATTGAATATTTTTAATCTTCTCTTTGTAAGTATCAAATATTTTCCAAATCTTTCAAATATCTTTTGAAACATGACCTTTCTACTGCTCACAAATTCTACTTTTACTGATCCATACATTAGTTTATTTTATCGAATCATCTATACATTTCATATAACCCAGCTAAAGATTTGATCTTCTTTCAATTCATATTAATTAAATTATTCCTCATAATACAATTCAATTTTAATTCGTTATTTCTGATAAGTTCAATTAAAGTGTAAGTCAGAGTAGATGCTTGTTTGAGATAAATTAAAAATTAATTATTTTGGAACGATACAATGATTAATGAATCATTAATGCTATGCTTTTATGATATAATTTCTTAATTAATAAATTAAACGTTTCCCTTTTAAATGTTTTTACAAATAGAATTAAAAAAAGTGATAAATGATCGTCTGTCGTCAATACTTTAATATTTTGGACCACCAGATTTCCAGAATAACTTTTGAAGTACCTCGGAAATATCAAGTAATTGGAAACGTGGCGAATAGAAAATCCAGAGTTTGGTCTTATTAAGTCCACTTCAAGATCTTCAATCGCCGAAACCCTTCGATCTGCTCAAGGCCATCCAACATAAGCAGATCGTTCGACGAATAATTTCGTACTTATAGAGTGGTCATAGTGGTATGATTGCATTAATTTGTTGTTATTCTTCTCTTCTTTAGTTTCAATCTTGGGGACTCTCTTCAACTCTGTGTACGACCCTCTCGACCTCAACCATTCCCTCAAAGATGATGCATAGGAGATCCTTGTGTCGCAACACACGGCCTATCCAATTTGCACGCCTTTTTGATATTGTAATGTTGTTATACATATACGTACATACATATACACATACCATCACGCCATATCCCTTACGGGGTAAGCAGAAAGAACCGAGCGCCATACTCCTCTATTTTTGCACACATTCCTAGCTAGCTTTACATCCATGCATCGTCTCATGCATGCTGGTCCATCTTTCAAGCTTCTTGTATTTCCTTCTTTCAAAATATCATTCACATGGTCATGCCATCCCTTTCTGGGGCGGCCCCCGCTATTCACTCCATCTCTTACACCAAAGTATATTTTTTTGGTCAGCCGTTCATCGTTCATTCTTTCAATATGTCCAAACAATTATGTTGTTATAAATAATTCGATATTTCCTTCAATTAGGGATTTTTTTCCATCTTTGGTAAGTTTTGTAAAATTTATTTCTGATAAATTTGAACATATCGTTAAAAAATAAATAAGTTTTGTTTAAAGTAATTATTAGAGACATGTTTCATTCTATGATATAAAATAAAGATTGTTTTGTTTTTTTTTTATTTCATTACTTTTCGGGCAACTAACAGGTAGGTACTATGTAAAATATCAATTTAACACGCACCCAAAAACAATTTGCCACAATCTGGAGAATCACAGATTTAGACTGAAAACACAATTAAAAAGTGTGTCTCCAACGAGTATCGAACCCGGGACATTTGGATCAGCAGTCAAATACCTAAGCAACTGAGCTATAAAGGCCGAGAATAAGGGTTTTTATCCATCTTTTTTAAAAGTTATTTCTGATAAATTTGCAGAAATCATTAAACAATTAGTAGACACGTTTTGTTTAAATAATTACTAGTTGCATGTAGCACTTGAGACCCAACTGCCGATGTCGATGGTATGTATAATTATTGAAGAATTGTAGGTATGTATGCCAGGATAGGATTGTATATGAAAACAGCATGATGTTTGTTTGTAGATTAAGTAGGTATTAAACTATTGAGTGAGATATTTTGTAGTGCTTACTGCCTTACAAATTGTATGAAACGATGTCGTCCATAAATTTTTGACTTAAAAGTTGGAAAAACCGTGAAAAATATAGACCCTGCATAGAAATCTCGCGTATCTTGGCTTGATACCATGTCGATGTGTTAAGAGAAATAAATTATCTTGAACAAATCGATAGTCGGATTAGAGACATGCTTCATTATATGATATAAAATTAAGATTGTTTTATTTACAATTCCTGTATTTGGTTTTGAGTTTAATTAACTGACTGAGAGTCATACAAAACTTCCACGAAGTAAAATTTTTACTGAAATGTACTCTAGGTGCCAAAATCAAGTAGAATTTTACTCTTTGAAATATCATTCGTTTCTGGAACCGTCTGTTCAAGAAATTGTATTTTTTTGCAGTTTTATTATATTGGCAATAAAAATATCCAGTCTGCTCCGTTAAGCCAAGCAGACACCCTAAATAATTTACCATACACTCTTTGTGTATAGACATTGTCTATATCCGTGTGTCTGGATGTCTACACGCGAGTCCGCCAGTCAACGAAAACTTGGATGGGGTAGGTCGAGGTTTTGTTTTGCAACGAGGGGTGCAAGAAATCAAACTTAGGGCAGGTTAGGGCCAGACATGTCTGGTTGGGTAGCACTAACATTATACACTCATCAACCCCTCCCTACATAAGTGGTTATTTAATCCTGTGTTCGTTATGATGGACATGTGCAATATGATAAGACAACATACTTCTACAATATGATGAGACGTACTTCTGAGTCATTCGTTGATAATGAACTGGATACCGTTCTCAATATTTTTATTTTCCAATTCTATGGTATAGTGGTGAACAGTGGCGGCTGCTTACTACTAAGTTTAGTGAAGTAAAACAAAACACTTATATATTTTTTGTACTTTTGATCTTTTGTCTGAATCAACTATCTTTCGATGCTCAGCACTGACAATGTGTTGAGACGGTCTGTGTTATGGTGTTTCAAATATTTTTTTATTTTTTTAATGTGGAAAAATAATGTTCACTTTCAACGGAAGTTATGGGAATTATACATATTAGTTTCAAAAGTATAACGGATTTTGAAAAAGACTCAACTAGACCAATATTTTAAAAATAGTAAAAGTGCCGTCAGCCTCCCTAAAATCGCCACGATTGTAAATTGAGCAAAGATCATTTTTCAATATAACACAAAAATCTGTAAACAATTTACAATAATACAAAGCTATTTAGAAAAAATATATACAATAACCAATGTGCTACAATTTGTGATTAAACAAACTTATTTAATCAGGTAAACTAACATACTAGGTGGGCCAATAGAAGTCATCTGGGCCAAAAGAAGTCATCCGATGTTGTTTGGCTCTCATTTTTTATCTAAATGAAAAACTTCGATTCTGTTTTTTGATTATGTTTATTTGAACCTTTCATATAAACATAATCAAGAAACAGAATCGAAGTTTTTCATTTAGAAAAAAAAAATGATAGCTAAACAACATCGGATGACTTTTTTGGCCCAGATGACCTCTTTTGGCCCACCTTGTACATATTGTACCTACATAGCTTATCGGTGCGGCGCGCCAAAGTCGTCAAACATTCGTATGAGATATCTATCATATCACGAGCCAATACGTTCTCTTAATTTCCATACATTTGTTATAGTATATGCGATGCGCTTGGAATAACGCACCACGAGTCCGGCACCTTTGCATAATTTCAGGCGTTTATTTAAGTAACGCGATACTCGAAATTTTTGTCTTCATTCTTGAACTTACGTGACAAGTTATTTGGTATTTTTTAAACCATGTTTGTTGATACATAATTCGGATCTTGCTTTTATTTTATTTCAAGGAGCGTCCGCCATTTGCGGTGAGTCTTTATTTTACAATTTTTACGCCTATTTTTAAATAGGAAGAGATTGCATACTATGATGTTTTTGTGGCATATCATGGCGTATTACGTATGGTGTAGGTACCTACCTACAGTGTTGAAATTTTGTGTCTATCAACTCAGAGCTACTAAGTTGTCCATAGACATCCGTACCTTTATTTTCTCTATGATTTCATCCGTCAACATTTAAAAAAAAAATCACGTTCGGGAAAATTGAGTTTGTTTATTTTTGAATAATAAACGTACCTATGTATATTTTTTATTTTGTATTTTTAAAATGGATTCAGAAGTTGTGAACTTTTCGTGAAACAAAAATATCCATAAGCTATGAAGTGGAGAATTGAAAATATAACTAAACAAATTAATTATTAATTTCTCTGACGATGACGCGGATTATAACTTTGTTGGATTTAATTTTATTTCAAATATATCATTTTCACTTTTTATATTTGTTTAGCTGTGAGGCTCCGGCTAAGAATAGTGCTTCCATTCTTTTCTATTGTCATCGCTTTCGAGTGTCCCGTAAGAGCCGGATAATCGAAAATTCACCAATAAAATAACATCAATATTTTTGTCAATTTTTCAACATCTCAATAGAGACGAAGTTGGAATATTATAGAAGAACCAGGAACCCAAGACACCTACAGGGCTTACGACCTGTCATCGTCTGGTTTACGTGATCCCCTTACGCGCTTGCGCAACGTTCACCAATTATGCCTTCTTATGTAATATCGAGTTCCCTTATCAATGCATTTTTTTGAAAATTCTATATATTTCAATAGTGCGATACAATTCATTTGAAAATAACACATTTTTCTATAGCCATCTATGAAATAACGAAGAAACCTTGTTTGTAACGCAAACAATTGAAAAGTTGTTTTTTTTAGGTGCCCTGTAGGAGCCTTGAGTTCCTGGTTCTTCTATTCCAACTTCGTCTCTATTGATATGTTGAAAAATTGTCAAAAATATCATTGACTTCTTCCTGATTATCAGCGAAGCGGTGATTTGAGATTTTATAACCTCCCACACAAAAATCGTCTTCCCAAACTATCCCGGCCCATTTCCAGATGTTACGCATCCATGACATCTGCCTTTATATCTGACTAGTAAAACCCGGCAGACGTTGTCCTGGCTGTTTAATTATTTACCTCCAAATATATAAGAATGGTTGATCGATATGTTTCATTTTATTAATTAACATTCTTATCTAGATTCGCTTATTATAATTCCGTATTTTTTTCCTTCCATCCCTACAGTCCCTTCAGTACCTATTCATACATTAATTATAATTTTATTCAATTATTCAAACAAATATACTTGAACCTTCAGCATTATACAATTTTTTTATAATATACCATTTTATATATGGGTACCTATATTTATCATTTATTTATTTATTCGATCATTGATTTATTTATTTACATGCTAAACAAATAAATCATCGATCGAAAGTTTTGTATTGAGTTTGCATAACTTTTTTTTCAATTTTTTTACGTGGGATATCGAATAAATAAATTACAATGCATAAACCTTCTCCTGAATGAGCTGAACAAATTAACAAAGTTTCATCGCAATCGGATGGTTGGTTTGGGAGTCTATCGGCCACATACAAACAAACAAATATACGTACATCCATTTTTATATATATAGATGATGCTGTGCATGTTCAGATAAGATACCTTTTTTTCACCTGAACATACAGAAAACTAATATTAAAATATAGGTATTTTTTACATTTATTCTCTCATCTACATGCGACATTACTGCTGATTAAATGAATCTCCGGAGAATGGCATTAATTTTTCCTAGATGGGTTTCATAGTTCAGAGAGCTATATATCAAAGAAATTTTTCATTATCTATATTGATGGCTCAGCCCCTTCAATATGCATCTCATAATTAAATGTGTACCATATGGATTAAATTCAAATCTTTGCAACATATTTATTTTTCATTTTTATAACAAAATACAGTTCAATATACTTCTTCTTCTTCTGCTTTAGTCAGGACTGTGGCCTGTTATTCTCGGAGCCTGCTCTTGTAAAGTGGACGTCCAGCTATCCTTCCATCGTTTGGGTGGTCTTCAAGGGAGTCTGCCATTTGTTATCTCCCCATCCGCTGCCATCCTCACCACTCGATCCGAACCCGCTCTCCCCACATGACCTCTCCAGAATCGTCTTCGTGTTCTTCCCCATCGCACGACATCTTCGACATCACAGATTCTTCTTATCTCCGAGTTCCTTACTCTGTCAAGAAGTGTTACGCCTGCGATGGGTCGTAGAGTCTTCATCTCAGTGGTTCTTAGGAGGTTTTTTGTTCTGGCGGTATCAGCTCTTGTTTCTATGCCATATGTCATGATCGGCCTTACACAGGTCTTATAGATCCTTACCTTACTCTCCTTCAGCATGTCTCTATTCCTCCATACAGCATTTTTCAAGCATCCAGCCACGACGGCGACCTTTTTCGCTTGCTCTCTTACTTCGTCAAAGAGGTTACTGCTGCTGGACACTTCGACACCCAAGTACTTAAATCGCATCACTTGTTCTATGGTTTTATTTTCGATTGCAAGTTTGCATCGTACTGGATGCCTTGAGGTGACCATGCTTTTTGTTTTGTCTACTGAGATTTTCATGTTAAATCGTTGAGAGAATAAATGGAATCTATACAGCAGTCTCTGAAGATCATCTTCGGAATTTGCAATTAGGACAGCGTCATCTGCATATCATATTATATCAATGTTTTTATCTACTTGATTTGACATCTACAATTATTTCATCCATAATGACATTAAACAAAAAAGGGCTCAAACTATCCCCCTGCCTGATGCCGACTGCGGCTGGGATTTCCTTCGAGAGATCATTTCCTACCTTTATAATAATAATAATAAGGACAATTTATAAAGCGCCGTTTAGTGACAACCGTGGTCACCTCAAGGGCGCTTTCAGTTTGCAAAAAAATAAGTTAAAATTAAGTTACAATTAGTCATATAGCTAACACATTGACAATGGTGAAACATAAGACTTAAAAAAATACAATAAGTTAAAATTAAGTTAAAATTAGTCCTATAGCTAACACATTGAAGATGGTGAAACATAAAACTTAAAAAAAACTTTAAAAAATACGTAGAAATCACAAATTAATCTAGTGATATACATATTACATAATCCAGACGAAATTAATTATAAAAAAGAGTCCATTCAAAGTAAATTGGCATAATATTTAGTAAACATAATATTATTGAACGGATGAAGGACAATCTGGATACGATTTGCGGAAAAGATGAGTTTTTAATTTCTTCTTGAATTCATTGATATTTTCGGCACATCTTATATCCATTGGAAGATTGTTCCATGACTTTGGTCCAGAAACGCCAAAAGATCGAAATAGGTATTTTGGCTTATTTGTGAGATTGGTTTCTACTAGTTTTTATTGGATTGGGTCATTGATATTAGCGTACTTTGTTTATTGTTAGGTGAAAATGGAACACAGAGTTCCGATATATATTCCGGGGCCTTGCTATTGAGTGCTTTAAAGACAAGGAGACATGTTTTAAATTCTATACGTTCTGGGTTATTCAGCCAATGAAGTTTGTGAAGTGTTGGTGAGACATGCGAGAAACGATCAATCTGGTAAATATAACGGGCTGCTGCATTGAGGATGAGTTGTATTCTATGGATGTGGTATTGCGGTAGGTGTGCTAATATGGCGTTACAATAATCTACACGGGAAACTATTAAAGAATTTATAAGGACCTTAGCAGCATTTGTCGAGAGACACCTTCGAATAGGTCTAAGTTGTCTGAGAAAGTAACAACTTTGTCTGACTATGGAAGAAATGTGTTTATCCATGGAGAGCGCACTGTCGATATGTATACCAAGAAATTTTACGCAGTTAGAAGGAGTAATTTCGACATTTTGAATAACACTGGGGTCATTATTTATGTATTGTTGCCTGCGAGGCGAGGCAAGCCAAAGGAACTCAGTTTTTGTTGGGTTCAGTTTTAGCTTGTTCTTGCACATCCAGGTGGATATCTGATTTATGCATGTGGATACCTCATGTGTTAAATGATATTTAAATTCAGGTGAACAGGACTTGAACAGTATGCGGTCATCTGCATAGGCATGTGTGTTGAAACCAAGATTTTGAACAAGATTTTCCAACTGATTGGTATATAAATTAAAGAGAATTGGTCCAAGTACAGATGGGACCCCGTATAAGGAGGTAATATTTTTTGTGGTACTATCTTTAAATACAACTTTGTATTTACGGTCTACTAAGTATGAAGACAGCCATGCAATGCAGTCATAACCCAAGCCAAATTCATGTCTAAGTTTAGAAAAGAGAATATTATGGTCTACAGTATCGAAAGCAGCGCTCATGTCTAAAAATGAAATTAGGGTAATCTTACCTGATTCAGCTTGAACGATTAAGTCAGACAAAATTCTTACTGTGGCCGTTTCCGTTGAGTGGAATTTTCTATAGGCAGATTGATTTCTGGCCTGAAACTTATCAGAATCCAAGAAGTTGGTCAGTTGAGAGGATATAACTTTTTCTAAAATTTTTGACAAAAACGGTATATTCGAGATCGGACGATAGTTTTCCGTGGAATTCGGATCCAGATAATTCTTTTTCAAAATCGGTGTGATTATCGATTGTTTTAACAAATTAGGAACTACTCTTAACTCTATTGATTGATTAATAATAAATAAAATGTAGTTTAAAAGTTCATTTATACAGCTTTTTAGTAACCAAGTTGGTAACGGTTCTAAGAGACATTGTTTATTTGGTTGAGAGATTATGATTTTTTTAAGAGACACAGCATCTACTTTTTGAAAATTATTTAATATTCTTGTGTGTAGGGAAGTCTGAGAATTATTGATGTTCTAAGCGTACATGTATCGGGCGGAGCACAAATTAACACAAATAACAAATCAATTTGAATGATTAAATAAATATATCTTCCAAATTAACAGCTTTCACAAGGTAAACTCACTATAAAAAAGACATTCTAAATTGGCGAATGTTGAAATTGCGTAAAGTTGTCACTTGAGCCAGCCAATGATAGGTCATAAGTCCTGTATGAATGTCTATGTGATTTTTTCCTTGCTTTCAAAACACAACATCTTCCTCCATAGACCGCCGTGGGACCAGTTGGTAAGCCTTTCGGTTTCTGTGCGGGCGTCCTGGGCTCGATTTCGAAAATTTATTTAAATTAATTTCTTACGCAAATATTGCTTCTCTGGGCTGGGTTAGTTGGAAGATATCTATAATTTGCTGGCTATAACACTGGTTAGTTGGAATAAATTGCCATACGGCAATAAACTCGCCACTTGCGCAGGGTGTATGGAATTGTATGTTCATTATTATGTTCGAAAATATACCTAAGTACATATTTCTATATGTTTCATTACTTCCATAATATACCTAGCATTGGTTTAATGCAAAAACATACCTACATCCATTAATTAATTTAAATTAATTGGTGTAAACATTAATATATCACAAAATGATGATCGTTCGCTACTGCCACCACGAAAAATGATAATGTATGGGTAATCCTCCGTTTGTACTATATAAATTATATTCTAAGGTCAGTGCCGGATCAAGGTTTTTTAGCTTTCGCTTCGTTATAAAGTTAATGTAAGTTAATCGCTTTTTTACATAAATAGCAAGCTTTTTTACTCTCCACACTATGGAATAGGGGAGAGTCATGATTTCGCAAAATTTAAGCGTATTTTTTTTACATCAATTTCTCAATGGGTATCATGTAGAGAATGCACACTATGAGTTTCGTCGTGATGTGTTTGTGTGTATGGCGTATACGCCGTACGCCGTAGCATTTATCTTTTTTGTGTCCTCTCTACAGCCCAAACTATAAGTCTGATCGACTTCATATTAACATCATATGTGTAAAGTGCAAAGACCTAGAGCTGATTAGTTTTCCATAGACAACTTTTGATTTCTTCTCTATGAATTCATCATTTACGTTGTTTTTTTTTTGTGTCCTCTCTGCAGCCCAAACTATAAGTCCGATTGACTTCATATTGATATCACATGTGTTAAGTCCATAAACTTAGAGCTGATTAGTTTTCCATAGACAACGGTTCATTTTTTCCCAATGTTTCTTTATGATTTCATCTATTAAAACTGAAAAAATGCTCTCACGACCTGGAAATTAGAGATATTTTAATTTGGTTTCAACTATTTATACAACACCAAGAATCTTCATAAAATTGTATTCAAAGTTGGTCAATGTTAAAAGAAAAATATTCAACGGTTTCAAAAATTATATTTTATTTAATGGATATTTGTATGAAACTTATATGTAACAAGAGAATTTTTTTATATTTGGCAATGTTCAGTTCATTGATTTCATATTGATATAAGAATATTAATAGCTTGAACTTAGAACTGATTAGCTTTTCATAGATATCATAAAATTTCTTCATATGATATCACGTGTCAACATTGTCAAAATGCTCTAACGCTCTTAGAAACAAAATTTATCTGCTTTTTTTAAAATATTTCATACAACATAAGCAGTCTTCACTATACTGCATTAATAGTTTGTCTATCTTAACATAAAAATATACTATCGGAAGAAAATTTATATTCCTGATAGTAACATTTAGTATGAATAAAAAGGTAATTAGATAAATTTCTATGTATGGAAACGTTCAGTAATTTGATTTCATGTTATAATGTAAAGAGCTTGAACATAGAACTGATTAGCTTTCCATAAATAACAAAAAAAATCTTCATATGATATCACCTGTCAAAATTTGGAAAATACTCTCGCGTTCTTTAGAACAAAATTTATCTGCTTTTTTTAAAATATTTCATACAACATAAGCATTCTTCCCTATACTGCATTAATAGTTTGTTTATCTTAACATAAAAATATACTACCGGAAGAAAATTTATATTCCTGATAGTAACATTTAGTATGAATAAAAATGTAATTAGATAAATTTCTATGTATGGAAACGTTCAGTAATTTGATTTCATGTTATAATGTAAAGAGCTTGAACATAGAACTGATTAGCTTTCCATAAATAACAAAAAAATTCTTCATATGATATCACCTGTCAAAATTTGGAAAATGCTCTCGCGTTCTTTAGAACAAAATTTATCTGCTTTTTTTAAAATATTTCATACAACATAAGCATTCTTCCCTATACTGCATTAATAGTTTGTCTATCTTAACATAAAAATATACTATCGGAAGAAAATTTATATTCCTGATAGTAACATTTAGTATGAATAAAAATGTAATTAGATCAATTTCTATGTATGGAAACGTTCAGTAATTTGATTTCATGTTATAATGTAAAGAGCTTGAACATAGAACTAATTAGCTTTCCATAAATAACAAAAAAAATCTTCATATGATATCACGTGTCAAAATTTTGAAATTGCTCTCGCGTTCTTTAAAACAAAATTTATCTGCTTTTTTTAAAATATTTCATACAACATAAGCATTCTTCACTATACTGCATTAATAGTTTGTTTATCTTAATATAAAAATATACTATCGGAAGAAAATTTATATTCCTGGTAGTAACATTTAGTATGAATAAAAATGTAATTAGATAAATTTCTATGTATGGAAAAGTTCAGTAATTTGATTTCATGTTATAATGTAAAGAGCTTGAACATAGAACTGATTAGCTTTCCATAAATAACAAAAAAATTCTTCATATGATATCACCTGTCAAAATTTGGAAAATGCTCTCGCGTTCTTTAAAACAAAATTTATCTGCTTTTTTTAAAATATTTCATACAACATAAGCATTCTTCACTATACTGCATTAATAGTTTGTCTATCTTAACATAAAAATATACTATCGGAAGAAAATTTATATTCCTGATAGTAACATTTAGTATGAATAAAAATGTAATTAGATAAATTTCTATGTATGGAAACGTTCAGTAATTTGATTTCATGTTATAATGTAAAGAGCTTGAACATAGAACTGATTAGCTTTCCATAAATAACAAAAAAATCTTCATATGATATCACGTGTCAAAATTTTGAAAATGCTCTCGCGTTCTTTAAATCAAAATTTATCTGCTTTTTTTAAAATATTTCATACAACATAAGCATTCTTCACTATACTGCATTAATAGTTTGTTTATCTTAACATAAAAATATACTATCGGAAGAAAATTTATATTCCTGGTAGTAACATTTAGTATGAATAAAAATGTAATTAGATAAATTTCTATGTATGGAAAAGTTCAGTAATTTGATTTCATGTTATAATGTAAAGAGCTTGAACATAGAACTGATTAGCTTTCCATAAATAACAAAAAAATTCTTCATATGATATCACCTGTCAAAATTTGGAAAATACTCTTGCGTTCTTTAAAACAAAATTTATATGCTTTTTTAAAAATATTTCATACAACATAAGCATTCTTCACTATACTGCATTAATAGTTTGTCTATCTTAACATAAAAATATACTATCGGAAGAAAATTTATATTCCTGATAGTAACATTTAGTATGAATAAAAATGTAATTAGATAAATTTCTATGTATGGAAACGTTCAGTAATTTGATTTCATGTTATAATGTAAAGAGCTTGAACATAGAACTGATAAGCTTTCCATAAATAACAAAAAAAATCTTCATATGATATCACGTGTCAAAATTTTGAAAATGCTCTCGCGTTCTTTAAAACAAAATTTATCTGCTTTTTTAAAAATATTTCATACAACATAAGCATTATTCACTATACTGCATTAATAGTTTATCTATCTTAACATAAAAATATACTATCGGAAGAAAATTTATATTCCTGATAGTAACATTTAGTATGAATAAAAATGTAATTAGATAAATTTCTATGTATGGAAACGTTCAGTAATTTGATTTCATGTTATAACGTAAAGAGCTTGAACATAGAACTGATTAGCTTTCCATAAATAACAAAAAAAATCTTCATATGATATCACCTATCAAAATTTGGTAAATGCTCTCGCGTTCTTTAGAACAAAATTTATCTGCTTTTTTTAAAATATTTCATACAACATAAGCATTCTTCCCTATACTGCATTAATAGTTTGTCTATCTTAACATAAAAATATACTATCGGAAGAAAATTTATATTCCTGATAGTAACATTTAGTATGAATAAAAATGTAATTAGATAAATTTCTATGTATGGAAATGTTCAGTAATTTGATTTCATGTTATAATGTAAAGAGCTTGAACATAGAACTGATTAGTTTTCCATAAATAACAAAAAAAATCTTCATATGATATCACCTATCAAAATTTGGTAAATGCTCTCGCGTTCTTTAGAACAAAATTTATCTGCTTTTTTTAAAATATTTCATACAACATAAGCATTCTTCCTTATACTGCATTAATAGTTTGTCTATCTTAACATAAAAATATACTATCGGAAGAAAATTTATATTCCTGATAGTAACATTTAGTATGAATAAAAATGTAATTAGATAAATTTCTATGTATGGAAACGTTCAGTAATTTGATTTCATGTTATAATGTAAAGAGCTTGAAAATAGAACTGATTAGCTTTCCATAAATAACAAAAAAATTCTTCATATGATATCACCTGTCAAAATTTGGAAAATGCTCTTGCGTTCTTTAAAACAAAATTTATCTACTTTTTTAAAATATTTCATACAACATAAGCATTCTACACCATACTGCATTAAAAGTTTGTCTATCTTATCATAAAAATATACTATCGGAAGATAATTTATATTCCTGATAGTAACATTTAGTATGAATAAAAATGTAATTAGATAAATTTCTATGTATGGAAAAGTTCAGTAATTTGATTTCATGTTATAATGTAAAGAGCTTGAACATATAACTGATTAGCTTTCCATAAATAACAAAAAAAATCTTCATATGATATCACCTGTCAAAATTTGGAAAAAGCTCTCGCGTTCTTTAGAACAAAATTTATCTGCTTTTTTTAAAATATTTCATTCAACATAAGCATTCTTCCCTATACTGCATTAATAGTTTGTCTATCTTAACATAAAAATATACTATCGGAAGAAAATTTAGATTCCTGATAGTAACATTTAGTATGAATAAAAATGTAATTAGATAAATTTCTATGTATGGAAACGTTCAGTAATTTGATTTCATGTTATAACGTAAAGAGCTTGAACATAGAACTGATTAGCTTTCCATAAATAACAAAAAAAATCTTCATATGATATCACCTATCAAAATTTGGTAAATGCTCTCGCGTTCTTTAGAACAAAATTTATCTGCTTTTTTTAAAATATTTCATACAACATAAGCATTCTTCCCTATACTGCATTAATAGTTTGTCTATCTTAACATAAAAATATACTATCGGAAGAAAATTTATATTCCTGATAGTAACATTTAGTATGAATAAAAATGTAATTAGATAAATTTCTATGTATGGAAATGTTCAGTAATTTGATTTCATGTTATAATGTAAAGAGCTTGAACATAGAACTGATTAGTTTTCCATAAATAACAAAAAAAATCTTCATATGATATCACCTATCAAAATTTGGTAAATGCTCTCGCGTTCTTTAGAACAAAATTTATCTGCTTTTTTTAAAATATTTCATACAACATAAGCATTCTTCCTTATACTGCATTAATAGTTTGTCTATCTTAACATAAAAATATACTATCGGAAGAAAATTTATATTCCTGATAGTAACATTTAGTATGAATAAAAATGTAATTAGATAAATTTCTATGTATGGAAACGTTCAGTAATTTGATTTCATGTTATAATGTAAAGAGCTTGAAAATAGAACTGATTAGCTTTCCATAAATAACAAAAAAATTCTTCATATGATATCACCTGTCAAAATTTGGAAAATGCTCTTGCGTTCTTTAAAACAAAATTTATCTACTTTTTTAAAATATTTCATACAACATAAGCATTCTACACCATACTGCATTAAAAGTTTGTCTATCTTATCATAAAAATATACTATCGGAAGATAATTTATATTCCTGATAGTAACATTTAGTATGAATAAAAATGTAATTAGATAAATTTCTATGTATGGAAAAGTTCAGTAATTTGATTTCATGTTATAATGTAAAGAGCTTGAACATATAACTGATTAGCTTTCCATAAATAACAAAAAAAATCTTCATATGATATCACCTGTCAAAATTTGGAAAAAGCTCTCGCGTTCTTTAGAACAAAATTTATCTGCTTTTTTTAAAATATTTCATTCAACATAAGCATTCTTCCCTATACTGCATTAATAGTTTGTCTATCTTAACATAAAAATATACTATCGGAAGAAAATTTAGATTCCTGATAGTAACATTTAGTATGAATAAAAATGTAATTAGATAAATTTCTATGTATGGAAACGTTCAGTAATTTGATTTCATGTTATAATGTAAAGAGCTTGAACATAGAACTGATTAGCTTTCCATAAATAACAAAAAAAATCTTCATATGATATCACCTGTCAAAATTTGGAAAATGCTCTCGCGTTCTTTAGAACAAAATTTATCTGCTTTTTTTTAAATATTTCATACAACATAAGCATTCTTCCCTATACTGCATTAATAGTTTGTCTATCTTAACATAAAAATATACTATCGGAAGAAAATTTATATTCCTGATAGTAACATTTAGTATGAATAAAAATGTAATTAGATAAATTTCTATGTATGGAAACGTTCAGTAATTTGATTTCATGTTATTATGTAAAGAGCTTGAACATAGAACTGATTAGTTTTCCATAAATAACAAAAAAAAATCTTCATATGATATCACCTATCAAAATTTGGTAAATGCTTTCGCGTTCTTTAGAACAAAATTTATCTGCTTTTTTAAAAATATTTCATACAACATAAGCATTCTTCACTATACTGCATTAATAGTTTGTTTATCTTAACATAAAAATATACTATCGGAAAAAATTTATATTCCTGATAGTAACATTTAGTATGAATAAAAATGTAATTAGATAAATTTCTATGTATGGAAATGTTCAGTAATTTGATTTCATGTTATAATGTAAAGAGCTTGAACATAGAACTGATTAGTTTTCCATAAATAACAAAAAAAATCTTCATATGATATCACCTATCAAAATTTGGTAAATGCTCTCGCGTTCTTTAGAACAAAATTTATCTGCTTTTTTTAAAATATTTCATACAACATAAGCATTCTTCCCTATACTGCATTAATAGTTTGTCTATCTTAATATAAAAATATACTATCGGAAGAAAATTTATATTCCTGATAGTAACATTTAGTATGAATAAAAATGTAATTAGATAAATTTCTATGTATGGAAAAGTTCAGTAATTTGATTTCATGTTATAATGTAAAGAGCTTGAACATATAACTGATTAGCTTTCCATAAATAACAAAAAAAATCTTCATATGATATCACCTGTCAAAATTTGGAAAATGCTCTCGCGTTCTTTAGAACAAAATTTATCTGCTTTTTTTAAAATATTTCATACAACATAAGCATTCTTCCCTATACTGCATTAATAGTTTGTCTATCTTAACATAAAAATATACTATCGGAAGAAAATTTATATTCCTGATAGTAACATTTAGTATGAATAAAAATGTAATTAGATAAATTTCTATGTATGGAAAAGTTCAGTAATTTGATTTCATGTTATAATGTAAAGAGCTTGAACATAGAACTGATTAGCTTTCCATAAATAACAAAAAAAATCTTCATATGATATCACCTGTCAAAATTTGGAAAATGCTCTCGCGTTCTTTAGAACAAAATTTATCTGCTTTTTTAAAATATTTCATACAACAGAAGCATTCTTCCCTATACTGCATTAATAGTTTGTCTATCTTAACATAAAAATATACTATCGGAAGAAAATTTATATTCCTGATAGTAACATTTAGTATGAATAAAAATGTAATTAGATAAATTTCTATGTATGGAAACGTTCAGTAATTTGATTTCATGTTATAATGTAAAGAGCTTGAACATAGAACTGATAAGCTTTCCATAAATAACAAAAAAAATCTTCATATGATATCACCTGTCAAAATTTGGAAAATGCTCTCGCGTTCTTTAGAACAAAATTTATCTGCTTTTTTTAAAATATTTCATACAACATAAGCATTCTTCCCTATACTGCATTAATAGTTTGTCTATCTTAACATAAAAATATACTATCGGAAGAAAATTTATATTCCTGATAGTAACATTTAGTATGAATAAAAATGTAATTAGATAAATTTCTATGTATGGAAACGTTCAGTAATTTGATTTCATGTTATTATGTAAAGAGCTTGAACATAGAACTGATTAGTTTTCCATAAATAACAAAAAAAAATCTTCATATGATATCACCTATCAAAATTTGGTAAATGCTTTCGCGTTCTTTAGAACAAAATTTATCTGCTTTTTTAAAAATATTTCATACAACATAAGCATTCTTCACTATACTGCATTAATAGTTTGTTTATCTTAACATAAAAATATACTATCGGAAAAAATTTATATTCCTGATAGTAACATTTAGTATGAATAAAAATGTAATAGATAAATTTCTATGTATGGAAATGTTCAGTAATTTGATTTCATGTTATAATGTAAAGAGCTTGAACATAGAACTGATTAGTTTTCCATAAATAACAAAAAAAATCTTCATATGATATCACCTATCAAAATTTGGTAAATGCTCTCGCGTTCTTTAGAACAAAATTTATCTGCTTTTTTTAAAATATTTCATACAACATAAGCATTCTTCCCTATACTGCATTAATAGTTTGTCTATCTTAATATAAAAATATACTATCGGAAGAAAATTTATATTCCTGATAGTAACATTTAGTATGAATAAAAATGTAATTAGATAAATTTCTATGTATGGAAAAGTTCAGTAATTTGATTTCATGTTATAATGTAAAGAGCTTGAACATATAACTGATTAGCTTTCCATAAATAACAAAAAAAATCTTCATATGATATCACCTGTCAAAATTTGGAAAATGCTCTCGCGTTCTTTAGAACAAAATTTATCTGCTTTTTTTAAAATATTTCATACAACATAAGCATTCTTCCCTATACTGCATTAATAGTTTGTCTATCTTAACATAAAAATATACTATCGGAAGAAAATTTATATTCCTGATAGTAACATTTAGTATGAATAAAAATGTAATTAGATAAATTTCTATGTATGGAAAAGTTCAGTAATTTGATTTCATGTTATAATGTAAAGAGCTTGAACATAGAACTGATTAGCTTTCCATAAATAACAAAAAAAATCTTCATATGATATCACCTGTCAAAATTTGGAAAATGCTCTCGCGTTCTTTAGAACAAAATTTATCTGCTTTTTTAAAATATTTCATACAACATAAGCATTCTTCCCTATACTGCATTAATAGTTTGTCTATCTTAACATAAAAATATACTATCGGAAGAAAATTTATATTCCTGATAGTAATAATAATAATAATAATAATAATAATATATTTATTAAAAATAAAAACACAAACAACAAATACAATAATAACAGTATAAACAAAAAATAGGAAAAAAAAAATAACATCAATTAGGAATTCTCCCCGAAAATAAGAAAACCTTGTGCTTCGGGGAGGAGTACAGAAGATAACACCACAAAAATCACAAAAACAACAAAAAAGAGAAAAAAAAAAAAAAAGAAAAATATATATATATTTGATATGAAGAGAGAAAAAAAAAAAATACACACATACATATATACATGTATATACACACACATATACATATACACACATATACATATATACACACACACATACATACATACACACACATATAAATACACACACATACATACACACACACACACACATACATATATACACATACACACACATACACATACAAAAATAGTACAGTTAACGATACACAACAATGCCTATACAATGCACTCAATCATTCAAGAATATTTAATATGGCACAATGAGACGAAAAGCTATCTAAACCTTTTCTTGAAAGCTAACAGTGAGTCAGAAGGTTTCAATTTTTGTTTCCTTTCTAGCTCATTGTACCATTTTACGCCTAGGAATGAATAGTGGCTCTGACCCAACTTTGTACGTCTCATCGGGAGTCTTAAGCAACCCTCGATTTGTAGCCTTGGAGTTATATATCGTTCGTTATCTATATTAGCAATTAGTTCTTTGACCATCTGACAGACAGCAACCTTCCTGTATATACTCTGCACCGGAGGAACAGGCAATTCATTGTACAGCAGGTTAGTGCTATAGTCGCGTGGTCTACTGAGGATTATCTTCAAGATGCTCCTCTGGACCACATACAATTGGTTTAAGGTGGTTACATAAGCTCCTCCCCATGCTACAATTCCGTAACGTAGGATTGAGTGCACCAACGCGTAGTAAACAGAAGTTATTGTTTTTTTATCTAATATGTCACGAAGATTATAGAAAATATAGTACATTTTTCTGACACGGTCAGTGACACAGCTTACGTGTTCCCTCCACTTAACAAGACAATCCACAATCACTCCCAGGTATTTTACTTGATCAGCTCTAGAGAGGATCCTACAGTCGCCACACAAGTCAGACGAACCAGCTGAGCAGATCGAACATTGGTCGCTATGTATAATTATTTTAATATCTGATGGTATTGATTTATATTGATGGGCAAATGGGACAAAGACGGTCTTGTCCACATTAAGGGATAGTAAATTATAATCAAACCACAAATAGTAACATTTAGTATGAATAAAAATGTAATTAGATAAATTTCTATGTATGGAAACGTTCAGTAATTTGATTTCATGTTATAATGTAAAGAGCTTGAACATAGAACTGATTAGCTTTCCATAAATAACAAAAAAAATCTTCATATGATATCACCTTCATGTTAGAAGTAAATCTTCATGTTAGAAGTAAGAATAATAGAAGAGTGTGTATGAGACGATGTATGGACGTGAATGAAGTGAGGAATGTATGTCAAGAGAGAGGAGTCTGGCGTTCGGTTCTCTCTGCCTACCCCAAATAGGGAAATGGCGTGATGGTATGGTATGGTATATGATATCACCTGTCAAAATTTGGAAAATGCTCTCGCGTTCTTTAGAACAAAATTTATCTGCTTTTTTTAAAATATTTCATACAACATAAGCATTCTTCCCTATACTGCATTAATAGGTTGTCTATCTTAACATAAAAATATACTATCGGATAAATTTATATTCCTGATAGTAACATTTAGTATGAATAAAAATGTAATTAGATAAATTTCTATGTATGGAAACGTTCAGTAAATTGTTTTTTTATAGAACTGATTAGCTTTCCATAAATAACAAAAAAATCTTCATATGATATCACGTGTCAAAATTTTGAAAATGCTCTCGCGTTCTTTAAATCAAAATTTATCTGCTTTTTTAAAAATATTTCATACAACATAAGCATTCTTCACTATACTGCATTAATAGTTTGTCTATCTTAACATAAAAATATACTATCGGAAGAAAATTTATATTCCTGATAGTAACATTTAGTATGAATAAAAATGTAATTAGATAAATTTCTATGTATGCCAACGTTCAGTAATTTGATTTCATGTTATAATGTAAAGAGCTTGAACATAGAACTGATTAGCTTTCCATAAATAACAAAAAAATCTTCATATGATATCACGTGTAAAAATTTTGAAAATGCTCTCGCGTTCTTTAAATCAAAATTTATCTGCTTTTTTTAAAATATTTCATACAACATAAGCATTCTTCACTATACTGCATTAATAGTTTGTTTATCTTAACATAAAAATATACTATCGGAAGAAAATTTATATTCCTGGTAGTAACATTTAGTATGAATAAAAATGTAATTAGATAAATTTCTATGTATGGAAAAGTTCAGTAATTTGATTTCATGTTATAATGTAAAGAGCTTGAACATAGAACTGATTAGCTTTCCATAAATAACAAAAAAAATCATCATATGATATCACCTGTCAAAATTTGGAAAATGCTCTCGCGTTCTTTAGAACAAAATTTATCTGCTTTTTTTAAAATATTTCATTCAACATAAGCATTCTTCCCTATACTGCATTAATAGTTTGTCTATCTTAACATAAAAATATACTATCGGAAGAAAATTTAGATTCCTGATAGTAACATTTAGTATGAATAAAAATGTAATTAGATAAATTTCTATGTATGGAAACGTTCAGTAATTTGATTTCATGTTATAATGTAAAGAGCTTGAACATAGAACTGATTAGCTTTCCATAAATAACAAAAAAAATCTTCATATGATATCACCTGTCAAAATTTGGAAAATGCTCTCGCGTTCTTTAGAACAAAATTTATCTGCTTTTTTTTAAATATTTCATACAACATAAGCATTCTTCCCTATACTGCATTAATAGTTTGTCTATCTTAACATAAAAATATACTATCGGAAGAAAATTTATATTCCTGATAGTAACATTTAGTATGAATAAAAATGTAATTAGATAAATTTCTATGTATGGAAACGTTCAGTAATTTGATTTCATGTTATAATGTAAAGAGCTTGAACATAGAACTGATTAGCTTTCCATAAATAACAAAAAAATCTTCATATGATATCACGTGTCAAAATTTTGAAAATGTTCTCGCGTTCTTTAAATCAAAATTTATCTGCTTTTTTAAAAATATTTCATACAACATAAGCATTCTTCACTATACTGCATTAATAGTTTATCTATCTTAACATAAAAATATACTATCGGAAGAAAATTTATATTCCTGATAGTAACATTTAGTATGAATAAAAATGTAATTAGATAAATTTCTATGTATGGAAAAGTTCAGTAATTTGATTTCATGTTATAATGTAAAGAGCTTGAACATAGAACTGATTAGCTTTCCATAAATAACAAAAAAAATCTTCATATGATATCACCTGTCAAAATTTGGAAAATGCTCTCGCGTTCTTTAGAACAAAATTTATCTGCTTTTTTTAAAATATTTCATTCAACATAAGCATTCTTCCCTATACTGCATTAATAGTTTGTCTATCTTAACATAAAAATATACTATCGGAAGAAAATTTATTTTCCTGATAGTAACATTTAGTATGAATAAAAATGTAATTAGATAAATTTCTATGTATGGAAACGTTCAGTAATTTGATTTCATGTTATAATGTTAAGAGCTTGAACATAGAACTGATTAGCTTTCCATAAATAACTAAAAATTCTTCATATAATATCACGTGTCAAAATTTTGAAAATGCTCTCGCGTTCTTTAAAACAAAATTTATCTGCTTTTTTTAAAATATTTCATACAACATAAGCATTCTTCACTATACTGCATTAATAGTTTGTTTATCTTAACATAAAAATATACTATCGGAAGAAAATTTATATTCCTGATAGTAACATTTAGTATGAATAAAAATGTAATTAGATAAATTTCTATGTATGGAAATGTTCAGTAATTTGATTTCATGTTATAATGTAAAGAGCTTGAACATAGAACTGATTAGCTTTCCATAAATAACAAAAAAAATCTTCATATGATATCACCTATCAAAATTTGGAAAATGCTCTCGCGTTCTTTAGAACAAAATTTATCTGCTTTTTTTAAAATATTTCATACAACATAAGCATTCTTCACTATACTGCATTAATAGTTTGTCTATCTTAACATAAAAATATACTATCGGAAGAAAATTTATATTCCTGATAGTAACATTTAGTATGAATAAAAATGTAATTAGATAAATTTCTATGTATGGAAACGTTCAGTAATTTGATTTCATGTTATAATGTAAAGAGCTTGAACATAGAACTGATTAGCTTTCCATAAATAACAAAAAAATCTTCATATGATATCACGTGTCAAAATTTTGAAAATGCTCTCGCGTTCTTTAAATCAAAATTTATCTGCTTTTTTTAAAATATTTCATACAACATAAGCATTCTTCACTATACTGCATTAATAGTTTGTTTATCTTAACATAAAAATATACTATCGGAAGAAAATTTATATTCCTGGTAGTAACATTTAGTATGAATAAAAATGTAATTAGATAAATTTCTATGTATGGAAACGTTCAGTAATTTGATTTCATGTTATAATGTAAAGAGCTTGAACATAGAACTGATTAGCTTTCCATAAATAACAAAAAAAATCTTCATATGATATCACCTGTCAAAATTTGGAAAATGCTCTCGCGTTCTTTAGAACAAAATTTATCTGCTTTTTTTTAAATATTTCATACAACATAAGCATTCTTCCCTATACTGCATTAATAGTTTGTCTATCTTAACATAAAAATATACTATCGGAAGAAAATTTATATTCCTGATAGTAACATTTAGTATGAATAAAAATGTAATTAGATAAATTTCTATGTATGGAAACGTTCAGTAATTTGATTTCATGTTATAATGTTAAGAGCTTGAACATAGAACTGATTAGCTTTCCATAAATAACTAAAAATTCTTCATATAATATCACGTGTCAAAATTTTGAAAATGCTCTCGCGTTCTTTAAAACAAAATTTATCTGCTTTTTTTAAAATATTTCATACAACATAAGCATTCTTCACTATACTGCATTAATAGTTTGTTTATCTTAACATAAAAATATACTATCGGAAGAAAATTTATATTCGTGATAGTAACATTTAGTATGAATAAAAATGTAATTAGATAAATTTCTATGTATGGAAATGTTCAGTAATTTGATTTCATGTTATAATGTAAAGAGCTTGAACATAGAACTGATTAGCTTTCCATAAATAACAAAAAAAATCTTCATATGATATCACCTATCAAAATTTGGAAAATGCTCTCGCGTTCTTTAGAACAAAATTTATCTGCTTTTTTTAAAATATTTCATACAACATAAGCATTCTTCCCTATACTGCATTAATAGTTTGTCTATCTTAACATAAAAATATACTAACGGAAGAAAATTTATATTCCTGATAGTAACATTTAGTATGAATAAAAATGTAATTAGATAAATTTCTATGTATGGAAACGTTCAGTAATTTGATTTCATGTTATAATGTAAAGAGCTTGAACATAGAACTGATTAGCTTTCCATAAATAACAAAAAAAATCTTCATATGATATCACCTGTCAAAATTTGGAAAATGCTCTCGCGTTCTTTAGAACAAAATTTATCTGCTTTTTTTAAAATATTTCATACAACATAAGCATTCTTCCCTATACTGCATTAATAGTTTGTCTATCTTAACATAAAAATATACTATCGGAAGAAAATTTATATTCCTGATAGTAACATTTAGTATGAATAAAAATGTAATTAGATAAATTTCTATGTATGCCAACGTTCAGTAATTTGATTTCATGTTATAATGTAAAGAGCTTGAACATAGAACTGATTAGCTTTCCATAAATAACAAAAAAATCTTCATATGATATCACGTGTCAAAATTTTGAACATGCTCTCGCGTTCTTTAAATCAAAATTTATCTACTTTTTTAAAAATATTTCATACAACATAAGCATTCTTCACTATACTGCATTAATAGTTTGTCTATCTTAACATAAAAATATACTATCGGAAGAAAATTTATATTCCTGATAGTAACATTTAGTATGAATAAAAATGTAATTAGATAAATTTCTATGTATGGAAACGTTCAGTAATTTGATTTCATGTTATAATGTAAAGAGCTTGAACATAGAACTGATTAGCTTTCCATAAATAACAAAAAAATCTTCATATGATATCACGTGTCAAAATTTTGAAAATGCTCTCGCGTTCTTTAAATCAAAATTTATCTGCTTTTTTTAAAATATTTCATACAATATAAGCATTCTTCACTATACTGCATTAATAGTTTGTCTATCTTAACATAAAAATATACTATCGGAAGAAAATTTATATTCCTGATAGTAACATTTAGTATGAATTAAAATGTAATTAGATAAATTTCTAGGTATGGAAACGTTCAGTAATTTGATTTCATGTTATAATGTAAAGAGCTTGAACATAGAACTGATTAGCTTTCCATAAATAACAAAAAAATCTTCATATGATATCACGTGTCAAAATTTTGAAAATGCTCTCGCGTTCTTTAAATCAAAATTTATCTGCTTTTTTTAAAATATTTCATACAACATAAGCATTCTTCACTATACTGCATTAATAGTTTGTTTATCTTAACATAAAAATATACTATCGAAAGAAAATTTATATTCCTGGTAGTAACATTTAGTATGAATAAAAATGTAATTAGATAAATTTCTATGTATGGAAAAGTTCAGTAATTTGATTTCATGTTATAATGTAAAGAGCTTGAACATAGAACTGATTAGCTTTCCATAAATAACAAAAAAATCTTCATATGATATCACGTGTAAAAATTTTGAAAATGCTCTCGCGTTCTTTAAATCAAAATTTATCTGCTTTTTTTAAAATATTTCATAAAACATAAGCATTCTTCACTATACTGCATTAATAGTTTGTCTATCTTAACATAAAAATATACTATCGGAAGAAAATTTATATTCCTGATAGTAACATTTAGTATGAATTAAAATGTAATTAGATAAATTTCTATGTTTGGAAACGTTCAGTAATTTGATTTCAAGTTATAATGTAAAGAGCTTGAACATAGAACTGATTAGATTTCCATAAATAACTAAAAATTCTTCATATAATATCACGTGTCAAAATTTTGAAAATGCTTTCGCGTTCTTTAAATCAAAATTTATCTGCTTTTTTTAAAATATTTCATACAACATAAGCATTCTTCACTATACTGCATTAATAGTTTGTTTATCTTAACATAAAAATATACTATCGAAAGAAAATTTATATTCCTGGTAGTAACATTTAGTATGAATAAAAATGTAATTAGATAAATTTCTATGTATGGAAAAGTTCAGTAATTTGATTTCATGTTATAATGTAAAGAGCTTGAACATAGAACTGATTAGCTTTCCATAAATAACAAAAAAAATCTTCATATGATATCACCTGTCAAAATTTGGAAAATGCTTTCGCGTTCTTTAGAACAAAATTTATCTGCTTTTTTAAAAATATTTCATACAACATAAGCATTCTTCCCTATACTGCATTAATAGTTTGTCTTTCTTAACATAAAAATATACTAACGGAAGAAAATTTATATTACTGATAGTAACATTTAGTATGAATAAAAATGTAATTAGATAAATTTCTATGTATGGAAAGGTTCAGTAATCTGATTTCTTGTTATAATGTAAAGAGCTTGAACATAGAACTGATTAGCTTTCCATAAATAACAAAAAAAATCTTCATATGATATCACCTGTCAAAATTTGGAAAATGCTCTCGCGTTCTTTAGAACAAAATTTATCTGCTTTTTTAAAAATATTTCATACAACATAAGCATTCTTCCCTATACTGCATTAATAGTTTGTCTATCTTAACATAAAAATATACTAACGGAAGAAAATTTATATTCCTGATAGTAACATTTAGTATGAATAAATATGTAATTAGATAAATTTCTATGTATGGAAACGTTCAGTAATTTGATTTCATGTTATAATGTAAAGAGCTTGAACATAGAACTGATTAGCTTTCCATAAATAACAAAAAAATCTTCATATGATATCACGTGTCAAAATTTTGAACATGCTCTCGCGTTCTTTAAATCAAAATTTATCTGTTTTTTTAAAAATATTTCATACAACATAAGCATTCTTCACTATACTGCATTAATAGTTTGTCTATCTTAACATAAAAATATACTATCGGAAGAAAATTTATATTCCTGATAGTAACATTTAGTATGAATAAAAATGTAATTAGATAAATTTCTATGTATGGAAACGTTCAGTAATTTGATTTCATGTTATAATGTAAAGAGCTTGAACATAGAACTGATTAGCTTTCCATAAATAACAAAAAAATTCTTCATATGATATCACCTGTCAAAATTTGGAAAATACTCTTGCGTTCTTTAAAACAAAATTTATGTGCTTTTTTAAAAATATTTCATACAACATAAGCATTCTTCACTATACTGCATTAATAGTTTGTCTATCTTAACATAAAAATATACTATCGGAAGAAAATTTATATTCCTGATAGTAACATTTAGTATGAATAAAAATGTAATTAGATAAATTTCTATGTATGGAAACGTTCAGTAATTTGATTTCATGTTATAATGTAAAGAGCTTGAACATAGAACTGATTAGCTTTCCATAAATAACAAAAAAATCTTCATATGATATCACGTGTCAAAATTTTGAAAATGCTCTCGCGTTCTTTAAATCAAAATTTATCTGCTTTTTTTAAAATATTTCATACAACATAAGCATTCTTCACTATACGGCATTAATAGTTTGTCTATCTTAACATGAAAATATACTATCGTTAGAAAATTTATATTCCTGGTAGTAAAATTTAGAATGAATAAAATATTTCATTGTCAATATTTGTGGTGTGGAGAGTTTAGTGTTGGCCACAACCCACTCGTTTTAAATAAAAGTTACTTTTAATTCCTTGTTTAAAGTTTTTTTTATTGGGTACTTAATACTTTTGGAGAATTCAAGAGAATTCAGTTCAATAGTTTCGATACAAGACGAAATATAAATATTTCACTGATTATATGTGGTGTGGTGGATGCGTATTTTTGGATGTTGCTGAATTGATATTATTTTGTTTGGGGTTTTTGATGGGGTGCGTGTTTTTACCTATATTGGGAAGAGACTAATTATAACGGAATTCGCAAATGACTCAAACCAGATAGAGTGAAACATATTTCCTACCTGATGGTCTATGGAAGGCTGAAGGACTCTGGAATATTCCTCTCAGCTCCTGATGACGGTGAAGACAACACTTTTAAATAAGGAAAACACAAGCACAGATAGGTTAATTTTAGCTGATGAAAAATGTGTTATAAATGCGAAATGGACGCGTGAACGATAATCGTTCGGTTTTTATACTGAAGAATGAATGTGTCCGCTACTGAGCGGCGATGATGTTATTGTTGCGGATAGAGTATTGGAGATTGACAATGTAAGTTCGTAGGAAAAGGGCATAGATAATGGAAATCCTATCAGCCACATACATTCCGTCACTTTACCTCCTCATCAATACAATGGCGAAATAAATATCGATGAACTAAAATTACGCGCCGTGCGCATTTAAAACTCAAACCGTGTTGTGAAGTGATGCGTTAAACCAATATTATAGTGTTGTTATACAGAGGTTAGAGTGGTTGCCTTCCCCGAATACCTGCCAACACGAAAGAAGAAGTTCGCCACCAGGTAGGTGCAATATTCCCTTCTCTCTATATCCAACATCTCATCTTTGAAAATTTTTATAATTGATATTTTCGTTCCTTAAAACCTGCTTGCATGATTTATCCACAGATCATATTTTTGTGATTTTATTTCAGAAACGTTGCAATAATATTTATGATTAAAATATACATAATAATTAAAAATGTACACCACATATTTATTATTGACACCAGACAACAGCCAAAACAAGACTATAGTCTTACGATACATGAATGTGCAGCACCTGAACAAATCTGCTCATGTATTCCACTGGAGAGAGTATCTGAGTATATATTATATAGACAGACATTTGCGATGGCAGGTACACATAGAAAATCTCACCAAGAAATGCAGAAAAATGATATATATGTTCAAAATATTACGAGACATTTTTGATATTAAAACTCTTGAAATTATTTTTTATGCAATAATACAAAGTAGTCTAGAGTATGGAATAATAGGCTGGGGAGGGATGGCAAAAACGCTACTTGCTCCGATTGAAAGAACACAAAAATCAATAATAATGGTAATGCACAGAAGACCTTAAAGATACCCCACAGAACAAATATATATAGACAGTGGATTTTTGGATGTTAGACAGCTCTATATGAGACTGATGTCTCATATGCATAAAAACACTGCTGAGTTCCAACCGGACTATATACTGATACATGGCACTAGAAACAGACATCAGCTAAGACCGCCACAACTAAGAACGATATATGCGCAGCGTCAATATAGTTTTTTGGCACCAAGACTTTATAATAAAATAATGATGGATATTGAACAAAACATATGGCATGATGGAAAAAATTTCAAAGACCTCGTTACTCGTTGGCTGAAGCAGATTGGTAGAGAAGGATCTGCCTCGGTACTCTTAGATTTTTTGAGATAGAGGTCTTAGAGTTTTTTTATCCTGGTTGTCGATGTTCTAAGTGAATGGAGTATGTAAAAAAAGAAAACAAATCATATGATCGCAGAGTAGCCATAGCAATTCAAAATTAGTACTGCCTCAGAACAGACTATGTCTAGCGAGGCAGTAAAATTTCCAAATGTGTGCAAAAAAATTATAAAAATTGTAAAATTGTAATTAGGTAAAAACTAAAAAATAAAATTGTACTTTTGTTCCTTTGTAAATAATTTATAATGTTGGAAATATACTATTTATTCATTCGTACATATAATAATATTTTAAAATTAAAATAATGTAATTGGGAGATTAACCTAGGCCGCAACACCCGGGTATTATTTAACCGAATTATTTATGGCGTCCGATATTTATTTGCGTCCCATACATCTTCACTTTTCGAGCATATGTATGTTGGATCCGGTCCTGTCTAAAAGTATCTTTATAGATTACAAGTAAATTTCGCGACTCAATTTGCGTCACTTTGGAGGCAATTGAAAATACATATACCTCTCCTTATATTATCAAATTTCGGTTTTGTAAATTAGATTTTATCAATTTAGTGTCGACTCTCTCGGTTTACTCAATATAGAGTACATACATTTAATCACAATGTTGAAAAAAAATATCGTTCGATATTCGTCGATTTCATGTATATTTCAGCTAAAAAACATCCCGTAATAAAAATCGAAATATATTCTGTCGACAAAATATCATTATTATTATTATTTTTTTAATTTTAATGTTTTTATATATGTAATATATTCTTGCTTCGTCTCTATGTAGACATTAAAGTTTGTCAGAAAAAATCCGATAAGGATTCAATCAAAATCTATGTTTTTATGATAGCATATATACATATATGTAATATATAATAATTATGTTTTACTCTTTGACCCAGTGAGTAAAATGTGAAGTAAACTGTAACTTAACGTACATACGTATGTAAGTACTTACCTAACCTTAATTACCAAACTCTTGATTATATAATGAAATGTAAATTAACAAACTCCAGAGTCAACTAATTCCACAGAATTCTCATGCGAAAATTCACAGAATCAGACGATTTCACTCTAAACTTATAATTCATAAGTTATTCCATTTTAATACATAGGTAGTCACTATTCTAACTGTAGGTAGGTGTATTACCTTCATATTAAATATCCATAGATTTTTATTATAATATACTAGATGTCGTCGCTAGCAAATTTTGTATGAATCGAAAGTGAGGCATTTTTCTGGTGGATTTTTGATGTTTTGGTTGGCAGACCAGATCGTTTTTATATAGAGAACAACGACTAATGTGAATTGTTTTCGGATTTATTTGTAGAAAAAACACTTTGTTTATTAAGATTTAGAGAACAGTTATCTAAGATGTGTTGAAATGTAAGGAAAACTGAAATATGTTGCCAACCAAAACGTCAAACGCGCGATATTCCAACTCACTTTTTGCACGGAGTACTACATCTAGTATATTATAATAAAAATCTATGTAAATATCTAGAATCTGTGACTTATTTGAATGTTTAAAAGTGTATAAAAGCAAGGCTTACCTATTATTTTGCAGATGAAAAATAAAAGTTGTAAATAATACAAGTTGGCATGATCACATAAATGGAATTTAAAAGGATGGAGACTTTAGAAGTAAGAATAATAGAAAAGCGTGTATGAGGCGATGCATGGACGTGAATGAAGCGATAAATAGCGTCTGGCGTTCGGTTCTACCTGCCTACCGCAAAATGGGAAATAGCATGATGGAATGATAAAAATATATTATGACACAAGGAACACGAGTGAGTTGTGGCAACACTAAATCATCTTATTGTCTCTTCTTATCTGCCTTCCTAGCCCTCTGGTGTCGACCCATAAAGGTACACAGTGTCCACATGTTTCGGTCCATAGTCATCTCCGTAGCAGAGCCAGTTGCTTCTCCTTTAATTCTTTATTTACTATTGTCCACCGCGTGGCTTTTTTTGTTTCGTCGTCTCGATCCATACGAATATTGAAAAAAAAATTAAAATCACTATATTTGTAAATAATTCTTGAACGATACTCCTGAATTACTCAATTTCGTCCTTCCTTTTATCATTGTTATTATATAATCAGTCTTTTTTTTAACTTTTCTTGCCTATACTGGAATTTCACAATCGATTTTTAATTTCCCGACCAGTCAAAGCTCTGAACAATTCAGAATTTGTGTATTTCCTTGCCATTTCAACCTTGCCAGTTATTTATTGCCATTTCAACACGAAGAAAACTTTGAAAAGGGTTTATTCATCTTTTTAGATTTCGTTCTTCTTAGTGTCTAATACCATTGTTACCAAATTTACTAGAGGCTTGAGCTTATAAAAATAAAATAAAATAACAAAAACTTCCTTGCACCACGCGTAAGCGTCGAGTTTATTGCCATATGGCAATTTCTTCCAACTAACCAGTGTTTCCAGCCCAAAGAAGCAATATTAGCGTGAGAAATGAATTTAAATAAATTTCTCCTCTGCTGGGGATCGAGCCCAGGACGCTCGGACAGAAACCAAACGGCTCATCATTTATTTATTTATTTAACTTTTTGTACATAATATAAACAAATATAATGCACAATAGCGGGAATTAGGCAATTTCTTCCAACCAACGTTCAACGTTCCCTATGGAGTGGGGTAGGTGACTGCGACTTTTCCTCTTCTCTTCTTCTTCCAACCAACATGTGCCCCGTTCCACCATCGTACTTTTCAACCTTGCGCTTTGCACTTTGCAATTCGTCGGCTTGTTTTCGTTCCACCATTACATTTTTACGCAAAGTAAAAGTTGCAATGTGCAAAGCGAAAAGTAGACGCCTATTGCAAAGCAAATAAGCCGTTCTGTTCCACCATCGCTACTTTTCATAAAAGAACTTTGCAAACTTTGCGAATGTATTGAAAGAATATTTTGACATTTCAAATTTGCCATTCGTCGTGTTGTGAAATTAGAAGTTGTTTGTTTAGAATTATTAAGTAAATTTATTATAAAATGTTGCAGACATTATTGTTAAAAAGGGTTGAGGAAGACGGGGTTGTAAGAAATTATAGAAAAAGGATAAATTTCGAAAATATTTTACCCACGCAGTTCCTCGAAAATTTTAGAATAAATAGCACTCAGTGTGAATATGTCTTGAGTAAGTACACGATTTATTCTTATTTTTTTAGGTAATTTAAACTATGTTTATGTGATTATTTTGTCAGCTTTTTAAGTTTATATGATTATTTTACTACTCATCTATATTTTAAGGTACAGAACAGCACTAGAGAAGCAAAGGATTATCTTCTCAACAGCAAATAATTCAATGAAGCACCTGTGTATTAGTGATAGTGTCACTAAATGCTTCAAAAAGAACTTTCTATTGTTTAATTATCTTCAACACGGCTATTTTCTTAATATTGTCATTCCGGCTCATTTTCTAACAACAACGAAATCACAGAACAGACAAGAACGAACAGTGTCAAATGATCGTTTACGCTACGCGCGAAACACTCGGTACTTCTATGTTATCACTAGGTGTCGCTAGCGTCAATTGAAAAGACTTGCAAATGTTTGGCGACGCCGCAAAGTGACCATTTTTTTTTCGTGGAACACGAACGCTTTGTACTTTGCAAAATTCTCAAATCGCAAAGCGAAAAATTAAAAAGTACAGTGGTGGAACGGGGCACATTACGTACATCAACAAAAAATGATAGCTACAAAAAAAAAGAGGAAACAAAAAGAGGAAATTGAGATCAGGTGTTTAGGGATAAATATTACGTAGCAAAGGGAAGGAAGGAAAAGGAGAGGGATCAGGTATTTTCGGAGAGATATCACTGCTTTAGTCTTTTCTTGAAAATGAAAAGCGAGTTTGACGAATTTATATCAGGACTCAAATTATTCCAGAGTCTTGCTGAACGTACTTCAAAGGAAGAGCTGAAAAATTCAGTGTTGTGAATGGGGATAGTTAATGTAGTACGTTCAGCAGATCGAAGCGATAGGCCGTGATTATATAAATAGGTGAATTTGGTTTTAAGGTACTTCGGTGAATTAGGATTAAAGAACGTATTATATTGAAGTGACAAAATATGTATATTTCGCCCTCGTCGTATCTTAGGCCAATGGAGAAGATTACGGTAATCATCTGATCATCTGTGTCACGGCAGTCGGCACAAACTTGGGTTAGTTGGAAAATATTTCTATTTGATTGAATATACCCGTTTTCGTTCAAATTTTTATATGTGAAATAAATAAATAAAATATGAGATAAAAATATTTTTTATTGCCAATTCCACCATGTGATATTATTATATTGTCTGATTCAGGTACTTACATATTGTACGTATCGCTCTGTTGCATGACAAGTATTAGTGTGCTAGCACTAGTATGCAGTGTGCACCGATCATTATTTTGTCTTAGTGAAATCCGGAATCAAATTTTATACAATTTGCAAGCAGACACAAAGCATTTTCAAGTGGAAACTCAGCGAGATATCTCAAAGGGTGGAAATAGCAGCATATCCTGGGGTGCACGCTGCAGGCTGTACACTGGATATATATTTATACTTTCATACACTTATCCGTATAGTATATTATTCCTGAACTGAATAAGTTCTGATGGATTCATGTTCACCGTACACGATATTATGTAGTACCTATATTTTTTTATTTTTCCCTACTAGCATACCTGCAACTCTGTTTTAAATTTAGATTTTCAACTTGAAATATTGGGAATTAAAAGATATACATATGTTGTGTTAAAATTCTATATATTTTCAATAACAATGACGATTACATGAATTTTAAGGGAATAAAAATAATAATCAATTTAATTTTTGAAATTGATTTAAAGCGAGTGGGTTGTGGCCAACGCTATACTCTTCACGACCAAGTCACTCTACAATTTTGTATGGAAAATTTTCAGCATTTTCACGAAATGAGTTTGTTCAATTAATTCTGATTTAAATATTTTATGTGCCATTTCATGAAAGTGCCTTTTTAGGAATTTGAAAATAAAAATATAATTTTTTTAGTTTCCTGAGCTTGGAGTCACCTTGAAATATTTGATAGTTAAAAAAATGAGAGGCACTTCCTTCAAAATCTAATGGGATATCCTTCAAAATCTAATGGGATATCCTTCAAAATCTAATGGGATCCAAGCGAGTATTAGATACAAATTTAAATAAAAATAAAAAGAATCATCGGATGAGTAAGTACTTTAGTCTATTTTTGATAAAGTACAATAAACACGCCGTACATAGTACATCACATAGTACATACACACATACAGGTACATCGTGGTGAAACTTTCCTAATACAATCTCAGCATGATACTAGTAAATCGAATATATATTTTTAATTGCATGTACGTAAACATTGGATTTTTTTCCCGGTCGGGAGTAAAATAATATTTTTATTTACTATAACATCTCAATAGGGATATCATAGAAGAACCAAGAACTCAGGCACCTATAGGGCTTACGACCTGTCATCGGCTGGTTTACTTGATCACTTTATGCGCTTGCGCAACGTTCACCAATTATGCCTTAATTGAGTTCCCTTATCAATGTAATTTTTGAAAGTTCTATACATTTGAATAATGTGTAAACATTTCACCTGAATAATGCGAAATTATACTATTGCCATTTATGAGGTAGGTGACTGAGTTCCTGATTCTTCTATCATATCCCAACTTCGTCTCTATTGAGATGTTATTGTCAATAAAAATGATACTAGTACATAATCTGCATTAAAAAAATAATCTTAAAAATTGCGAATTCATAACTCCTCACTATATCCTCTTGGAGTAGTGAGGAGTAAAAAATAGTTAAAATGTTTTCCTATTTACAAAATTACAAATTAATTAATTCACACGACAATACGTTTTTACTTTATTGCTATCATCGAATTAAATATATTGGCAGATCACTTAATTCAAAATAATAGGTACTTTTATTATTTTATTTTTCTGCATCTGTATAAATATTTGATCAAAATTATATCTATATTATAATGAATAAAATTTAAAAATTTGTACTATGAAAAAAATATTAAAATATAAGTTTAAAAGCATGAATCCATTCTTTAAATATATTATGTAATTTATTCTTAGCAAAGGATATTTATTCTATTATGCTTCACGGCTATCGATAGATTCAATATTATTTCTTATGGTTTCACATGTAAGGTTTCATTTATATTTTGAAAATTAATATATAATAAATATTATTTGTAGTACTTAATCAAACGCTCTAATATTTCAAATTGTATTTACTTAAAACATAGACGTTGATAAGCTTTTGAATAATTTCTCATGTGACAGGTATTTTATATTTCCTGCCTATGAAAACGACATGGATTCAAAGATATTTCACAATAAACAGAAAATATCAAATATGATATGATATAGCTCCGAGGTATATCCATGTCAAGCTTTTGTGATAAGGAATGTTATTTTGGGAAAATTCAGATGCCTATGATATTTTATGTCCAATTATTATTTTAACCTTTCACGCTCTATCTTCGTCCAAGGAAGAACTATGTTTTACAAACACACAAAAATAAATATATAAAAAGAGAAAACATAAAACAAGTTTTTAAAATAACTTTTGATTCATAAGGAATGTTAATAAAAATACATTAGTGGTGAACGTTGCGCAAGCGCTTCACGTCATCATATAAACCAGCCGATTATTCTGTTACACGCTTATTATTTTCTTAGGCTGGGTTTTTTCAACAAAAGTATCAGAAATAGTATTGGTAAAATACTTTGATTTCATAAAATTATTCAAAATTCTTCGTTCTACAGCATTAGATTTCAATGAAACAACCAAAAGCTTTGAGCAATTTTATGAAATCAAAGTATATTAACTATACTTTTACTTTAATCTTTGTTCGAGAAACACAGCCTGAGTCTATTCAAAAACAGCTTGTTTTAACATACAGTATTGTGTACATGATAGAGATAATTTATGTATGGTTTAGTTCCCGGTGGAGACACAGTTTTTAATTGTGTTTTCATTCTGGTTCTGTGAGACGATTAATATCGTTAAGTCTCCAGAATGTGTTAAATTAATACATATATGACATAGTACCTGTTATATAATCTAAGTACCTGTTAGTTGGCCAAGAAGCTATATTAAATAAATATCAAAATGCAAAAACAGTCATTTCTATAGAATTTAATATATTGTATAATCTCAGGTCATTTTTATCTTCCAAAAAAGAAAAAATCATATTTTCTTTACAAAAAAAAATCTTTTGTATCCGGCATGGCAACACGAAACAGGTACTTATCTAAAATAAATTAAATTATTAATATTATATCTTTGAATAAAAAAGGTATGTGATAAAAGTTGTCAACAACTTTGTAAAGCAAATTTCACGAATTCGCCTAATTTAAATAATATTAAAATGAGCTTCAAAATTAGCTAAGGGTGTTCTCTCGTAGAGACGGGAAAAAATCGGCTTAATTAATTTTAAAATTCGTACAAATAAGTTGGTATAGAATAAGTAATAAGCACTGATCTACCCCGAAAAGGGAGAAATTTCTCGATGACATAATTAATTGAAAAAGGGCAGATACTTTTATTTGCCTACGCAATGGGGGAAGGTTTCTTAAAAATTGGTGTTGTGGAAAATTTCTGGAAATCGATTTTGAATTGGGAATCGTTGTGTTGATAGTTGTGACGGGAAAACATTCAAGTCACCAACTTTTCCGTCTTGTTTTAAGATTAGGAGGACTTCAAAAATTGCGATCGGATAGATTTAAATTTCACACATAACTTGTCGCTTATTTTTATGTTAAAGGGAACTGTTTAACTTATAAATGAGAAACACGGATGAAGGTCAGTACTCTCTTCTTTACAGAGCTGCTGCATGTGTAAATAGATTTTTGATAGGACTCGTTCGCAGATCTCTCAATTTATAGAAAGAATATATTTAAATATGACACATTTGATAAGCACCAACGACAACCGTGGCACAGATAGCGTCCTGGGTTCGATCCTCAGCTGAGGAGAAATTTATTTAAATATTGCTTCTGTGGGTTGGAAGCACTAGATAGTTGGAAAGAAATTTGCATATGGCGATAATAATAATAGTGTATTTTCAGGAGCGAACCTAGAACTTTCGGACTAGGCAAACTCTGGAAGAAAATTGGTAGATGTCGAAAATTTAATGTTTTTTTTAGCATCGTTGTTAATTTCAGTGGCCAAGAAATATATTATCTATCACATTATCTACAAACGGTTTAAGTATCTATGGTTTGGTCAGTATCATCATCATCATCATCGTCAGCCTGTGTTTGCCCACTGCAGGACATAGGCCTCCCCTCTCCTTCTCCACTCCTCCCGTTCCTGTGCGACTCCCATCCACTGTGGTCCAACAAATCTTTTTATGTCGTCCATCCATCTATTAGGTGGTCGCCCTTGTGGTCTCTTGTCTCCTCTCGGTCTCCACTCCACCAGTCTTTTAGTCCATCTATTATCGGTCATTCTTGATAGGTGTCCTGCCCATCTCCACTTCTGCATGGCTATTCTCTCAACCACATCGGACAGTTTGGTCTGACTGCGTATCCAGTCATTCCTCTTCCTGTCTTCTAGTTTTATTGCCAACATTATTCTTTCCATCTTCCTTTGTGCTATACGCAGCTTGTTGGCAGACAATTTGGTTAAAGTGGTTGTTTCCATGCCATAAGTGAATATTGGTAGAATGCACTGCTCAAACACCCTTGCCTTCAGAGAATTTGGTATGGGGCTACGAAAGGTGCTATCGAGTTTCCCAAAGGCCGCCCATGCGAGACTTATTCTTCTCTCAATTTCTATGGTTTGATTGTCTCTGCCTAGGGTCATCTTATGTCCAAGGTATATATAGTGATCAACCTCTTCCACTGGAAGGCAATAATTGCTTGTGTCTAAGTTTGTCATTATTTTCGTTTTCTTGATATTCATTTTTAAACCAATTGAAGCAGATATACCTTCTAGTTGGCTGATCATTTCCACCATTTCATCGACATCCTCCGAGATTAACACAATATCATCGGCGAATCGCAAATTGTTTAATCGCTCTCCGTCGATAGTTATTCCTTTACTTTCCCAGTTTAATTTTTTAAAAACATTTTCTAGAGCAAGGGTGAAGAGTTTGGGAGAGATGGTATCGCCTTGTCTTATACCTCTGTTTATATAAAATTTTTTCCGTGTTTTCATGTAAGCGGATGACTGATGTTGCGTTTTTATAAATATTATTCAGCAGCGTGATATATCTTCCGTCTATTCTGCTGTCTTTCAGGGCATCCAATACAGCCCAAATTTCCACGGAATCAAAGGCCTTTTCGTAATCCACAAAGGTAAGTATTATGGGTTTCTTATATTCATTGCATTTCTCAATCAACAATTTGGTCAGTATGGTTGCAATAAAACAAATAAATATTTTTTTTATTTCTTAACAAAATATTCATAGGCAAGCCAAGATTTTCAGCTTCTATAAGCAATTCCGCTACTGGCGTGTTTTATATAGCGCCGTTTAATGATTCATGAATACCGATACTTTAGTTATGTGCTGCTCTACGAAAAAAAACCGTTTTCAGTCCTTCAGTGAAAGTGCTCTTGTTTTGAGCACTGTGGAGGCTCACACCAAAGCATAATTGGACCGCTCACACCAAAGCATCGGTAATAGTAAGCCGCTTTGCTGACTCTGTCCATCTCCTTTAGGGGATTTTTACTCTGTGATCCAGACGACCTGAGTGTGAGATGCCTACCGGAGAGCTCTTTTCTCTGACAGAGCTCTTGAATGTATTGTGGGGCTAGATTGTTTAAATCATTAAACACGGTCAAAAATAAATTGTAATCAAGTTACTCTGGAATTACCAGTGTAATTTGTTTAGTAGTGTAGTTATGTGACATTGTTTAATAATATTGCCAAAATGTACATGTTTTATAAAAAAAATACATACCTGAAAGACAATAGTTGAGTTTATTGCCAAATAGCAATTTCTTCCAAATATTCATTGTTCCCAGTGCAGAAATGGAAGATTGAAGTGAGAAATAACTTTTAATAAACTTAGCGTCTGCTGGGAACAAACATAAACAATGGCATTGTAGTCACACGGCTAGTTACAATATCAAAATAAATCAAATTAAATGATCATGGTAAAAAAAACCTTCCATATTTGGAAAATTAATAAGAGTAAATGAGAGGGAGCGAGGTCTAATGTAAAATTTAATTTCGAAACTTTTCAGTGTGTTCCCTTTCAATGGAAACAAATAGATTTCTTCCCCGTTGATTCTCACTTCCCGCCTTTTTTTGAATCGGAAAAGCGTCTGGCGGTCGCTATGGCAACGTCGCTTCCCCTCCCCCATCCCCTCCACTCCGCATCCCGCAGTAGCCGGGTAGGTGCCTCTGCCTTTTTACCTGGGTTACGCCCACTTCCATGGCAACTCTCTGTCAGGTATAGAGTATACTACCTCTCACGTATCAAACTATTCAGGCTATCTGGAAATTCATAAATAATAACTAGGAAAATCACGTCGATTCAAACGAAAAACGAGCTGAGTGTACCCAACAATATTCTCTTCGAGCCAAAACGGGAATGCTGGATTTAATTTTGAATTTATAATTAAGACGAATAACCTAATTTGTAATTTGTTTTGCTGAATACAATAAACAATTGTAAAAAATCAATACTTGGCCTTAAAATAATTCAAAACCCGTGAAAATACCATGTTCTCGTAATGACGTGAGAAAATTACATATTCATAGAATAAAACCGTGGCGTTCGGTTCTATATGCCTACCCCATGAGGGACATGGCATGATGGTATGTAAGTATGAACCTAGTGATATAATCTTTCATACAATTCGTCTACAATAATACGCAAATTCTTCGCAAATTAATGAGTTTCATGATTTCTCATCAGTGATTAAATCTCTTGACTTTGTTTATATGGAACCACCTAGTGATCTCTTTTTAATGAAAATACAATCATCTAATTCGGACGACGCGACGTGGTAAATAATATTATTATTAGTTGCAGACGACTTTGCAATTTTTCCTATTCACTCCTTCCTATTAAAAAAGGAATCAAGTATAGACTTTTTTGATGTTGGTGTTGGTGTAAGAGGGAGATAAATGGATTTTTTTTGTATTGTCTTGTTTTTTTTTGCTTTTATTCTATTATTATTTTTCTGTGTACCTATTTATTTTATCACTTTACTTGTTTGCTCTTTAATTTATTTTTTTTATATTTGGTTCTGAGTAATTTCTTAATTATTGTTTTTAAATTTTGTTCTCAGTATTTTTTTCTATACTTACGTGTATTATTTATATTGCTTGTTTTGTTCTATTTTATTGTTATTTTATTATTTTTTTATGTGATTTTTATGCACAAGTTAACTATTTTTTGTAAATACTCACATGAGCGTTGATCTTGTAAATAAATAAAGAAATAAATAATACGCTATACACAAAAAAATATCATGACGACGTTAATAATGCACTTTTTATAATTAAAGAAATTGGTCCAAAAACACGTTTAAAACCTGCGAAATCATGACTTAACTATTTCATAGAAGCGGAGAGTAAAAAATGCACGGTAATATCCTTCGGGACAATGTTTCGTTTTCTTTCTCATTTTCTCGGTTCTATTCGTTTCCCACGTTTGTCTAACCTTTCCTCCAATTCCTGCGTCAATATGCCTCTACAACCCCTCAATTCCTTTTCTTCTCGTCAATTTTCACTCCCCTCTCATTTCCTGTCGTTTTCATTTCTTTGTGATTATCCCATTTTTTATTTCCGTTCCTTAAACTTATTGATGCGTTGTGTTTTCTTGGTCTTTCCTCGAAATACAGCAGATTTCCAACTATTATATATATTTCAATTGTTAAAAGATTTTTCACAATTATATATAAAAACTATATCTATGGATTTTCAGAAAGGCATCGATTCATGATTCCAAAGACAAACATGGCATTTCGGACAAAGACATTACTACTATTTAGCTCAAAAAAAAAATTAATTCCATAAAAAAGAAATTAAGTTGCCGACCGCCGTGGCACAGTTGCTAAGCCGTTCGGTTTCTGTGCGGGCGTCCTGGGTTCGATTCCCAGCAGAGGAGAAATTTATTTAAATTTATTTCTAACGCAAATATTGCTTCACTGGGATGGAAACACTGGTTAGTTGGAAGAAGTTGCCATACGTCAATAAACTCGCCACTTGCGCAGGTTGCAAGGTGATGAAACATTTGAAAAATAAGAAAACAATAGAAACATACATTGAAAACAAGAGCATAATATACTGCGGAAACATGATCAAGTAACAATAGATTTAATTTTTATTTTATAATTGGTAGGTATAATATTTAAGAAAAAAAAATGTAACAAGTTCAAAATGTTTTTTTGTGATATATATGTAATGTTAGTAATTTTTTGCCTCCTCGGAACAGACTCAGCCAATAGTCACTATGAATTTATTGCTGTGCTAATAATGTTCATTTTCATTCCCATAGTTTCAACAACACACGATTATCTATTCTCGGCAGTTTCATATATTATAATAATTTTTTGAAGATTATTCGTATACCTTCGCAATTTTCCCGTATAGATTTTGATAAACACCATTATAAAATAATATATTTCAAAGATAAGTATATCTATATTTTATACGTTCATTGTAATACGAAGAAGGTTAAAACCTTCATAATTTCCTTTCTTTAAAGTCGTATACGATGATGGGTTTCATATTACTAACGTTATACTTAATTTACCAATATATTCAATTTAATGTCGGACGTGGAAATATTCTTTTATTTTTTCAAAAAACTTAGAATAAAGAGTATGACACATTCGATGTAGATTACACGAAAATGAATATTCTTTTTCTTCATGTTGTATGTTTGGTATTCGAATTAAATGTTTTTTTCTCATCATGAGATCCAGATATCTCAATAGAATAATATAATTAGATCCATACGAACATGTCAGAAGATTGCATTGTCGTTATATGGGATGCCATTCAATGCTTTTTGCTTGATTAATTGGGTTCATTTTTTGGTTCTCTAACAATATGTTACAGAGCCACACTATACATGACACTAATTAGACCAGTCTTATCATATGCCTCAGAAACTTGAACATTATAAAAACACGATGAAAACAGGGGGCGATCTTAGCTTGCCTTAATCTTAAAAATCTATAAATCAGTACTCGATCCTAATCCAATATTAATCTTTCTCTACATTTAATCATGAAAATTTGTTGATATCTACGTTTAGTATGAAATGGTCATGAATTGTTGTGTAAATTTATAGTATTATTTCATTAATTTAACCTCAAAGATTGCTAAAATCTGAAGCTAATCTTAATTTTAATGTAATCAACTTCATGAGTAGCCCTGCAGACTTAACGCCTTTGAAAGGTGAATCTTTCGCAGATTATAATATTATTAACGACGGTCAAACATGCCGTAAAACATATAACACGGAACTCTTTGATCTTTACCGGGATATCAAAGTAGTCAAGTTCATATAGATTAACAAACTACGCTGGTTGGGATATTGACACCATATGGAAGATCAGGAGCTCCCAAAAAGAACTGGAAGGTGGCAGCCAACGATAGAGCAGTATGGAGAAGGTTTTTAAAGGCAGCTAGGACCCATCAAAGTTGTGACGCTGAGGATAATGATGATAGCAAAATGCTCGCGTAAAAATAATACTTGTTGCATGTAACACATGAGATCCAACTGTCGATAGCGATAGTATGTATAGTTGAAGAATATGTACCAAACTATAAACCCATAAATACAAATTATTGAATATTTTCAGATATTTTGTTTTCTATACAACATATGTAGGTATGTATGTCAAGATAGGATAGTATGGAGGAAGATCCTTTTTTCCTACCCAGAATATGAAAATAGAATGATGGTATGTATGTATGTTTGGAGATGAAGTATCAAACTATTAAGTCTTATTACATATTGTGTATAGGCGACTGCCATACAAAATGTATGAAGCGATTTCGTCACTAAATTCAATTTTTAAAAAAAAGGTTAAAAAAAAATTGAGATCTTTTACTACAATTTAAATATTTTTTATAGAAAATTAAATTATCTAGTTGGAGTGTTTCGGCTTTTTTCGATAATTGTAAAAGTTTTGGAAATATAGGCAGTTAAACTCATAAATTTATCATAAAAAAAATATTTTTCTTAATAAAAAATGTTTGAGAAACCCTGGAATTTTTTTGAATAAATTGATTTGAGATTTTGTATTTTTCTATATTTGTACAAATTTTCAGCGTTCTAGCTTTTATGGTTTCTGATATATATAGAAAAATAAAGTAAAAATTCAAAAGTTGATAACCCCTGATTAAAACAAAAATTCGAAATTCTGAGTATAAAAGTTTTGTAAGCCTATAACTGTTTATATATTCTTAAATTTTGGGCTCTGTAAATTGAGCGGATCAAAAGTTATAAGGGGGGGACGGACACACACACACAGACACACACACACAGACACACGAAATGTTCTACTCCGAATTCTGAGTAAATCCGTGTATGGAACATATATGCTGCGAAGCCTCTAAGTTGGTGTTTTTTGACTTCAAAGTTGGAAAAGCCGTGAAAAAAGTAGACCTCTGCATACAATTCTCGCGTATCCTGGCTTGATACATTGTCGATATGTTAAGAGAACAAAGTTCTCCTGAACAAATCGACAGTTGGATAATTTCCTCTTCAATGTGGTATAGAAGCAAATCTGGGTAGTCTATAATTCAATAACAAATTTGATTCTTGCCGAAGGTAACAAACCTTGAAATTTTTAAGAAAACCATGAAGATTCATACGTGGTATGCAAATTTTAGAACTGTTTCATCAGAGATTTGCGATGGCTTCTCTATATATGTATTACCGTATCATGTTATGTTTTAATCCCCCAGACCCCTCTCCCATTCCGATGTCTCAAATTGAACATTGGCCTTCTGCAATTTTCTCCTGTGTCTATTCTCAGCCGCTCACTTAACTCACCACCTGGAGAAGCTGTGCCTCATTCCTTTATACCTCGTCTTCCTATCTCAGTCTCTGTCTTTCTACTTTTTTCCTTCTCCTGTGATGTTCGGTCATTACTCTTTTGGGGACGCGTATTTCTGGAATTCTCTGTACACATCCAGTCCGTCTCAATTTCAGTACATTCGTTAAGATACCAGACTTGGTATGAACTGCAAATCATTATTAGATTGATTTAATTTAGACCCCACCAACGCTGTAATATAGTGAAACTATTAAAATATTAAATTCACCTTAATGCGGTTAGTTTTGTAAGGATTGAAGGAGGCTAATGTTCTATAATAAAATTGACAAACGACAGTGCAAAGCGGAATAAGTAATTGGGGGGAATGAATGATGGGGGTTGTGGAAATGGGGGTGGTTAAATGCAATAAGGGCCAGACTACCCTCGCCTTGTCTCTGGCTACCAGACAGGCTTGAAACTTTCATTGGATTTGGAAGCAATTTTCCAGCGGGAGACTGCCTTCTCTGGCCTCCGGTTGCACCCAACGTTGAGACACCCACTACGCTATGTAGCCCTTTGATATTGCAGTCTAGTTTAGAATGACCATATTCATTGAGTTAACGCTAAAACTACTGTAACACTGTAACTGTAAACCGCTATTTTCCATAAATATATTGTGACCAGGCTTTCAAATGATTTTGTGTATAAGATATTGTATTTTTATCATTTGTGGAACAAAACATACGTACATTATCAGTCTTAATTATAAACGTGGTTGGGCAATAATTAATATTGTGTTATTTTTTTTGTTTTATTTATTTATTAATTTGGTGTCATTTTTTTATATTTTTATTTATTTCAACGACGCTCATGTGAGCATTTACATAAATCAGTTTAACGAGAAAAAACAAACTTGTGCATTAAATCATAGCAAAAAATAAAATAAAACAATAAATTAAAATAATTAAAAAAAATCTCAAAACTTAATTTAAAAACAATAAATACTACATAAATAATGTGGGGTACCTGCGACAGGTGTGCGGGTGTACATTACTTTATAAAAGGAAGCATAGCGTGTATGTCTACACACTAGTCTCGTCTCACCTAACTAAACTACTCTCTCTATAAAAGCAACATTCATAATGGGGGGTGAACCTCATTTATTAATTTTGTGAGATATTCATTTGTCTTTAGTTGTAACAAAACATTAATAATGTAATAAAAACATTGATCTCAAATAAACAATCATTTAAATGAGTGGGTGGGGGACAACCCTTAAACTACATTAATTGATTAAAATAACTACTAGTTGCATGTAACACATCAGATCCAACTGTCGATAGCGATAGTACGTATAGTTGAAGAATAAGTACCAAACTATAAACCCCTAAATACAAATTATTTAATATTTTATGATATTTGGTTTTCTATACAACACATGTATCTAGGTATGTATTTCAAGATAGGATAGTATAGAGGTCAGTCCTTTGATCCTACCCAGAATATGAAAACAGCATGATGGTATGTATGTATGTTTGGAGATTAGTATCACTTCTTAGATATTGTGTGTAGGCGACTGCCAGACAAATTGTATGAAGCAATGTCATCACTAAATTCAATTTTTATAAAAATTGTTAAAAAAAATTGAGATGTGCTAATACAATGTTAATATTTCTTATAGAAAATTAAATTTTCTAGTTGGGGTCTTTCGGCTTTTTTCGATATTTTAAAAAAAATTGGAAATATAGGAAGTTAAACTCATAAATTTAACATAAAAAAATATTTTTCTTAGTAAAAAATGTTTGAGAAACTTTTGTATTTGTCTATCTTTATACCAATTTTCAGCGTTCTAGCTTTTACGGTTTCTGAGATATATGGAAAAATAAATCAAAATTTCAAAAGTTGATAACCCGTGACTGAAACAAAAATTTACAATTCTGAGTATAAAAGTTTTGTAGGCCTATAACTGTTTATATATTCTAAAAATTTGGGCTCTGTTAATTGAGCGGATCAAAAGTTATAAGGGGGGGACGGACACACAGACAGACACACAGACACCCACACGTACACACACACACATACACACACAAAACTCACATAAAATGTTCTACTCCGAATTCTGAGTAAATCCATGTATGGGAACATATATGCTGCGAGGCCTCTAGTTGGTGTTATTAGCATGCAAAAAGTCCACTACGCCATACAAAATTTTCCTTCGTACACGCATCTTGGCTTAATAATGTCGATTCATTCAGAGAATTGAATTCTCATTAACGAATCGACAGTTGGATGAAGCACCTAGTTTTTTTTTCTTAATAAGTTGACCATCTATCAATCAATGACATTTTATATATAGACACGTTATAAGCGAACAAAACGCTCTACGAAAATGGTACAGTTTAATAAATTCTTACAATGTCACCAAGAAAGAGATCTCACAACAGAATACATTCATTGCGAAAAATATTATATCAGACACATACTGCAGACTAATTTTCTCTTTTCCTCCAGTGCAATCACACTATAATTATCTCTCACACCAAATACTGACTGTGAAAGAGACGAGCATATGTTGTATATTAAGTTTTTGCTGTTTGAAAAAGCGAATACAACAACAGAATTCCTATGTATATCTACAAGCGAATATAACTTGACCACTCGTTTACTTAAAATAAAAATAAGTATCGAAAAGTCCATATAAATATATTAGCTATCGAATAATTATGCAGCATGAAATGATATATTATCTTGTCGCTCCTTCACAGTTCTAGTGGATTATTTACATGTTTTCATCAAACATGCCAATACATCCGTACACTACAACGTCTTGCTTTTCAATAGCTTTTAGTTTACATATTTCACATATGGGAAATTTATCATAAATATTTTAAGGTAGAGGCGTTTATTTAGTGGAAATTCATTTAAAAAAAAATCATTAAAATAACAATATAACTTTGTTTACTTCCACTTATTTATTTTTATTCCACAACTAGTTTCAAGAACTACCGTTCTCTTCTTCAGGTGGGTTTAAACTTTAGGTGGGTTTAAACTTCAGGTGGGTTTAAACTTAAGAAGAGAACGGTAGTTTTTAAAACTAGTTGTGGAATAAAAATAAATAAGTGGAAATAAACAAAGTTATATTGTTATTTTAATGATTTTATCAAAAATATAGTTGAAATTTAAAAGTATTATTCGCCAATAAGTCTATATACATATTATAGAACTATAACATTTGAAGTAAAGAATATATGTAGTATGTGAAATCCAACTAAATGTACAGAAAAAAGGTAGAAGGAGTGAGAGGAGGGGACAATATGATAAAGAGACAAATTTGAGTGATATGTGTAAGGAATGATTCTTCAGAATTATTTAGATAGCGGGAAGGGTTAATGATTAGTTTAAAAGTTTGAGGAAAGAAATAAGTTACTATACTTATCCCAATAAATATAATAGATTGGTCACAGAACTTCTATAGGTAAAACCAATATCAGAAATAACTTTAGTCAAAGCACTTGGTAATGTTCGTGAAAGTGCTTGATGATATAATGTCGACGTAATAAAATTACAATATAATGCAACAGTTTCACTTCTATCAATATTTCCAAGTACCAATATTATTATGCAACAGGTAAACAGGTTGTTGGTACCTACTAAAAATATTTGTAATGTAATGTTCATATTTTTACAATAAACTGGATATAATTTTACATGGACTGGAATGGCTAAGAGCTCTAGCTTTCAATATCTAATAAGCAAGTGTTTTCCTCGAAAGAAATCTATATTATCGTACTTTTAATACTGAAATTTATATTGATTACTTAACCAAATTAATAACGACGGCTCTACACTGACTCATGTAAAAACAAATTAACTTTATTTTAAATTTATTAACCGACGAATACTTCATTTCTAATGAAATCTTGATGATGGAAAGCAACTTTGAGAGAAAGACGAAAAAGAGAGAAAGTATCTCGTCAATAAATCATTTATACAACAGATGCTAAATGAAAGAGATTTATTCATTGTTTTCATAAATGTTTTGGGAACCTATGGATACCAATTACAAATACATACATGGTATAAATTAATAGTATTTGTTATCTACTAGTTTCATTGTCCCGCCGTTGGCTATGAATGTTAATATGTGAAGGAATGATTTAAAATTTGATTGATCACAAGCATTGTAAATAATTTATAGTTGGCCAGTACATTCCATTGTATATATATAGTGTAAACAAAATTTCTGCAAAATGTGACTATGGCTAGTGGTTTGAATATGATTGAATTTAAGCGTTGTAAAATGTTCAAGTGTTGGCCACAACGCATTCGTATTAATATATTACTATCAAGTGTGAATAAAGTATATAAAATATCTGCACGCTTGGAAATAGTTTTAAATATGTCTAACTACGTTATAAAGAGTTTAATATTGGCCCCAACCCCCATTTAATACAATCGTAGACACACGAACGAACGCGCGCATGCACACACGCACACACACTAACACCATAATTGCTTTATTACTTTAGGCATATGTATATTTTTTTAAGTGAATATGTCCTTGTTAAACAAGTACATATACATTTTCCTACGTTCCCTAAAATAAGCTATGCTTGTGCTATAGGTGAACGAAATCGGTCGAGGCAGGATTCGAACTCGCGACCACTGGATTACTAGCCCAGCGCGGTAACCGCTCTACCATCGATCCACTATAGATAGCTAGTATAACAAGAATTTTTGGATTGTAAAGAAATCCCGTTATTACAACCATCGTCATCATCTTCATTCGTGGCTCTAAAACCCAAGTCGGGTCTTGTCCTCCTGTGGAGTTCCAAGAGTGTCGGTTTTGTGTTGCGCCATGCAAGCTCTGGACACCCATGCTATAAGCATCCATCGCAACTCCTTCCAACCACTTCATCCAGTTCTCCTTCTTTCCCCTGGTGCTTAATTCAAAAGCGCCCTTGGGATGTCTTCTTCGCACACTCTTTGTTCATGTCCGGCCCACCTAAGTCTCCCAATCTCTCTGTCTCAATCTCTCCCAATCCCTCTGGAGATGATGGAATGTTTGTAAAGATCCCATCAATTAACCTACAACACAGATAATATATAACAAAAGATTAGTTTGAACCTATGATAAAAAATTCTTACCCTATCCGTTTTCTATAAATTACGCCATAATCTGTCAAATGAAAATATTTTTACGTATTTAAATAGGACTCTACTACCCTTCCTTAGAGTGAATAATATGTTTTATTTTAGCACCTAAATTTATTGAAAGTAAGTGAACTAATGACTAGATATGACGACTATTTTTATCCGACTCGCCACTGTTCCAAAAATATATTTAGATTATTCTTTACAACGCTGTCCGATTTCAATGATTATTTTTTCCTTAGAAAGGGAGTACTTCACGGGTAGTTTCATATAAATTTAGTTAAGTTCTGATGGTGGAATTCAGGAAAAAATCAACAAACTCTTTAATTGAGCTTGTAAGTGCAATCTTTCCCCTTAAATTAAATAAATAAAAAACAACTTTAAAAATCGCTGCACTTAAAATATTTTGGCATACAATTTGGCATGGCGCCTGTGTAGGTACAATCAGTTATCTGGACGTTGAATGTGAGGCTGGCTGCCCCCGTACAATGGTCCTGGAAATAGAAACGCGACAGGTTTTGATTTATGATCCATTAACAGGTTCTCTGAATTTTCAAGTTTCCAGACTTGGTCTGGATGTGAAGTGTCGCCCGAATCAAAGATTTCCAAACGGAAATTTCATTTAAAGTCACTTCATAGGTATATTGCTCTTTTAACGGAGAAGTTTGGTACTTGTTATTTGAGTTCACTGCCGATTGAAGACAATAAATATTGGGTTCAACGGAGTAGATATTAGTTTAGTTACTTTTAAATTTGGAGATTTTTCTGTTATGGTTTGCGTTGTTGCAGATATTCTATTTCTTTCGAGTAGGTAGTGGTAAACCGTTTTACTTCTGTGAGGACGTTCGAGTTCTGATTCCCAGAGGAAAATGAATGTTTATTTCCGATTTCTAGACAGGTTTTACTATTTATTTTTGGGTTTATTTTATTGTTTTCTTTTCTGTGATTCGCTATCACTAGTTTCATGTAACACATGAGATCCAACTGTCGATGGCGATAGTATGCATAATTGAAGAATACGTACAAAACTATAAACACTTAAACACAAATTTAAAAACATTTTAAGATATTTTAATTTCTATATAAAACATGTAGGTATGTAGGTATGTCAGGATAATAGTACGGAAGTCAGTCATTTTTTCCTACCCAGAATATGAAAACAGCATGATGGTATGTGTGTATGTTTGGAGATTAAGTAGGTATCAAATTATTGAGTGAGACATTGTATAGTGTATACTGCCTTACAATTTGTATGAAAGGAAATCGTCACTTATTCAATTTTTATAAAAATTGTTAAAAGAAGTTTGAGATATATTGTTACAATGCACACATTTTTAAGAAAATTAAATTTTCTACTTGGGGTGTTTCGGCTTTTTTGATATTTTTAAATACTTTGAAAATATAGGCAATTAAATACATAAATTTATCATAAAAAAATGTTTTTCTTAATAAAAAATGATATCTCTGGAATTAAAAAAAAAAGAAATTTGAGATTTTGTGTTTGTCTATATTTATGATTTTTGAGATATATTGAAAAATAAAGTAAAAATTTAAAAGATGATAACCACTGATTGAAACAAAAATTATAAAGATTTTGTAGGCCTATAACTATGCATCTACATATTCTGAAATTTTGGGCTCTGTAAATTGAGCGGATAAAAAGTTATAAGAGGGGGACAGACACACCCACACAGACATACTAAATATTCTATTCCGAATTCTGAGTAAATCCATGCTGCGAAGCCTGTAAGTTGGTGTTTTTTTACTTCAAATTTGGAAAAGCCGTGAAAAATATAGACCCTGCATACAAACCTCGCGTATCTTGACTTGATACATTGTCGATATGTTAAGAGAACAAAGTTTTCTTGAACAATTCGATAGTTGGAATATGTGTTTTCATAACAAATCGTTTTGTGTGTTTTTAATGAATGTTTGTAAAAGGCAATTTATTCCGCAAATGATTAAATAAATAAATATTTTCAATTTATATAGGGCCGTTTCCAGATTCTGAACTATCCCAAGAGCGCTGATTGCTTAATTTTGTGTTGATTTACGAAACAAAGTTAGTTATATTTTAATATTTTATATAAGGTGTTCTAGTTTTAAGGATATCTTGAAATAATTAACTTGCATAATATTTTATAAAACCACTTAAGCTGAAAGATCGATCATAAGCCAATTTGTTTACTACCCACTAACTACCTTCTTTAAAAAATTGGTTCTCTCGATTTCCAGAAGACCTGCGTTAATATTCCTCACAGAGTGATAATTTATTTCATTTTTAAGGATCAAATTCAAGTAAATGAAATAATATATAAACGCATATATGCAGTAATGTAAAGAAATCAAAGAAAGAAAACAATTTTGATTTAGTATTAACACCTATTCATACATAGTTGAATGTAATGATTGTATGTGCTATTAGTATTATTATACTAGTTTATTTTATTTTTGATATTTATTGAAATTATTTTATAACTTGAATGTAACGAATTAAAGCACTAAATTTAAAGTAACGAAATATTTTAAGTATTCCGTTAAGAGCGCATATTACACTAAATCTAGTGACTGGATATATAATATATTAAAACCGCCTAATGCACTATGAAGTTACGTGTTAGTAAGGTTAACTATCGCGTGCGTTAAAAAGAGTTTATACGTGATTAAAATTATCGGAAACCCAAAATTTGTTGATTTTTTGGATTTTAAGAACAAACCTTAGTTGAAATGAAAAAACTTTATCGGTCATTCACTTTGATTTTATGCACTCTTTAAGCACATAAAATATTCGTTTCTCTACGACACATAGTTATGGAGTAATTAAAAAAATCCGTATATTTTTAATATTTTTTATGGGAATGTAAGCTGCATTTTAAAATAATATGACAAATATTCACTAAATAATTAATGCTGAAAATACTTGTTATCTTTTATTTTTTTTTATTTTTTGATTTCAAATTATTGGGATATTTGGATTTATATGTCCTTTAATGATATTTAAGTAAAACTTTACACAAAGAGTATTTTTATATATTATTTTTATTTTAATGGATTGATTGTACTAACCATCTTTTAATAAGTATGTCTTAGCTTCCATTTATGTCTCCGTCATCCGTCCCGAAATTCAGACACTGAATAAAACCGGAAATAATCATTCATTCCTCAAAAAAATATATTTCTTTTTAAATTTTATTTTTCGTTTCATTATACTCCATCAGTAGGTACCTACCTACGCGCGTCGAGCGACCCTCCCTTAAAAAGAGGGTGATTTGTGCCAAAGATTTTCTTTTCTGTTTTTGAAAAGTTTTGTTAATTAATCACTTTATAGAAAATTATTTAAGTTGACATTACAATTCCATTATTATTTTTAGTAAAATAAATTTAATAGAAATTTTATATTCAATATTGTACCCAATATGACCGATATCGGTTGATGCGTTAATAATATAAAGTATATCATCAAAGTTATTACATCACTCTTGTATTAACACTAATATAATATCGTATTTGTCGGATATCATCTTATGCCATCAATGAAATATATACTCACATTTGAAACTAAAGAATTATATTTGTTTATAAAAACTTGATACTTTACTAACAAATCAATAAAAAATTTTACAAACTAGACCACTAACTAAGGAAATAAGGAGAATACTCCATCCATAATTGACGCTACAGTTCGCTGCGGACCTCTTCGAGAAACCGTCACCATCCCTCCCTATCGACAGTCATCTCTTCTTCAGTTGATCATCTCCATTGCTCTGACATCACATAACACATCGTCCAGCTCTGGCACCAGGTCCACATATACTTCGTCTTCCTTCAAGACAGGTGTCTAATGCTTTAAATTCAAATTAAAATTTTTAATTCAAATTCCTTTGTTAACACAACACGTTTATTTTCATATCATTTTCATAAAACACAATTGTTTGTATATCTTCTCCTCAGTGAAAACTGTAGCGAATTGGAAAATTCTCTTGTTTTATTTTATTGGTTGATAGAGAGTTATATAGTCTACACAATTTATAAAACAGACCATGTCCATGCATTTTTCAATAGGATAATTAATATTGATTTCAAAAAAATACAAATATTGTGTAATTTAATTAATTTACTAGTACATAAAAAATACACTTACATACATAAGACAGCTGATTAAATCAAAGTACTAGGAAAGATAGGAGGAGACAGCTGTCCTAAAGGCACTGAGAGAGCTCGCAGAGATGTAGAGTGTATTAAAGAAAACATTGTACGCCGTGCAAGCACGGTACACAAAAGGATTCTGAGTGTAGTCGTTATTACAATTAGGAATATAAAATGCCTGCTGTCATTTTTTTCCATTATGCTTTATATCTTGTTAATGCTCTGTATTTATATTTTGTTAAGGCTTTTATGCTTTATTTTACATTTTGTTAATGCAAAAATGTTTTTCTTCTTGTTTCTTATATTGATTTTTATGTTCTTTTTTAATTCAATCGATTGAAATTTCTATCGCATGATGTAAAAGCGTAGTGAAAATACATTGAAATTGTCTGTCTTAAAACAGGAATTATTCCTAGTTAGATAAAGTGATGATAGGTAAAGTGATGGAATGATGCCAATCAGGCAGCACCCATGGTTTTTTATTTATTATTATTTTGTTTATCATGCTTTTTGTTTTGCATATTTTTTGTTTGTTTTTATGTAAATACTGAGTGGTCTCTGTGGTGTATTGTTTCTGTAAGTTTTCTTTTCTTATGTTAAATAAATATATTATTATTATTATTATTATTAAAAGTCCTAGGATAACTGGTTGTTCTGCTCGGACAGTGAAACCAAATTTTTTTTCAACAAATCTGGGGAATTCACAAAATTGTTGACAAACTTAAACAAATATATAATATCAATTAGGGTCATGCGGTTCGCCAGAGTTACTAAATTAATACTTCTGAAACTAATCGAATACTTGATTCCTGTTGCTACTTTAAAAACTTTTTCTGGCATAATTGCAAGACCGGTTGTGAAATTTGCTCTGTTTCAATTGTCATTCCGAACCACTCCGAAAACATTCAAATATATATTTATTGCCACCAAATTATGGTGGCAGTCACGAGGTTTGTACCAAGAAATTTTACTTATGGTCTATAGGTCTGAGGTCGAAATACACCACTGGATTATCGAAATATTATGATACTAGACTCTCGCTTCCTTAGCTCTTATCCCACACATGGTGGAGGTGTCAGCTCTCCTTACTGCGTTCCTCCACTTCGTTCTATCCTGAGCATCGTCCTCAGAGACATTACAAGCCCGCATATCCTCCGCCACCAAGCTCTTCCATCGTCTTTTGGGACGCCCTTTTGATCTTTTGCCGGAAACTCGATAGTCAAGAGCGGTGTTATATACGTTTTTCTTCGTATATACATATATCCGAACTACATATATACTTTACATTATGACACTAGAATAACAAAACTTTTTTTTTATTTTTTTTTTACTTTAGTAAAAGAATAGTTACTAGACAAACGAAATAGTGCACCTGACTGCGAAACAGTTAGTTAGTATTCGTTTTTATGTAAGAAAATTATACAGCGTTCCTAATAATACACAAATAATATAGGTAAGTACCTACCTAATTTTATGAATTCACGATATTTTACATACTTGTGTAGGAAGGTAGGTACCTAGTTAGACTTAGTTAGTAAGTAAGTACCACGGATCCCTTGTAAAAACATCCCCGTTACGCACGTCATCTCCATGCTTCTTCCTTCTTTGAACAAATGAGGTACGGAGGGGTGTGGAGACCGGGAGGACAGGGGCGGGGAGCGGTGGGTTGTAGAGGGAAGAAGGGAGGCAGCGTGTGTGTGTGTGTGTCTGGGCCGCGGAGTTCCGCGCACGCGCTGCACCCGGTCATTGATCCGACACCCCCGGCCTGCCGGGACGACTGATACACCCCCAACCGGCCTTCCGGCGGTCACGACGCGCTCATCGAAACACCGCGGCCAACGATGCGGATGTTGACTCAATAATCATTCTGATTTTTACGTAAATGCTTATTTTTTTAAGTCGTTTCAGGTAAGGATCATGAGAGAAAGCCTCTCATGAATGTTTTAAAGCCAGGAAAACTGGTTTCTTCCCACCCTTCAGAATAGTAAATAATTACATACCGTAAATAAATTTAAAAAGTATATCTATTGTTGTGTCCTTATCCCATAATAAAAATACATCCAGAAAACAGTCCGCTTCTATTCTATTTCCCAATAACATATTCACATCTCGATCGGTTATTTTGATTAATTGAATAAACAAAACTGATTATTTTTATAAAGAAGATTTAAATTAAAATGCTGACTACTTCAACTTTCACTAAAGAAAATTAACGAATCTACTGTTATATAATACGTGAGCTTTAACAGTATGTGTAAAATAAGTAATATATGTATTATGTTCTTTGGTAAGATCGATCATTTCACAATGCGCTGTTCTTAATAATATAAAAAATGTACACCGTTTATGAAGATAAACCAAATCCTCAATCAGTAGATTTTGATTTATTTTTAGACAGAATGGCCCCGGATTCACCATAGGTTCAAATGGTGCAGTACGGGTTTAAAAATTTACATAACTAGACAATAAAGAAAAGAAAAAAAAAGTATTTTTTTTATTTACATTTTCAGCTGGGTGGTTTACGTATTCCGATAATTTCGTGTGAAAAGGAGATGTTTGTATTTATAAGATATATTTTCAATTATTATTTTTTAACCGTGATGTATTAATAAATAAACAATATCTGACGAACGATTTCGAAGGAAACGGGGGTGGCCGCCTTTAAATTTAGTGCGCTACGCCGTAGGTCCGACTTTCTCGAAGAGTCACAAGCTGTGATTGGTGTTTTCTAGGAAATCCAAGGTCCACTTAAATAACAAATGAAAAATCGTCCGTTAAAGAGTTGCAATAATAATAATAATAATAATAATAATTGTTTATTTACTTTTTAAAAACAGATTACAGGAACAATATTGATTGTATACAAAAAAAATAATAATATATACAATATATATATGAATAAGTATATAATACATGAATCAAACCATTTTTGTGGTAGGTATATAGGGTGTGTTCCACTTTTTACCTTTGTCTGCCTAACTAGGAATAATTCCCGTTTTAAGGCAGCCAATTTATTTTTTGTTTAAATGATTACTTTACACGTTTGTTAACCTATGATTTGTTTATTGGATGCTATATATATATTTTTTTTTCATTGCTAATGACATGTTAACTTATTTATTTGTTTATTGATTGTTTTCTAATTGGGAAACTTTTTTCATTACTTATTATGAGTATAATTCTTTTTTATTTCAATATTACAATCATATATAATAAGTGGACTTGTTATTAAAATTGTAATAAAATTGTCTGTCTTAAAACAGGAATTACTTCTAGTTAGATAGACAAAGATTTACTGGAGGAACTAAAAAACATGGTACTTCCCAACAACTATTTTATCTTATTTTATTTGATAAACTATGAATTATAAATTACATGTACAACTATAACTTCCTGTATGTATTTTACTATGGAAAAATAAATATATGATTATTATTATTATACATCTCCTTAAAAATACCAAGTTGATATTTTTTAGTGTTTTTCCAATATTCTTTATTTTGTACTAGGTACTATATAATAATGAAAGGTGTTTTTTATTTATTTTTAATTTTATCAGCTGTCAAAGCTCTTAAGGTAAAACGATCATCCTATAAGATTTTTTTTTTTTTTTAACAAAAAAATGAATATGTCCTTGTTAAACAAGTACATATACATCTTCCTACATTCCCTAAACTAAGCATAAATGCTTGTGCTATAGGTGAACGAGATCGGTGGAGGCAGGATTCGAACTCGCGACCACTGGATTACTAACCCAGCGCGCTAACCGCTCTGCCATCGACCCATCGATAAAAGAGGAATTTAGAAGGACGTAGATTTATTCATCTTATGATTTTAAGATGTATAAAAAGGAATCAATAAAAAAACATTATAGTAAAAACGCTGTCTACTTCCCTGGAATGAATAGTTCAAAAAAATCATTTTGATGATTTTAAGTTTGCAATCCATTTCGCTTCCGGAAGATTTTCACTCACCGCGTTATGTTTTGACTGGTAACCGGAGGGCGTGCACCCCGCAATGCACAACGCAGCCACTTTACACTACCTGTATATTGCACATACCCTACAATACACCACTACGCTACACTACACTCTTCCTTCTTTTCACACTCAACACTTACCTTACTTACTTCTTTACCACCACTCACTTGTCGCCTTTTCTACAAATGTTCACGCTATTTGCGCAATTCTCGTACACCTTTCCTACACGTTTACGCCACACAACCTAATATTGTTCACATTTCAACGCTCTATCTATGCTCTACGTAAAATAACTCACAGTCCTAATGATCTCTTTTTGTCGTCCTCATTTTCTAAGTACACGTGCAGCACTGGATGTTCTTTTTGCAGATCCTTTGACACCACTACGCGTCAAAGGCTAAGGTTGGAAAAAAATGTCAGGAAACTCTTAAAATCGCTCGATTTCAAAGACTAAAAAATATACAAAACTTTGAATTTTGTTATGGAGAGCCCGACGTGATTAGTTCCATCAAAGTGGGACCCCTATAAAATGGGCTGGTCACACAATCAGAATGGATGACGACAATCCAGTAAAACGCCCCACACTCTCCACACCGCAAGGAAGAAGAAGATCTGGAAGGCCCAAACTGAGATGGATGGAATCTGTCAGCGCTTAGTTATCCGTTCCGCAACTGGAAATTCATGGCTTTAGAAAGCAGGAATGGAAGAGATTGCTGGATTCAACCAAGGCATACCTAGGGCTGTCGAGGAAAATAAACTATGGGATAGGTTATTATTTCAGATTATTCCGGGATTTATTTGTTTATTTTATTTATTCATTTATTTCTTAAACAATTTTTTTTATTTATTAATGTAATTATTTATTTATACTATTTTTATTTGTTTAATTATTTATTTATGTATTTATTATTTTTTTATTAATTTACTAATTAATTGATTAGTTTATGTATTTATTTGTTTTTTTTTTATTTAATTTATTTATTAATTAATTATTTATTTATTTATTTATTTGTTTATTTATTTATTTATTTGTTTATTTATTTATTTATTCATTTATTTATTTATTTATTTGTTTATTTATTTATTTATTTATTTAAATATTTATTTACTTATTTATTTATTTTTTATTTATTTATTTAGTTTTTATTTATTTATTTTTTATTTATTTATTTTTTATTTATTTATTTTTTATTTATTTATTTTTTATTTATTTATTAATTTTTTATTTAAACATTTATTTATTTAAAATCATTAGTATTGAGAGCTTATCAAGGAGTAATTTAGATTTCAATTGGTTGAAAATAGATATTCGTACAATTAATTTTTCTCCGCTTGATCATAGATTTATGACTAAGATTATGGAATAGTCTCAGTCCTGATAATACATCGTCTATCTCACTAAACATATTCAAACGAGTGGGTTGTGGCCAACGCTAAACTCTTCACTAATAAGTCATTATATAAAATATTCAAATTTTGTTTGGCAAATATTCAGCATTTTCATGAAATGATTTTGTAAAATTATTTTTTTAATGTTTTATAATGAAAACTAAATAATAATTCAATGACATTTTATGAAAGCGATGTGCCTTTTTACCAATTTGAAAATAAAAATTTCAAATTTTCCCGAGCATGGGGTCACTGAAATATTTGATAGATGAAAAAAATGAGAAGCACTATTCAGATATCCTTTAAAATCTAATGGAGTCTAAGTGAGTATCAGATATACAAATTTGCAAAATTTGAAAAGAATCAAATGAGTACTTTAGTCTATAACCGCGAAGTAAAATAAACACGCCGTACATAGCACACAGCATGCAGCACATAGCACACACATACACACAAAGATACATTGTGATGAAACTTTCAGAATACAATTTCAGCATGATACTAGTTGATAATCTGCATTAAAAAATAGCCTTAAAAATTGCGAAACCATATTTAATGTATCCATGTACTAATAATGTACGAACGACGAGGCAGTTATACCTTGCGATAAAACTTGCGCTGATTAATCTTTAGTGAATACTACCCTTAGCATCGAGTAATACGAACCTTAATAATCTCCCGCAGACTAAGGTATTCATTCAATAATAGGAGATTCTCATTAATTTCAATTATCATGGCGGTTTATTATTATTATTATTATTATTATTATGAAAGATCTATTTAACATCTTCCAAGTAAACAAACACCAACTATTTAATTATATTTTAATCAACTCACGGTTTTGATTCATCGCAACAAAACAAATTAATTATTGTATATTGCCATACAAAACCGTGTAATAAAATGGAGTAAATAATTTACATATAGTGGTAATGCCGCGCGCCCTTTGTAGACATTTTAATATAATAATACATTATAAAATATTATTGGTGACAAATGACAATAAATTAAATTTACGAGTATGAAAATGTGCCGACCGCCCTGTCATATTGGAAAGTCATTTGACTTCCATACCGGCTGGACAAACTGTATTCGACTCCCAGCAGTAGAGAAATTTTGACGGGAATTTTCTTTTGTCCAATGCTAATTGACTTAATCATTTGTTTCTAACTGTCTTTGGCAGGCTTATTACCAATAGGAAATTTCTTCTAACCAACCAGAGTGCGATGAGCCTGCTATTTCTTTATAATTATCTCTCTTTGCACTTTGAGTGCAGCGTCTGCAAGGTCTTCTAATGTTCTTTATTTGTTCTTTTAAAATTTTGCAAGGGGCCGTTATTAGTTCCTATATGCAGAACGGGTGGTGGTGGAGAAACAAAACCATCCAGAGTTAAATATAAAACACAGTATGTAGAATGGTAATAAGATAATAAAATGAGATGGGTGGTGGCAGAGCGGTTAGCGCACTGGGTCGCGAGTTCGAATCCTGCCTCGACCGATTTCGTTCACCTATAGCACAAGAATTTATGTTTAATTTAGGGAATGAATGAAGATGTATATGTACTTGTTACTACTAGGACAAATTCATTCTTTTAAAAAAGGAATACAAAATAAAATAAAGACAAAAAAGGTTGATTATAAGAACAGTTCATAACAATGACAGGAAAACAAAATGATAAGGAAAAATAGAGGAAAGTAAGATAAAATCATCAGTTGGGATTGCAATTCGGAAAATCGGATCCAGCACCAACTAGCCGGATCCGATAAATTAAAATATATACACAAAACCAATTTATTTACTAAGTCGATTGCCAGATGACACAATTAATATTTTTTGTTTGGTAGGATCCTTTTTTTACAACCAAGAGATTTTTTTTATTGTTTGACTTAAATAAAAAGTAAGTACTTAAGTATATTACATAATTAAAATAAAATTATTAATGTGATAAAACAGATTCATAATGACCGTTATGATTATAACAATGAGACTGGCATTCCTCTATTGCCAATTCATTATGATCTCAATTAATAATCTTAATTTAGTTAGATTTGATAAGTACCATCTAAGAAGTATTTATTTATTTATTTTAACAAATACGGCATCACGCCATTATACAAATACACATATAAAAACACTTAAAAATTACAACAAAAATCCTAAATATTTTTTTCTTTTAGTACATAGATCACAATTCAATATTAACACAAATTAGAATTAGGACAAGTTAATTTATAAAGATAATAAAATATACAAAACAATAAAAACACATTTCGAGTATAACATTTATTTAAACATTCATTCATTCATTCATTCGTTCATTTAACAGGTACATACAATGTCAAAGGTTAATTTTACACGCACTCAATAACAAGTTGCCACATTCTGGAGACTTACGATATTAATCGTCTCACAGATCCAGACTGAAAACACAAGATCTTTGATAGACCACGTTTATTTGTGAAAATTTGAAGATACAAACATTTGAGTAAAAAGGTCTTTTCGGATTAAAGTGTAGATAAATGACCTTAAACACGCAGGTTAGACATGTCATGCGAATATATGTACCTACCTACACACATCCTGTTTTCTCCGCCCAAATTACAATACGTTAGTGGTAGCGTTAGTAGTTGGTTAGTAGTAATCATTTGCAAAATCGGACCATCTAATTTGTTAATCGTGTTTGTGGTATATTAAGGGCTTAATCTCTTTGTCTAATCAACTGTCCTTTTGTTTGCTCTGAAGATCACACTAAAGGGTATTGTCTAGTTTATGCGATCGACACACGCATCCCCACCATACCCCACTCCATTTGGAACGTTTCAGAGCTTGAAGCTCTATCACCCTGGAGCGGCTGCTCATCGGACGAAACAACGGGCTACTATCAAGCACATTTCATAGCACTAGATGCTTCTTATTCTTCAGCCTATTTCCGTCCAATTCTAAACGAAGGCCTCCTCCATTAGACTCCGCGTCCTCTTGTCCTGTGCAGTCTGCATCCTGGGCTGTGTTCAGATTCAACGCTCGACGTAGGGCGTCGAATGTACCTGAAGTTGCAGATTATGGAGTTTTTCACACCAATCTCACTGAACGTTATCGAGCGCGGCGTTTCAATCTGAACACTACATCGGGCGTTTTAAATGTAAAATGTCATTTATCATACATATCTTTTTTTAAGTTATATTTTCATCGAAAGATAACAATTGGGCAGTGGTGTAAATAATGATCTCTGACCTTTTATTTAAAATTGTTGAATGATATTTTTATAAATAAACCTCTTTGTGAATGCATATTGTCAACATAAATAATGTCATCTGACATAATATGTAGATACCACAGAAACAAAAAGAAGATATCATTCCAAGGATAAAATAGAAGCCAACAGATACTATAACTGTCAGGGCGTTTTTTACCCGGCAATTTTATCGAGTGTTTGGTGCGTACAATCGTCGTTCATTCTGAATGCCACAGAGTGTCTTTCGAGTGCCTGTTTCTGGTTATTATGAACGGCTTAGAGCGTCACTAAGTGCACTCGGCGTTCATTGTGAACGTAGCCCAGAACGCGCCAGCATGTCGTTGGATATCATCCCTCCACCTCAGCTGCGGTTACCCCACATCTCTTTTTATCATACTAGTTTTAGGTGCTAGACATCGTGTGTGTCAGCTTGAAATACTATATATTAATTGAACCAGCAAATGAATATTTTACAAGCACATATTGTTATTTTACAAGCACGTATTGTTACGCAAAAGAGTCCTTCCCCGTCATAATAGATAGAATGCAAATTGAAAGAGTAGACAGATACATCTATCTAGGCCATACCGTGGAGCTTGCCAAAGAAAATCAAGAGGCAGAAATAGATGAGAGAAGACGTGGCCTTGCCTGGGCAGCTTTTGGGAAATTATCATACATTCTGAAATCCCGTAAATACTACCATTAATTGAAAAATAAGCTATTTGATGCATGTATTCTCCTAGTGCTTACTTATGGAATGGAAACATCGGTCTGTTAGTGACACAGAGAGAGAGAAAGTTACTGGGTATTTTAATAAGGGACAGAATTCAGAATTTCATGATAAGAGAAAGAGCCAAAGTAGTCGATGTAGCGGAAAGGGTCGTTGGTCTTAAGTGGAGCTGGGTTGGGCATATTGCCAGATGCCAGGATTCGCGATGGACCAAAAAGATCGTAGAACAGCGACCGAGAACAAGCCGAAGAGGTGTCGGCAGACCCCTGGCAAGGTGGTCTGATGACATCAAGAAAAGTGCCGGAGGGAGATGGATGTAGTGTGCCCAAGACAGGGATTTGTGAGTAGAATCATATTATAGAGAATCTTCGAAGTAATTTCATTATTAACTCACCAATGCCTTGGAAACCAATATAGTGCTGTTAATATATTTAATGAATACACTTTAGATGGTTTCAAAAAGATTCTTAGCGCAAATTTTATTTTTTGATTATTGTTTATTGCTTCTTTAATTTTTTTTTGTTTAAACAGAATATGTATATTATTTTATTATGTTGTCTTATATTGTCCTTTCTATTACTATATACTTTTTTATTATTTGTGTTATTGATGTTTTTGCACTTATTGTTGTTATGTTGTACCTATATTGTAATTATTTATCTTGTCTTTTATTGCAAATGCCCTCTTAAGGGCGTATACATATAATAAATGATAAATATATAATAAAAAATTGTTTAAATGTATGACAAGATAGATAAATGTTGTGGTCGGTTCTCTCTGCCTACCCCACGAGGGACTTGACGTGATAGTATGTATGTATGTATCTTTCATACAATTCGCCTTTACAATAATACGCAAATCCTTCGCTAAGTTTTATGATTCCCATCATCAAACCTCTTGGCTGCTTAGTTCCGATGGAACCAGCAGAAGTAATCCCTTTCTAATGAAAAAGGAATATTTGAATTCGGACGATGTGGTAAAGAATTATTATTAATTGAAGATGACTTTTTTGAAAATGTAATGTTTGATAGTTTATTCTCGAACGTTCCATCATCAGAACTTGATGAAATTCATGTGTGTTAATCTGTGAAGCAATCTCTTCCTACTAAAAAATAAATCATTGAAATTGGACAAAGTTGTAAAGAGTTCTAATAAATGAAGTGTAAATTGTAGAGTTTGATGAACTTATCCTGGACCATATCCTGACCAAATTGAAATGGGACCAATCGGAATATACCCCAAAAATCAACGGTTTCGGCCAACGTTGTAAAAAGAAATTGCTTAACATACATAAAACGAGTTGGTTGTGGCCAACACTAAACTCTCCACACCATAGTAAGCGTTCATGTTTCCTTCTTGAAATGTTGACAATCTCTAAATGCATTTTTATGAAGTACATTTCTATTAGATTCTTAAACAAATATAAGATTCCCAGAGGACAAAAGTTTTTACAATACACACAAAAACATACACACAAAATCTACACCGTATCTACACCGTACACCGTATATATATCTACACCGTACACACAAAAACATTGTCACGAAACTCATAGTATGTATTTTTTTATACATGATACCTGTTGAGAAATTTTAAGTAAAATTGCATGACTAGCAAGATGAGCATGTATGAGACAGTGTATGAATGTTGATGAGGCGATGTATGTGTCAAGATAGAAGAATGCGGTGTTCGGTTCTCACTGCCTACCCCTTGAGGAAGATTGAAGTGGAGAGTAAAAAATACACTTGTCTACAGAGACACAAACAATATCAATATGAAGTTGATCACTCAATTTTCCCTAACGCGACGTCCTACGTAGGCGATTCAAAGCGAACGTGAAGGGGCGCGGCGCGATAGTAACAAACAGTCGGTAACTATGGAAGTGTCCTACGTTACCAACCGCGAGTAGGATCCGATGCGACGTGGCGCGAAGCGAAGCGAACGCGATCAGTTGCTTTGTATTTTCGCACGAATTCGAAGCGGTGCCATAGTTTTTTTAGTTAAGAATAATGTTAGAAGCGCGATTCGCGCGCACGTAGGACAGAGCCGCCGCGTCGCACCGCATCGCTTTGAATTCGCGTTTAACCGCTTCGGATCGCTTCGCAATCGCGTTCGCTTTGAATCGCCTACGTAGGACGTCTCGTTATAGAAGCTATTTTACTTCTGTTATATACATTTTTCATACAAATATGAAATTTATTTCACATTGATATGGCAAAATCACTTATTTTACATAAAAAAGTTTCATTTTGTTAATATCTGTATAAACAACAATTGACTAAAGTGGTTGTTATTATTTTGACATTTCAAAACATTAATCATTGGAGAAAAAAATAGTAACAAACATAATACAATATGTTTCATTGTACCTACTCCATTGTTGTTTACCTTTTCCGACATTATAATAATGTAGGTATATAAAAATTGTGATCATATCCTAACAAAAATATATAACGACATTGTTTTTTCGCTAACAATCACAACACGGAAAACAAAATAGAAAACAAAAATTCGTCGAAGTCGGAGGGTAAAATAAAAATAGTTGTTTTTTTACGAGCGATTTATTATTATCAAGATGAAATATTATCATTATTTGAGACATGACGAAAGAAAGGAAGAAAAGAGAGGAAAACAGAATGAAAATATAATATGGAATGATTTACCCGGCCTCGGCAGCGATTATATTCAAAGACATTAAGGGCGGCCGCTTTTCAGCACTTCCTGACGCATACAAATTGCTCAAAAATGTTTATGCCAGATAAAAAAACATGTGTGTTAAGGATTTAAAGGAGTATTATGTACCACTTTCTTTAGCCCTTCCAAATGCGAGTTTCTCTCTTTCGATGGATTACATTTATCACTCCCTGGGAAGGGATGGATGACTTATTTTCAGTTTCCTTGACTTCTTAATGTATTGTTTGTGCCTACCATACATTAGGATGCATCTACAACTCGTATGATTTTTATTTATTTACAAGATTTACGCTAATGTGAGCATTTACAAAAAATAGTTTAACAAGAAAAAAAAACATGTGAATTAAAATCCACACGAAAAAAAAAACAGTAATAAAAATATAAGTATGTATAGAAATAAAAAAAACAAAGAAAAAAGAGTGGGTTGTGGCCAACGCTTAATTCCTCACTAACAAGTCACTCCATAAAAATATTCAAATTTGTATGGAAACATTTTCATGAAATGAGTTTGTTCAATTATTTTTTTATTTAAATATTTTATTATGAAAAGTTGATAATTCTTCAATGCCATTTTATGCATGTGATGAGACTTTTTACCAATTTGAAAATAAAAATTTCAAATTTTAAGTTTCCTGAGCTTGAGGTCACTTTGAAATATTTGATAGTTAGAAAAATTGAGAAGCACTATTAAGATATCCTTCAAAATCTAATGGGGTCTAAGTGAGTATCAGATATACAAATTTGCAAAATTTGAAAAAAATTCAATGAGTAGTTTAGTATATAATTGATGTACTTTATGTACCAAATTGTATAATTTTTGGTATGTCCAATACTATATTAATATGACAACTAACCCTTTCCTCCTCTCCTACCTTTCTTCATGTCCCACCCTCGCTTCATAAAATACACACACACACATACACACACACACATCACAATTGTACACTTACACCACACTTTTGTCTTTGACTTTGTACTGAATTGTCTTTATTATGTATATTAATCTGTGGAACAATGTAATTGGCTTACTTTCCTGATTATTATTTTTTTTATTAATGTAAAATATGTAACAGCTGTTTTGTTTCCCAAAATAAAATAAATAAATAAATACAGTAAAATGAACACGCCGTACATAGCACGCAGCACACAGCACGCAGCACACAGCACATAGCACACACACACACACAGATACATTGTGATGAAACTTTCAGAGTACAATCTCATCATGATACTAGTTGATAATCTGTAATATAAAAAATAGCATTAAAAAGTGCGAAATCATAACTCCCCACTATATCCCCTTGGGTTTGTGAGAAGTAAAAATACCCATAATAAAATTCTAAAACAATAAATAAAAAAAAATACTCAGATCAAAATTAAAACTCAACAAATAAAAAAATGACAAATAGCAAAAAACAAACATGTTAAAAATATAGTCATAAAACAAATAGACAAAAGAAAATACACGATGGTTCTGTGCATCTCCCTCTTACAAAAGTCGACATCAACAATAAAAAGTCTATCTATACCTACATGAACAACACTCGTTACATAGATTTTGCATGCGAACGACCGTCGAATTTTGTTCTCGATAATACATATAACGTAAGAAAATTTCGAAAAATTTATTATCCAACATTTAAAAAAAATAGATGTATAATGAAAGTCAGATTCGAATGTATAATAAATGGATAGCTGAACGGCAAGAGTGCTAGATCATTAATGGTTTCGAACCCTGCCTCGACAAATTTCTTTCTATATCACAAACATTTGCATTGTTTATGAAATGTATGTTTTTATTCATTCTTTATTGATATGTGTAATTCATAGTATTCAACATTATGAAAAAAAATGCATTTTACAATATTAAATCCGAATAAACTTTACTTTTAAAACGATAATCGAAACTGAACGAAGATTAATAGAGAGCACCAAAACAAAACAGAACGATTTAGTTAAAAAATTACAGATATTTTCATTATTTCAATTGACAAGGGAAGACAATAAAAAGGCATATTTTGTAATTTTTGCAAAGTGATCACGTAAATCAGACGATGACAGATGGTAAGCACTGTAGTTGCCATAAAATATATATTCCCGTTTCGTTTCTATAAATTTGTCAAAAATATATATTTTCAACAGGTACCTACCTACAAATATTCAAAATGAATTAATTTTCCATTAAACCATTTTTCCTATTTAAGTTTGTACCCAAAACCTCGAGAAAATTTGAAATGAAATCGTGTTTTGATAAACGATATAAAAGGAAGGAGTGGGGATTTATTTTAAAATATTATTCATTTTGTAAGGTATGCAATCTGTATAGCATGTTAGTTATATCATACGAGTGAAGTATTTGCGTTTTTTTTAATATTATTCATATGAATGATGGCAATACACCAACTTATTTTAATTCAACAATAGAAAAATACCAAAATACTTCTTATCATTTGACTGTCACCAGTGAAAATCATCTCTTAGTAGTAGTCGAAATATAGGGTTGTGGAAGTATTCTATACCTAGGTAATCAAATCAGTGCTGTGGGTGGGTGTGAGAAGGAAATAAAAAGACGAATAGCCATGGAAAAAATGCTTTAAAATATCTGAACAAGATCTGGAAAGATCGAGATATTTCCAACTCCACCAAAATTAAAATCATCACAACTCTCATCTTGCCAATATCCCTATCTGTAACCGAAACCTGGACATTCTGTACAATGAAGTCCCGTGATCGTGCCAGGATTGACCCATTTTAAATATGGTGTTGGCGTTGCATACTGAGGATTTCTTGGACTGCAAGAAGAACGAATGACTCGGTCCTTAAAGAGCTCAAAGTAAAAGAAAGATTATCAACAGTATGCAGCCGCCGGGTATTGAGCTTCTTTGGTCACATCGCCATGAAAAAAGTACTATCACAGGAAGTGTACCAGGCAGGGCCGGATAAATCATAGAACAATCAGGAACAAGAAGTCAGGGCGGTTGTCTTCTTCTTTCTCAGCCATCTCTCCACTGCTGGATGTAGGCCTCTTCTAAAAACTTCCACTCGTCTTTTTTTATGTTCATCATATAAATCAAAAATCCGCAGGCATGGCGCTCGGTTCTCTTTGAGTACCCGGATAGAGGTTCGGCATGATGGTGTGTATGTAAAAAATCCCGCTTAGTCATTTTAGACCCTATGTGATTTTACATAATTTTAAATTGTTCTGCATCTAAAATTCAAAAAAAAAAAATAGGGGTTGGGGGGCGGATTCAAACATATTGTACGGGCGCAAAAACAGGTTTATCCGGCCCTGGTACCAGGCAAAAGAAGTACAGGTAGATCTCCTGCGCGATGGTGTGACCAAATTACGGAGATGACCGGGAACAACCTTTATTCGGCGGTGCGAGCTGCGGAGGGCAGAGAGGACTGGAGGCGACTCGTTCTGTCCATTGGCGGCCCCATAGATCACGACCCTCAGCATTGAGGAAACGAAGAAGAAGAGAGGAAGTATTCTAATAAAACATAGGGCTGATGATGATGTGGAGATACGTATGGATATTGTTTCAAAGTGTGCGGTCAAAATGGCGTACGATGGAAAAATGGGCTAATTTGATTTATTCTGTGTTTGTTTAAGTCATTATTGAGTTAGCTTTTCCGCCTATTGTCACGGCCCGTCAAAATCACAATTTCTGAATCGCGTCAAAACTGACATTGTTTAAAGTCAACAAAAAGTGACGGGGTGTTATGTACCTGGTTGTGTTATCTACCTGAAACATTATGTATGCGCGTGTGCGTCGTTCTAAATATGTACGTCAACCTTTTCAAGGATCAAGCGTTTCACAACAAATTTCACGTATTCAATGTGGCGGCGCTGAAAAATGATTCAACCCTCAAACGAGGGAGCGAGATATATACCCAGCGAGCCTCGCATCAGATCTCTTTAACTGCTTTCAGATTTAAAATTTTTAATTTTGTTTTATTTGAATATCCATAAGTATATTTAAGGAAACATACTCTGCAATAACGGATGCAGAAACAGATTTTGAAGGAAGTGGACTCAATGTACCAGCCGTCTTCTTTATTCTCTGTTTCGCGTAGTTCTATTTTTCTTCACGTCACTTGTTCAATAATGGTTCACTACATTTGTCTACAATATGTACGTGATAATTTCGCGAACGTATTTAAAAGGTAAATGTCCGAATCAGTATGCAGTTTTGTAATATAGATGCACTGCACACGGTGCTAACTGAGTATGGTGACTGAAGATGGAACTCGCGCGCGAACAAGGGCGAGATTATTGTTGCCACGTTCAAGGTATGGATGAAGGTATGCAGCGGTTTTAGTATGTCAGGAAGATGAAGATATGTACAAATGAGAAGTATCTGTCATCTGCGCCAACACATACGATGTAACCTCTGTGAAATAAAGATTTGTACACAATTCTTTTCAGGACGAAGAAATTTTATCTGGTATCTTTCGCTCTTTGGCAAGTCAAATATCGTCAGTACATTTTTCTAATAATATGGAATATTCTTTATGAAACGTTATACTTATTATTTGAAATATATTGTTGAAAATTTGTACCAAAAATATGTTTCAATTGTAATCTTATTCTTTTAGCAGGGTTTTGGAAACCTGTTTTTTTTCAGGAACTGTGCCCCTTCCGCAAGCCCTCCTATGACGCTGAGCTTCAGCTATCTCTCCATATCTAAGGTGGTCTAACTCGTGGTCAATTGACAAACTTTATCTGTAGGAAATAATTTTGGATAAAGTGTTGTCTCTCATATTGAATTCCACCATAAACTGTTGATTGTCACTCTTATAAATAATCCATGAAATAATCTATTTTCTTTCATATCCGTAAGAATTTTCTCTACATAAATGAGTTAAATTGACGTGACGATTGCGTTTCATTTAATTACATAGCATAGAATAAACGATTCTCATACATAGAAACAGATAATGACGTATAGAAAAATATATACATCCATTTCTATGGGGACTCATAGAACGAAGATTCCATGAGGCTGTAGAACTGGCTATGGATAGAAAGAAGTGGAGAGAAAGATTGTGTAGCTGCGTTCCTCAATATCTGTTATATCCTCGACAATTTGCGAAGATTGACGAACTACAGATCATCGCCGTTCTTACAAACCAATCGATTACATTCATTTATGCGTCAACCGTCTATTTGAATACAATGTCGCGTTTATCGTAGTTTTATTTATTCCGAACCACGAATCCATCATGAACAGCTGAATTATTATTATTTTATATTAATGTACGTAAGAATATAGTAATGTTGATCATGTAACTTACCTTTTATTTGAAACCCTTCATCACTCTAAATTGTATATTGAACTGTATATTGAATTATTGAACTGACTGACTTTTGCAATATCATATTATGTAGGTAGATGTTTAAATAATAAATCTTTTGAACATGTACATATAAGAATATCCTTCTAATAAATAAATCTATTAAGTAATTAATAAAAGTGTTCGCTATAATTATGTTATAGCAAACGATATTCTCTAACATGTATACATGCACATGGATAGGTAGGTATATATCATGACACATCAATATTTTGAGATTCAATATTATTGTTGCATTTTATTCTACCTACTTCCTTTCACACTCACACCTACAAATTTGCCTACAAAAAATCAGTCAACATCAAGAGCATGCCGTGTGAACTTATGTTTCGGACTCTCATCAAATCTTGTAAACCAAATTATTTCAAATCATCGCCATCCAACTTATAAGTTTATTATAGTGTTTGTGATTATTGTGTGAGGTGAACATCTGAACCAGACCAGGAAAAGTAGGCAAATATTCCTTCTTTTTATTTGGGAAAAACCAGTGGCATAAACATAAAATTGGTCCTTCGTTCCTCGGATCCCAAATCCTGATTGATTCCATTTCCATAATATGAGTCTCAATTTTTCAAAGTGATTTATTATTGCAAATTTTGTTCTTGTTATATGTACCTACATATTTCAATTTACAACAATCAGCTACCAATATATTCATGTGTGTATGATGAGAATATCGTTCGCTATAACATAATTATAGCGAACAAAAAGTATACCCCCGAAAGTTTATGATGAGCTACATGGTGATCGCGACCCTCAATAGTAAAGCCAATGACCAATAAGAGATATCCAGATACTAATGTATGTAGAGCGGATACCATCATCACCCAGTTAAATGTCATTGTAAAGTTGTAATGCTAGCCCTAGAACAAGATATCCTAGTTGACTAGATAGATAGTATACTTGTTTTCGTCAGTGTATGATCAATTGTGCTGAATTCACTTTAAAATAATGTGTAACTTACAAAACCAAAGACTGCACCCAATGTAACACAGGGATTATCCCTAGCATATTGGAGAGAAAAATCTCTAATTTACAGCAAAGCGCAAGAGAGTGTCAATGTGTATGTGTACGCTTCCATTGTCTGTCTTAAAAATAAACTTTTTACTTTTTATATACCTTTATTATTGTTTTCAAACCTCTTTATGTATGTAGAATTTCATGTTTGTTATAAATAAATAAATAATTGTAAAATATGGTGTGATAAAAAATACTCTAATTAAGTAGATATGTAATACCAAACGATACTATTCCTTAAGCCGTATTAGTATAATAGAAAAACAATCCTTGGATTATTTTGAGAATCTTGCTTGAGCTCAACTGATTTGAGGTTGAAAAGAAAATCATTGTTCTATGGTTTAGCTTTCACCTGGAAGCATTTTGAAGGTGTGATATATTATTTGTGCTGTGTTTCATAAAGATATTCACAAAAAAAGATTTGTGTTCATAAAAAATTCAAAGCTCATCTGTTACTGTCGGCATTTCAATGCTTCGAAAATTGCTATTTGGTTGTTTTTTTATTTTTTTAATATATCGCCTTCATTTTTGTCTTTTTAAACCAATAAACACAACATGTATGTATCATCTTTTCATATTTGTTTAGGAAATTTGAATTTGATATGTGACATTAATAGAAAATACCTACCACGCATTCTACCATTATAAAAGATGGATGAAAGAAATAAACATGCCTGTTTCTTGACGCCTTTTTAAAGACAATTATGGGTCTTATTTAAGGTCTTAAGAATTCTTATCAATTTGTAAACATTACAAGTGTGATCATTAACGTTTTTTGTGAAATAAAAACAATGAAAGCGAGTTTAATTCTCATTTACAAATGAAATTTCACACCAATGACTAATTAATTGGTCTAATCCATTAGTGAGTTTCTCCCCAATGAACGAATCAATAAGAGCAACACTGATAAAGTACTCAATAAAACCGCACCTTTTAATACAACTCAACAAAATATTATTATTTATAACTTATGTAGCTATAAATAATATCTGAGTCATCAAAATTTAGGCGGTCGACGAAACAATAAATATAATTAATAAATATATTAATTAAATATTCTTAAAATGATAAGATGAGGAAATATCACACTTAAATCTATTATTTTAATGTATTTTCGTTTACAAAGTAGGAGTTCTTCTTCTTCTTCCTTAGCTTACAAGAAATTTCACCCAATCATATGGATGATTTTAGCCAATATAAAAATGTTTTAAATTATTTTGAAAATTCAGGTTGTTGAAACCATTAAGACAAAGATATTTTGCAATATAGAAATAGATATCCAGGGAATTTAATGACAGAAGGTGTAATATATTGATTTCTGTTTATTGTAATATCATCGTTGGTATTCGAAGTATGTATGTCGAAAAATTATAGGTATTTGATTTTCTAACTATTTTCTAACTATATTAAACATTGCAAAATCAGTTTTTATTTCTATCGTTGTTTCATAATAGAGAAAAATCTAGTAAATTTTAATAATGTGCAGTATCATTGGTCTACTGTCGCTACAAAAATCCATAGTAGGTGTGTTACCACATTATTTCTAACGGACTTCGATGGGTATATTCTCTGAGTCTGGCACGCATTCAGAAAAATCTGGCTGAACGTATAAATTCTCTTCTAACTGGTCTGAACTCAGCACCAGACCACATTGGAGCACTTGCCAAGTTGAATTCAGTACTATGTGCAATGGAGAATCCTGTATGATATTAAACAGGAAGCAGTATTAAAATGAAGAAGTATTTGCGAATTTTATATTCAACACTCTTTTATATCAATAACATTTTAAACCATTCATTGGTGGAAAATGTTTTGATAAAATCGCGTTAAAATGTTTTTAATTTTTATAATAACCTATCAAGAAAAAAATATATCCTCCGCAGAGCCCAAACTATTATTACTTTTTTTTTATTAAATTTATAATATGTAAAAAAAAACAGAAAAACATGCACAATAAGAAAAAACATATTTCCCTTTACCAGAGTGCAAGTACTCGTGTGTAAAGGAAAACATAATATATCATATTGTTTTTATTTTATTTTAATTCACTACGGGTAATTTTTATTTATGACAGTAACCGGCGATGCTTCGTCTTGCATTTTCTCATTTCTACTCACAATCCAGGGGGGCAGTCTGGTCCAACAGGCGAAATCAAAACCCTCGTGATTACCCATACCTTGAAGAAGGTGCACATAAGTGTTTTTTTATGAATTGTTCATTTACGTCCAAAACATTAAAAATTCACTACAAATCCAGTCATGATTATAGAGTGCATAGAGAAGAGCAGAATTTTTGTGTTCAAGAATGATCCTAAACATCCTAAAACATCCCAAAATTATCCTTACCCTTAGAGGTGAGCTGAAGGGGTGGAGGAGGTGAGCTGAAAGGCCTTAAAAATTGTTATTTGTGGTTTTTTGCTTATAACTCAAAAACTAAAGGTTCTAGAAAAAAAATGTCAAATTTTAAGGCCTTCCGGGTTCCACCCCCTCACCTCGCCTCTCAAGGTTGGGTACATTTGGGATGTTTACCTTCTAAAGACCCCAGACCCATTCCTAAAGTCAAAAATACTGTCCCTCTCCAAGAACTTTAAACCCCTTTTTGATAATTTGTTGACTTGACTTCAAATAACCATAGAAAGATATCGATTGTATAATGTCAAAATGTATTTAGTGGTGCACCGTTGCAAGGTATTATCGGGTGATATTTATCTCTACGTACTTATACCTTTAAAACCGATTAATGAATACAGGAAATCACTCTAGTCACGACAATATCTTGTTAACACAATCTGTATTATTAAAATGTCACCCTAGAACATTATTTACAAACAACACCTGTAAAATGTATGTCATTATGAATATCAAAAGAGGTATTTTTCATGTTATTTTATTTGTGTACATTTATGTAGGTACTTTGCTTGTATGCATAAGTCTTTCTTCCTTTTTCGTATCCGGCTAAGCTATGCATAAGTGACTCGACTGAAATTGTTTACAAAATATTATGTATTCATCAAAGTATGGATGTTACATATACATTGCTTAGGCCTACTGTCTACATAAACCGCAAGTCATGCGCACGCTTTCGTCAATTGACGAATGCTTGCATCTTGCATAGAAACAATCAAAACTGTGTCCACGGAGCGGCAACGTCTCGTCAGCCGCACGTCAAAAAATATTATTATTATTTTTACTTGCATGCACGCAAGCACGCACGCACGCACTCACGCACGCTCGCACGCGCGCGCGCACACACACACACACACACACACACACACACACAATATTATTTTTACATCACAATACTCTGGATACTTTATTTAAACTTGTTGCATGTAATAGTGACAGTTGGAATACATAATATTCTAATATTTACAGGTAATATAAGGATCAATACTTCAATATTTTTATCATTGTTTGTAAATAATTATTATTAGTATCGTAACAAGTAAATGGCTTATGCCGTATATTGTGTAAAAAAAAAAAAATTACATATTTATGTATGACCCAACTTCAAAAACAGAATTTCTCGTGTTTTGAAGAGAGTCACATTTCACAACACATACAAACTAACGAAAACAGTATATAAATCTAAATTAGACATCATAATATTATGGAACTTACATAAATGTTTACATTGATTCAGATAACTTTTTTTGTAAACTTGACAACCCAAGCAAGAAATATAAAGAAATCTCTAAAGCTTAATAATCCTAACGAACAAAATAAATTAATATGTTATTTAAGATATTCTTTCTATGTTGCCAAGAATTTATTGAAATTGATAACATCAAATATCTTCTTCTAATAAATAAGTTAATAATATTTTCTCGGTCAGTTTACAAGAGTCTCTTTGGCCGAAACGATTGTCATGTGAAAGAAATTAATCTTTATAACATAAAATTTTTTATCATTTAATGATTCGGCGGATATTTTGTGGTAGTTAATATTAACCATATTGAATCATAAATTCGCTATAAACCACTTGTTTTTTGAGTCACTTAGCGACATGTTTCGGAAGCGCTGTCCTTCCATCGACCGGCGTGTCTAGACTAACATGTTGAATTTGTGTGTATCTGTCTGTGAAGCGAGGGGTGTGGCGGTTGAGGGTTGGTTGGGTTAGTGGGGGGAGGGGAGTATTGTGTAATGTTTTTGTTTTTGATGGGGAATATATTAAGTAATGGAGAAGAATTATGAAAGGTATGGTTATTTATAAGTTTTAAGCCGGAATTTATGTGTTTGTGTATTTCGAGCGTTTCGTAGTTGTTAAGTCGGTGTCCTTTATTTTGTGTTTCGGGTAATAGTTTTAGTTTGTGGCCAACCCAACAAACATCCCAAACATCCTAAAACATCCCAAAATTATCCTTACCCTTAGAGGTGAGCTGAAGGGGTGGAGGAGGTGAGCTGAAAGGCCTTAAAAATTGTTATTTGTGGTTTTTTGCTTATAACTCAAAAACTAAAGGTTCTAGAAAAAAAATGTCAAATTTTAAGGCCTTCCGGGTTCCACCCCCTCACCTCGCCTCTCAAGGTTGGGTACATTTGGGATGTTTACCTTCTAAAGACCCCAGACCCATTCCTAAAGTCAAAAATACTGTCCCTCTCCAAGAACTTTAAACCCCTTTTTGATAATTTGTTGACTTGACTTCAAATAACCATAGAAAGATATCGATTGTATAATGTCAAAATGTATTTAGTGGTGCACCGTTGCAAGGTATTATCGGGTGATATTTATCTCTACGTACTTATACCTTTAAAACCGATTAATGAATACAGGAAATCACTCTAGTCACGACAATATCTTGTTAACACAATCTGTATTATTAAAATGTCACCCTAGAACATTATTTACAAACAACACCTGTAAAATGTATGTCATTATGAATATCAAAAGAGGTATTTTTCATGTTATTTTATTTGTGTACATTTATGTAGGTACTTTGCTTGTATGCATAAGTCTTTCTTCCTTTTTCGTATCCGGCTAAGCTATGCATAAGTGACTCGACTGAAATTGTTTACAAAATATTATGTATTCATCAAAGTATGGATGTTACATATACATTGCTTAGGCCTACTGTCTACATAAACCGCAAGTCATGCGCACGCTTTCGTCAATTGACGAATGCTTGCATCTTGCATAGAAACAATCAAAACTGTGTCCACGGAGCGGCAACGTCTCGTCAGCCGCACGTCAAAAAATATTATTATTATTTTTACTTGCATGCACGCAAGCACGCACGCACGCACTCACGCACGCTCGCACGCGCGCGCGCACACACACACACACACACACACACACACACACAATATTATTTTTACATCACAATACTCTGGATACTTTATTTAAACTTGTTGCATGTAATAGTGACAGTTGGAATACATAATATTCTAATATTTACAGGTAATATAAGGATCAATACTTCAATATTTTTATCATTGTTTGTAAATAATTATTATTAGTATCGTAACAAGTAAATGGCTTATGCCGTATATTGTGTAAAAAAAAAAAAATTACATATTTATGTATGACCCAACTTCAAAAACAGAATTTCTCGTGTTTTGAAGAGAGTCACATTTCACAACACATACAAACTAACGAAAACAGTATATAAATCTAAATTAGACATCATAATATTATGGAACTTACATAAATGTTTACATTGATTCAGATAACTTTTTTTGTAAACTTGACAACCCAAGCAAGAAATATAAAGAAATCTCTAAAGCTTAATAATCCTAACGAACAAAATAAATTAATATGTTATTTAAGATATTCTTTCTATGTTGCCAAGAATTTATTGAAATTGATAACATCAAATATCTTCTTCTAATAAATAAGTTAATAATATTTTCTCGGTCAGTTTACAAGAGTCTCTTTGGCCGAAACGATTGTCATGTGAAAGAAATTAATCTTTATAACATAAAATTTTTTATCATTTAATGATTCGGCGGATATTTTGTGGTAGTTAATATTAACCATATTGAATCATAAATTCGCTATAAACCACTTGTTTTTTGAGTCACTTAGCGACATGTTTCGGAAGCGCTGTCCTTCCATCGACCGGCGTGTCTAGACTAACATGTTGAATTTGTGTGTATCTGTCTGTGAAGCGAGGGGTGTGGCGGTTGAGGGTTGGTTGGGTTAGTGGGGGGAGGGGAGTATTGTGTAATGTTTTTGTTTTTGATGGGGAATATATTAAGTAATGGAGAAGAATTATGAAAGGTATGGTTATTTATAAGTTTTAAGCCGGAATTTATGTGTTTGTGTATTTCGAGCGTTTCGTAGTTGTTAAGTCGGTGTCCTTTATTTTGTGTTTCGGGTAATAGTTTTAGTTTGTGGCCAACCCAACAAAAACAAAAACATTACAAAATACTCCCCTCCCCCCACTAACCCAACCAACCCTCAACCGCCACACCCCTCGCTTGACAGACAGATACACACAAATTCAACATGTTAGTCTAGACACGCCGGTCGATGGAAGGACAGCGCTTCCGAAACATGTCGCGAAGTGACTCAAAAAACAAGTGATTTATAGCGAATTTATGATTCAATATGGTAAATATTTTTCATTTGTGCAGACCTATTATTATTATTAGTGTTATTATTAGTATTAGTGGAGTTTTTCGATAATAACACTTAAAATGTAAAAAAAAAATCCTTTGAAACTTTGAAAACCCATGTTGACGTATTCACCTTATAATGTTATTTTTTCTTTATAATTAATTTATTTTTCAAAGCAGAACTGATTTAAATATTAATTTCAAAGAAATACATTTTCAAATATGAAATCAATTTGTAATTACGATATTCAATGTTATGAAAGAATATTACCAATTCCAGTCGCTTATTCAGAATATAAAAATAAAATAAAAATGGCATTTAATCTGATAAGAAATCTTTATCAAAGAAAGAAATTACAGAAATATTTTCAAAGCTTTAAATGACCCAGAAAAACCTCTTTGCGTTTTTATTTCCGCATTGGTACTTATTTGATGAATTTAATTTAAATTTCCGTATCGAAATATTCTTTGATATGGCATAAAGAAGCAATTTTGTTTTTGGGTACATACGTACCTATAAAAGGAAAATCTTGTATTACATGTGATATTTTCTTTACTTTTTTTTTTTTTCATATTTCGAATCATTTGATCTTTATTTGTTTCTCGACAACGTGCACATGTTTTAAAACTAGTTGCATGTAACACATGAGATCCAACTATCGATGGCGATAGTTTATATATTTGAAAAATATATACCAAAATATTAAAACCCATAAATCCAAATTATTGAATATTTTATGATATTTTGTTTTCTATAAACAAAACATGTATGTCAAGATAGGATTTTGTGGAGGTCAGTCATTTTTTCCTACCTCGAATATGTAAACAATTTGATAGTAATTATGGAGATTAAGTATCAAACTATTGAGTCTATACTGGAATTCTATAAGCCAGTTTGAGATATCATATTTGTCTATATTAATACAACCTTTCAGCGTTCTATATTTCATGGTTTTCGAGATATATGCGAAAATGAAATAAAAATGATGTTGATAATTATGATGTTGAGTATAAAAATTTGTAAGCCATATTTTTTTACTTTCTATATTTACTGAAATTTTGGGCTCTGTGCATCAAGCGGATCAAAAGTTATTAAGGGACGGACGGACACACACACCGACACAATAAAATGTTCTACTCCGAATTCGAGTTCATCCATATATGCTGCAAAGCTTCTATGTCGGTGTTTTTTGACTTCAAAGTTGAGAAAACCATGAAACATAATATAGACCTGGCAATACAAATCTCGCGGATATTGGCTTGAATCTATGTCGATATGTTAAGAAGGATAAATTCACTAAAAAGATTATCATATAAAAAAAGGATTTTACAAATTTGCACTATTATTATCAGGACAATCATTTTGCTTTATCACCTTATATGTATAATTGAAATTAATATGAGTTACATTCACCAATAACGCTTTTTGATGAGCGTATATGTATAATTGGAATTAATATGAGTTACATTCACCAATAACGCTTTTTGATGAGCGTCACGTCATCTGAATGGTAATCCATTCTCTGAGATGCTCGTCAATAAGCGTTCACGAATAAAAAAATTAATACGACCGGTTTCGGAGTGATCCTTCCTCAGGTCATCATTCGTTCAATCAAATATTTACACCGCGATTATGAAGGTCTATTTTGTATTGTTACTTGACGGTTTCGATTGCATATTATATAACCGTAAATTATTGGCTGTATTTCAAACTCTGACGTTTAAAGAAAAAGCGTCGAGTATTGTATAATATTGACAAATATTTTAGTACTCTGATTTGACATATAATAATATCGATTTGTGATTGAGTGTTTAACACGCAACCCTCGTGAATAATTCCTATTGGAGTGTTATAATTACGGAAATATTATGACGATAAAATCAGTCGAAACGGGGATTTTTAATATTTAGCTGCAACAAAAGAAATCCATTAACCCCGTATTTGTAGATATTTACACGAGATTTCGATCACGCATACATGCCTACATATTATAAGAAAAATAATCGTATAACTATAAAGGTAACAGTAGTATTAAGTAAAGAAAATTTAACAATTTATCCATAAAAAGTAGCTATTATAACTATTGAAGTATTTGACATGTTTCAAACACTTGTGAATTATTTGACATGTTTAAACCACTAATGCGATATTTTATTTATTTATTTATCTTCTTGTAGGTACTCATAATTTGCACACTGGCGGGTTCATTTCCAAACGGAAATTTCTTCCAAACAACCAGAGTAGATGAGGATGATGATGATAATAAACAATACAATATATAGTAATGATAGCAAAGGTAACAGCAGAAAACAAAAAAAAATCAATAGAATAACAGTTCATAGCAATGATTGGAAAACAAAAAGATAAGGAGAGGAAGAAGAAATCAGATTTTATCAGATAAATATTTTATTTTACATGTTTAAACCACTATGTAATGATTTATTTGACATGTTTAAATCACTAATAATTTATTTGACATGTTTTACTAAAATATTTATTTGTCATGTTTATACCACTAAAGATTTATTTGACATGTTTAAACCACTAATGATTTATTTGACATGTTTAAACCACTAATGATTTATTTGACATGTTTAAACCACTAATGATTTATTTGACATGTTTAACCTACTAATTAGTTATTTGACATGACCGATATCGAAGCGACCACTTATTTCTTATGATGGATGACAATAGAATAATTATTTTGATTATTGATGGAGAAATCTGAATTTCTCTCTGCCTAGCCGAAACAGGTAATCGGTGTGGATAGTATAGGTTCTTTTTTAACCTTCTTTGGCATTCAACTCTGAGACAAACCAAATCACAAAAAATAAAAAAAAACACAATTTCAAACCATAAGCAATAAAAAAGAACCAATTCAACAACCATTTTAAACCAAGAAAAAGAGCAACATCAAAAATAACAGTATAAATATTATAAACGACGAAATGTAATATTCTTTAATACTTGATGTTACTATTGTATTGTACTATGTCTTAACGCTGTTTTTTGTCTAAATTTAACCTAAATAAATAAATAAATACCTACATGAAAATTGAAACGAACCACAAACACAAATTATAAATAATTTGTGTAATAAGTTTCAGATATTTTTTTATTTATTTATGTATTTGATTTTTAACATTTTTTAAACCAAATTAAAATTAATAAGTTTTAATAAAATTATTTTGTTCAAAATACGAGTAAATCAACTCCTTAGTGGTGCAATATTATTAATATTGAACCACAAATGAGTTCATTTATAATATTAATGTTATACGTAAGTATCTTCTGAACCATGTGTCAAAAATTGCAGTTTACGTTAATAGTGGGAGTATAAAAATTTAATATCATTATGGCAACAAAGTAAATGAACGTACGTACTTTTGTACAGAGGGTAACAATCAATTATTGAAAAAGCTTGCGTCTAGTATATAATCGTACCAACACTTAGTCATCGGTCAACATAACCAGACAGCCTCCGCACCGCCTCTACGTTATATACATAAATATATATGTCTACTCTATGCCAGGCAGTACATAGGCACAGACTGTACATAGGACTGCAAATATACACACAAACTGCATTACATACATACTAGAATGCTTTATATAATCAGAGCCACCCCGTAAAATAAGGGTTGCATCTACGCCGAACGGAATCTTCGTAGCACATTTCTGATCAGATTTGAGGTAGCTAAAAATATAATAAGAAGCTCAATAAATCTAACGATTTATGATAGAATGAGAAATGAAGATTCTGGGAGGAAATGTATGATTAATACAGCTATCGTAAGTGAGATATATATAAATGCTTTGAGATGTGTAAAAAGAAGAACTTCTCGAGAATTCGAGATCGACCAAGAAAAAGTTGACTTCTTTAGTTGGCGGGGAAGCCCTCTGACAGTTGTTCCCTAAACCGTTCCTTCCAAGGTGATGTGTAGAAGATCCTCGTGTTCCAACATATGGCTTTTTCAATTGTATTCTATAAAACTCTGATAAAACCAGCCTTAAAACACGGGTATTAACGAAAGCTCTAGAGGGATCCATTGCGGCATTTGCTAGAAGAATCCTCTTAACAGTCTACTATCTTGTGTGAGATAGTGATTATTGGCGTCGTCGATACAACAGAGAGCAATATGACATATGAAGATCCTGGAGATTGACTGGTCACATAATCAGAAAAACGCCTCACACTCTTCACACTACAAGGAAGATAAGGAAAGCTCTAACTGCGACGGATGGACTCCGTCAGCGCTGGTGTATCCATTTCGCGAATCAGAAATTGGAAAACAAAGGTAAGAAATTACAGAAGTCTCATCTATATGAGACTTCTGTAATTAGCCAACGCCCATCCAGGGCTGTCGAGCTTATGACGATTTTGATGATGAAGGATGGAAAAATAAGAAGTATAAACTATAGAAGTGTGAGTTCATAAGCTGTAAGCATATATGAGTATAAGCGCATAAAGTTAAAATAATAAATAATAAATGTTCTCTCATAAAAACTATATTTATACCATATTCCCATAAATGAAAATTGACTGATGAAAATAAATATGTTTTGTTCATAATTGAATTCGCGTATAAATTTTCACACCACAATCACTTCCTTCACACACATCCTTATATAAGTCAATCTGAAGTTATGGATGAACATTTTTATTAAATAAAAAAGTTATATTTTATGTTGGCATCCCTAAGGGGTTGGTATGCGTATTATATTTATGTAGGAACATCCTACCAGCGGTCGTTCACAGTTCCTAGAGTCATCCATTCTACCTAGTGGAAGGTCTATACTCCATAGCCCTATACTTGTGTTTATCTTTACTCGTTTTGAGTAAACCAGAGGTGTAAAAACCTACAATTACTATCGTAGAGATTTTAAAAGTCAACTACGCAAAATAAGTATTCACAAGTAATTAAAATGGATATTATGCTATATTCGAGTAGAATCAGCTAGATTGTTATTATCATGTGATGTTGCCTTAATCTGTCTTCATCTTTAGTTGTAAATTTTGGAGATTGGTTGGCAGCAAAGTGATGCATCTCTTTCTCTACTCTTTAGCGACTCTCTTCAACTCTATATGTAGGAGGTACATACACTTCATGTCTTCGCACACCTGCCCTAGATACTCCTGGTGGAGTCGCCTTCTGCCAGTTGATAATCTGTACAGATATTTAACAAAAGACTCTAAAATTTTATTGAATATTCCTTCTACTCCCTCCAATTCCTCATTGCTAGGATCAGTCATTTTTGTTCTTAATTACCATTAAAATATGGCTTTGAAAAATACCATTCACTATTGTCCAGAATTTATTCATAAGATTTCGCGTTCATGGCAATAAATCCACCTTTCTACACAACTCAAACATATAAATATTTATTCGTGGGTGTGTAAAATCATAGTGGATCGGTGTAAGCGAGCAAACTAGCATCTGGGGGGCAAGTCTGGTCCAACCGGCGGAATCAAAATCCTCGTGATTACCCATATCATGGATATAATTATTGTATGGAGCTCTATAATATCTTTCGATGTCATAGAACTCCATGTCAAAAACACCTGGAAAAAACAGCTGCTAAACTAAAGTCCAGAAATAACATCATCCATAAACTGGCAGGAACAACTTGGGGGGCTAGTGCAACAGTCCTTAGAACATCTTCACTTGCCCTTGTATATTCGGTAGCAGAGTACTGTGCTCCTGTATGGCTCAATAGTGCACATACAAAACTAGTTGACACTCAACTGAATGTGGCCATGAGGACCATTAGCGGCACCATCCGGTCTACCCCAATAAAGTGGCTTCCTGTGCTCGCACATATACCTCCCCCTGACGCAAGAAGAAAATTCTCCCTATTTAATCTATGGAAGAGAATTTGTGACAATAGCGCTTTGCCAATCCACAGTGATGTTCCGTCTGAGGGACAGCAAAGACTTGCTTCAAGGAATCCAGCAGCGAAACTCGGATGTAACCTTGTTAGTGAGGACTTCAGCCTGAATGAGACTTGGCACAGTGACTGGGTAAGCTCCAACTTGGATGTTAATAAGTATATGGAAACTCCAACGAAGATACCCCCAGGTTTCGAGCTGCCAAGAAGGCTGTGGACCTCCCTGAATAGGATCCGCACTGGACATGGACGCTGCAACTACCTTATGGCAAAGTGGGGCATTGTTCCATCCGCACAATGCGATTGTGGCCACCCCTTTCAAACAATGCAACACATATTGGAAGAATGCAGCGTCCATGCATATGAAGGCCCAAAGTCGGACATTTGCGAATTGACACCAGCATTTGTGGATTGGCTCGGAGCCCTCGACGTGAATGTGTGATTGATATATCGTGCTGTTTTGTGTTTGCCTGCTGTCAGTGCTGTGTTTTGTTCATTTTGACTAACATTTGATTCACTAGTATCATACGATAAATAAATAAATAGAACTCCATATGATAATTATATCCATGATATGGGTAATCACAAGGGTTTTGATTTCGCCGGTTGGACCAGACTTGCTCCCCAGGTTTAGCTTACTCAAGCATTTTCTTTTTTTAAGGAGTGTATTCTATAGTTAGCGGCAAACTTCTTGACCACGTCATGTGGGGTAGGTGAATACTTAAACCGATCCTCGATCCCACTCCTCGATGAAAATGATCGAATTATTTCAGGAAACTATAGTCATCGTTTAGAAAAAATATTGGTGTATTATTTTGGAGATCATAAGGAGTTTTAGGTGTTTTTTTTTTTGTAATTCACTGTAAATCCGTGCCGTTTGCTTATTCGATTTTCTCAATAAATTCAAAATTATATAGTGTTTTTAGCGCTATTTTCAATGGACTTAACTTCAACATTTTCAATATCTATCCTTGTTAATGTCCTTGTCCTTGTTAAACAAGTAAATACATCTTCCTACATTTCCTAAATTAAGCATAAATGCTTGTTCTAAAGGTGAACGAAATCGGTCGAGGCAGGATTCGAAAGCGCGGTCACTGGATTACTAGCCCAGCGCGATAAGCGCTCTGCCATCAACCCATTTGTAATCATCTTCCATTGATTTAAACTGCCGTTTTACTTACTTAAAAATGATTTCCTAATAAATATTCATAAATATTCAATCAATGTATACGGTTCTATCGTACAGCTAATTTTAATATCGTCAATATTTAAGCAATGTGTATGTTGTTCACTAATGAACCATTTGCAAATTGAACCATCAAATTTGTTATTCATGATGTGAGTAATGTATTTGAAATTCCCTTTGATTGATCAACTATCTATTTGATTGCTCTTAACTCTCGTTCATCTTAACTCTCGCTCGAAATTGAATTGACGGAACACTATATCAATGAGATAATTCTAAAATCTGTCAATGAGATAATTCTTAAATCTGTCAATGGGATAATTCTAAGATCAGGGGGGCAATTCTGGTAAAACGTCGTAATCAAATCCATGTTTACCCATATCACAGATATAATTATTTACTTATGGAGTTCTATAATATCTTAAGATGTTATAGAACTCCATATGATAATTATATCCATGATATGGGTAGTTTTGATTTCGCCTGTTAACCAGACTTGCCCTCCAGAACGTATTAGAAATATGAATTTCGAAATATTTCATTATTTGCGTATTTAATATTATTTTTTGTTTTTTTAAACATATTTACTTTAAATTTAAAAATGCGTTGAACTTTGTTTTTGAGATTGCGTTCAGTGAAGATTGAGCGATCACTTATCGGCAATTTGACCCAGGTACGTCTGTTTTTCATACTTCTTACGTTTTCCTTCTTACATTTTCCTGTTTTAGTATATATAGTTCACATAGTCGAGCCGACCCTTTCTTGGACGACCCTGCCCCACTATACAACGTGTCATTTAGCTCAGAAAAGAAAACTCAATGTATGGAAGTGACAGTTGTCACGTGACTGGCAACTGTCACTTCCATACATTGAGTTATCTTTTCTTGTTTATTTTCTTGAATTAAATGACACGTTAGCTAGGGGGGTAGAACTTTTGTTTTGTTCCTGCAAGTTTTGTATTATATTTTCTTTGACAGGCATTCTTTACTTATTCTTCCCAAGTGGCCAATTCATCTCAATTTGTTTCATTCAATCAATGACACATTTCTTCTTTCTTTCCTTGACTTCTTTTAATGACTGAAAAGTCGAACTTGAAAGTTTGTCCACCTCTGGTGTGCAGATCTATACCTCTAAAGTAAACTGGTAGGAATAGTCTCTACACTCCTATACTGTCTACGGTTTTAATCGGAAATGAATCATCCGCCAGACTGGTCTGGAGTGCATTGTCCTCCAGAGTCCACTGCGATGTGTTTACCAACCTTATACCAATGCCACTATTTTATGGATACTTTGTTTGTCTCTAATATTTTTGTAATACAATACAACCGTACACACAATGTCTCAGAAAAACTTTACAAATTGTATCGTGTCTCCATTGATAGGGTTACCACGTTAAGTTTCATACACTAAACATTTAGCAATCGAACTTTTTACCACGTCATTTTTTTTAAATTCGACTATTTTTGAAAGTTTTTTTAGTCTGTGACTAGTATATTTTGTTACCAGTTTGGTAGACAATTTCAGATAATTTATATTTTCAGCTGAGTTACTAATTTAACTATTTAGGGTCACCAGGATGATGAGGACGATAATCAAATAATTTAGTAAATTCCAAATAAAAGTAAGATAATTTTATATTTAAAAATCACAATTCAAAATATCTCACCATATTTAAAATTTAACATTAATACACGATTAAAAATTGATCAACTAAGAAAGATAATTCTACACGCTAGATGTCTGAAATTACGATGAGGTATCGAGCGTTGCATCGCTTTTTATACCCTCTGGTTGATGGTCGAATGAGTAAGTGCCGGGTCAATGTCCACTCCGATTCTAGAACGTTCCTCCATAGAAGAGTACCTCCTACCATGTCACTGTCGCCAATTTTCAACTCCGGTTACTGACCTCGTTCTAGTGAAATTTAAACGTAAACAATATGTACTCACAACGGATGTACCAATCTGAAAAAATATAAAAAAAATGTAAATACCTAATAAATATTTTTTTTCATACCTTTATCATGAGATACAAAAGTGCAGTAAATATCTATATTTGTCACGAATTGTACATCATATATAATAACTCTATTTTTTTGCTGGTTTTTACGAGCGAAAAAAAAGAATAAAAAAACCTTAATTATTTGGTGCATATCTACCTGGAATGTATACAGTTTCGTTCTCTCTGTCAATTTATTTACACATAATCTGACTAAATAAATACTTTAGTTATTGGTATATCAATTAAATATATTCAGAACGGGAACGGAATGAAATTGACATCATAATGATCTCAGAGAAACAATTTAGGTATCGTTAAAATACAATAAAATACAATGGAGCCTGATCCAAAGGTCCCGGTTTCGATTCCCGGTGGAAACACAGTTTTTAATTGTGTTTTCAGTATGGATCTGTGAGACGATTAATATCGTGTCTCCAGAATGTGGCAACTTGTTATTGGGTGCGTGTTATATTAATATTTGACATAGTACCTGTTGGTTGCCCGAGAAACAATATTAAATAATTCATTAAGTAAATTACACTCAAGAGATGCGAGTGAAAAATGATTTCAGGAATTTAAAAGCATAAGGTGGAAATCCTGTCTGTATGAAATGTCGATATAAGATCCCATTTTCATCATCATCATTAAATTAAGAGAACATCAAAGAGTACATTTTATTTCAGAGAATTACATAGAATTTTGAGAGTATTCGATAGAATTTTATGACACTAAATAGCGTCATTGCGGCAGACCGATAAATACCAATCAAATGTACCGTAGCGGAACGAAAATTCTATTCCGTTTTTATTATTTTGTATTTTTAAATAAAGAGAATTAAAAAAAACTTAAATTGTCACAAAAATAAAAATTGTTCAAGGAGCAGGAAAAATAATGAAAAACAATAAAGACAAAGGAAAGGGTCTTTTTTTAAATGTAGGTACTTGTGTTTAGTAAATATCTACAATAGTTATACTTTACTCCATGAAATAACTATGTACGAGCCATAGATTTTCACATAATATACTAGATGGAGTACTCCGTGCAATGAGTGAATCATGGTATATTGCGCGTTTGATGTCTTGTTTGGCAACATACCTATTATTGCAGTTTTCCGTACATTTCAACATTTCCTAGATCCTAGATAACTGTTCTGTAAATCTTAAAAAACAAAGCGTTTTTTTCGACACATATATCTGAAAACAATTCACCTTAGTCGTTATTCTCTATATAAAAACGAAGTGGTCTGCCAACCTCGTTGTCAAAAGTCCCACGGAAAAAATCCTCACTTCAATTCATACAAAATTTGCTAACTGCGATATCTATTATATTATATGAAAATCTATAGTACGAGCTCAATAAATCGGGATTTAAATTCTGAACTAAGACAAAGTTGCTTGTTTTGTTAATTTAAATAGACATCGATATTATACAACGGATGGAGTTAAGCTTTACAATATTCCACAAAATTATAATACCTACATATCTTCGAATTTATTAATTCGTTTTCTCAAAGTAAACTTCGGATTAGTATTAAATTTAATATACCTACTTCAAGTTCTCAAGTCTCGGAAGTTACAAAAAGAGGCAATCAGATTTAAATGCCACTTGCCAGAAAATTATATGTAATTTATGTACGAACTAGGCATTATAAACAAAATTTTGAAAACAAGATGAAATGAGAATACAAGACATTTGACATTTGCAAGAATGGAAAACAAAATAGCGCAAAGTCATCCATATTTAATTACATTTTATTTTTGTATTTATAAGTAAATGTAATAAAAATCGTAAGTTACATCAACGATAAAGTCAATTTAACATTAAACGTATTATGAATATGAACCGATTTCATTTTTAGAAAAATGATAATATTTTAATATATTACAATAAAACAATATTAACTGACCTATCAATTCAACATAACAGACCCGATATAATACTACACGATAAAATGTAAAAATAACATAGGTCCCTACATATGCGACGTGGCTATTCCATATTCTAGTTATAATGTAAAATCATTTGATGAAAAATTCGAAAACACCGCTTAAAGCAACGAGATTAAAAAACTGGCATTCTCATTAAACTATAATATTACCGCTCATTATATCAGCCACTGCAATTATTCCAAAATTGTTTATCCGTAATTTATAAATTTTAGAATTATCAAAAAATTAATAATAAAAATGCAAAAATCGGTTATAATGAATACAAATAGAATCTTTAAAGATTTTTTAAACGTTAATAATCTAATGATTATAACGTTGATAGGTGGTAAGTAGACCTCCTCAGAGCCTAATCCTTTGATATGTTAAGTATCTGGATGGGTAAATCATTCCCAATTGAAAGCTTGATCGATGCGTTTGTTTCATTTTATTTAAATCATTTACAATTCACGCATTGATCTGCTAATTCTTTCGAGGAAGTGTATTATGGTTTTAATAAAAATTGTTATTAATATCATTGATAAATCTGCCAACGCCGTAAAAAAACTGAAAAGACTTATATAGCGCAGTTTTTATGATAACCACACCTCAAAAGCAATGTTAAATAAAAAGTACATTCATACACATGGTAATACGCTGGTTTTTTAAAAGGTTTGAAAAAAGAGAAGAAATTGGATGACATTTTTTATGAAAGGCGAATTTTCTCTCTATGTGAATATGCTAGGAACTTTCGTGTGTCATATTAAGGACGGTATATGATGTATGTGAACTTTTAAATTGTCTCAGTTGTAACAAAAAAGATGGATCGTTGGCAGAGCGGTTAATAAACTGAATTATTAATCCTGTGGAGGCGGGTTCAAATCGTCAATGTGTATCACAAGTATTTGCTTTGTTTATGAAATGTATTGGGATGTATACTGTATTAGGATGCATTCCTTTAAAACTAAAATAAAGGAATGGCTATTAGTATCAGGCCGACACTATGCAGAGGAGATTTTTCACCCAGCGCTTTCGATCCCATACTTATCTTTTTTTTTTATTTGCGTATGGCTTTTCACCCCAAAGAGGTGTTATTTGCCAAAAAGCAGTGTAATTGAATACATTTAATGTTTTGTGTGTGAAGAATATGAAAACTCTATTTTAAATCTTTATTAAGTTATTTTTTATAAATTTAACAATTAATACGTATGTATCCTTAGAATTGGAAGCCAAAAGCGACCTCACGTTCACTGGCATTGACGTTTATACTCGAATTAAATCTGTATACAAATTTGGGTAAGCGTTTCTTAATGGACATTCAAAAAATATATATGATCCAATGTTTTATCGTTCGTTCTGTACTCACACATATATACTTATCTTATGCTTTTGATTCAAGTATATATAAATTTTTTGTTCTATGTTTTTTTTATAAATACTTTTATTTTGATTGTTATTTGTAATGCTATATACATGCACTTTTTATGTGGGATTGATGTTGGCGTTCATTATTAAAGTATCACTGATTTGATATGCATTAGCCCCGGCACAAGTTTTATCCTAGTGTGGCATTACAGATACAATAATTATTGTGATGTCTATCAATGTTGTACAAAGAAACATATTATTGTTACAAGAAATAACGATAAGATGAAAATAGCTTGTCATCAAAGTTATTTAATCGGACCATTGACACTGTTTTGGCAATATTGAAAGAGACTTGAAAAAGACATAAATTGTTGTCGAATCGAGTGGCGAAAAATAAAGTTCCAGAAACCAATAATGCAAACTTCGACTCAGACAGGAAATATTTCAAATATGAAACACTTAAGTGTTTACCAATTGAAATTACCATAATATATCAAAATATTTTTCCGCTTTCGCCGTCATAAATATTTCTGAGAAAATAAATAATGATATTTCAGCTTTTTATATTTATTAGTCTTGTGTTGATAAAATATTGGAGGAGAAAAGAATTTTATCCAAAATCATGTTAATTACGAGTTTTCAATTATTTGGTAGAATTTGCACATCTGTCTCTTCTCACCAAAAAAGACAACATTCAGAAATGATGTGTGTATGTATGTGTGTATGTATCATATATATTGGTGTGTGCCAACATGTGTGTGTGTTTTTTTATTTTTTATTTGTATTTTTGAATTGTTGTTCTCATTATTTACAAAAAAACCAATTCTCTCAATAGATGGCGTTACAACAAAAATAAATAAAAATAATAAGAATGTTGTTCATAATTTCACACATAGATGGCTGTAGTAAAAATCCTTATTTTCAAGCGAAAAGAATTTCAGTATTGCAATATATAGAACTTTCAAAAATTGAATTGATAGGGTTCTCATTAAAAAGGCATAATTGGTGAACGTTGCTAAAGCGCATAAAGTGATCACGTAAACCAGCCGATGACAGGTCGTAAGCCCTGTAGGTGCCTTGATTTCCCGGTTCTCCTACAGTAAATATTCCAACTTCGTCTCTATTGAGATAATTAAAAATCTGTTAAAAAATATTTTTCAACATCAAAAAAAATTCTGTACAATAGCATTAAGTATTAAAGAAAAAACAGATTTGATACAAAAACGACGTTATATTTTTGTGGTGAATGTAAATATGTATATACACTTTATTGGTTTGTTCAAAACAATAATGTCCTCGATCCATAATCTCTACCATCAACCTCATTTCACTGAATAGAGGAACCGTATTACGTAAACGTGTGAAAAGGTTGGTTTGTAGAGTCAAGTTACCTACCTACGTATGTATATTATAGTAAGTTGTATATTATATAAATGTTCAATCAGCGCTACTTTTGAGGGCATTCACCCTCTACGCTGGGTGCTCGCTCACTTCCTCTTCCCGTATGGTGTGGTGGCCGGGTTACCGGCACACTAATGTCGGTTGTCTACGGTGCTACGGTTTGCTACGGCTCGCTACGATCGCGTGCATTGAGTGTGCGCGGGAAGAGCCCAGCGGCGGCGTAGAGCGTATTGCGGCCATGACCGATCTCCGCCTTGAACCAAACGCTACGGACATTGCTACAATGGCGCTACGGGATTTCATTGAAACATAAAGACAATAATATAACTTTACAATAACTACAATAACACAATCACACGATGCCTATTCCCAAATATCGAATTATTAACTTTGTGGCACATTATATGAATTTTTAATAACTATATTTTATTTCCTAGTATAATTTATTACGATACCTTCTATTTAATTGTAATTTTGAATGAAATGAGCCATATTTGATTATAAATAAGAGGGTTAAATTTGTGTATAAAAACTGGTATTATTTATCATTGTTGTTATATATGTAGATATAATACACTTATTTAATTACTCATAATTGATATTTAAATGTTGTTTTTTTATCATTACATATACATATATGCCTATTTTTAAGTATGTTTTTTGTTACCTATGATTATTTTGTTACTTTGTTTTTTATTCTATATTATGTAAATAGTTCTAGTTTTTTTCTATATTATGTAAATAGTGCAACTTCCTTCAAAACACGAGTATATCTCTTTTTTGCTATGTAATTTTTTTTATGTAAAAAATGTTTTTTTTTCTTTGTAATAAATAAATAATAAATAACAGGCGAAATAACATCTCAAGTAGTTCAGCATTGAGGTTCGTCATCAATTCTGAATGTGGTGTTTCCTTTTATAAGGTAATGCACATCCGCACACCTTATCTCTGGTTACTTCACATAGTAGTTCCTATACGCCATGATGTTTTAAAATATTCATATACTGTTTCATAGTTTGATTCTAGAATTATTACATTTAGTAAGCCAATTTCAAACAATAACAACAACTCACAGTTATTTCCTCTCCTCATACACTCCAATAAATTTCCATCTGATCCTTGTTTAACTAACTCAGATCTAACTTTTTGTATTAAAATGTTTGTACAAAGTCAACTACATTGTTCCACTTTCACAATGGATTACTTAAACTACAAATAATTGAATAAATTGACAATAATTTAGCAAGCGTGTAACTTTACTTTCAAAACGAGTGAGCTGTGATCAACACTCTACTCTTAATCAATTTTTTGTACACACCATAAAAATATATTTACTAAAATTCATTTAAGATAGGTGTTAGCAGAGCAGTTAGCACGCTGGTTAAGTAATCCAGTGGTCGCTAGCTCTAGTTCTGTCATGACCGATTTCGTTATATCCATTATTAAAAAAATACAAGTACATCAACATCCTCATATTCCCTTAAAAAAGGGTTTATGCTAACAAACGAAAACGGTCGAGGCATGATTTGAACTATAGTCCACAGAATTATTAGGCCAGCACATCACCGCTCCACCATCGATCAAAAAAAAATATAAAATCTACTTAATTTTTAATCTAAATAAACTCTGTTGGATGTTATAAATCAGTATTTAAAATATTTAGGTATACCTATGCCTAATTTAATTTAAATTTTTTTGCTTTTTGTTAAAAGACCGATAAAAACTATAATATTTTAATACATCATAAAATAAAAAAAATAACATATGTATTTACGACGTAGCTATTCCAAATTCTAGTAATATTATAAAATCTTTTAATGAAAAAATTAGAAAATACACCGCTTTAGGTAACGAGATTCAAAGACTTTGGCATTCTCGTAAAATAATAATATAAACATTTATTATTTCAGCCACTGGCATTATACCAAAATCGTTAATCCGTAATTTAGAAATTTTAGATTTATCGAAAAACTTAATAAAAAAATTCAAAAAAACGGTAATAATGAATACATGTAGAATTGTTAAAGATTTTTGAAACGGTAATATTCGGAAATCAATAGGGTTGATAGGTAGTATAGAGACCTCCACAGAGCCTAATCCTTTGATATGTTAAGTATCTGGATGGGTGAACTATAAAAAATAAAACTTTTAACATTGAAATGATTATTTAAAAATTCTATAAATTTTAATATAATCATTTCCAAAAATGTGCAACATATAAATTAAAATTGACACACCTCCCAATTGAAAGCTTGATGAGGCGTTTGTTGCATTTTATTTTGCTCTTTTGAATAATTTACAATTTACGCATTGATCTGCTAATACTTTTGAGGAAGTGTATAATGGTAATAATAATAATTGAGTGTTTTTATTTGTAGTGCTTAATTGTTTTTAATATCATGAGTAAAAATATCGATTATTATTTATTAAAAAAGAATTTTTTGTATTGTAAAAAAATAAGTCGTAAATAACCCCTTCAAAACTACAAAAAAGCAATTTAATGTCTCTAGTAAATAATTCCAAAGTCGATATACCAAACAGAAGAAATACAAGTCATTGATTCTAATATTCAATAACACAAATATAAATCCAAAAATGCCGAAGCAAAAAAATGTTAAAACCTTTGGGAATGGACGATTCATTTATATGCAGCTCTTTGCACGAAACGAAGCGCTTCAAACGAATGCTTTTTGTAGAACATCTGTTGGGAGCTTTTTACGATTTTCATTTCAATATATTTTTGTACAGTGCATGTAGTCATAAATTAGAATAATTTGTTGGAGCTCTCTACTATCTATGTATGGTGTTTCGTAGGGTGAATGTAAAATATTTTTTCATTTAATCTAAAAAAATATGAATACTTCTTTAGCTTAATAATCGCTTGAATCTCTTATTGAAATTTCTTGAATTATTTTGAGATTTAGACCAATGACTAAGCTGTCCTTTATTATTGGTTCCAAATCGAGCTCCGCTCGATACTATTTACCCAGAAACTCGTGTTTTTAATATTTTCATAACTATTTCATTATTTCGGCATATTACAATTTTATTTTTAAACATTTAATCTTATTTATGAAATAATTGTATAATATTTTATATCAATTCACGAGAAAAAATACTTGAGAAGAGATTTACAATAAGTAGTTTATTCGTTTTAACAAATAATACAAATGCGCTGACCTTTATACAACCAAAAATAAATAAACCGGACGTAGGTTTGCGAAATATTTATAAAAATATTTTTTTTTTTAAATTATAAAAAAAACAATATTCATTACATAAAAATAAAATACAAACAATTAAAAAAATATGAGTATGTATTCCTTTTTACGGGTAATTTTTACTACTGTACCATTTGGCATTTAAATTCTCCATCATGTTTTTTTACATGTTTTTTTTAATTCAAGGTTTACACTGAATAAAATATTTTTTTTCAAAAACGCTGGATTTATATTAATTGATACAACAAATTTAAATTATCTAATATGAACGGTTTTACTAAAGTAAACATTTGGTTGCCTTTTAAAATTTTATAAATGTATCTATAAGAAATAAAATTCTTAACAAATATTTCCCATTTAGAATTTTACGGAGATTTTAAGAATATTTCAATTTCAAGGCAGCCTAAAGTTCCGACAGTTAAATATATCTTAACATTAAGGGGATATTAAAAAAAACTACATATATAATACATTACATTCTTCTATAGTTAAGTACAATCAAACCTATTTATATAATTAACTCCTATCTGGGCTTATGAGTCCAAAAAAGAAGAAGGAGAAATGATTTTTAGTTTGCCAGAAAATAAAAAATGCTGGTAGGTACTTGCAGGCAGCGCAGTGTGCGCAGAGATTCCGTAAAATAACTTGAGCATTTTCGCAGCCCACGTGATTTTTCAAGTACTTTGCCGAAAAGTATGATAAAAATAATTTGATTAATACCTACATATTTAGCTACATACCTATAGTCCGAGAGATAAAACATTTTTTAATGGCTAGTTTTTTTTATATTTCATTTCTTATTGAATATAGGTATGAAAAAGGCATGTCTGGCACCTGGGAGTGGTTACGTTTACCAGTTTATAGGTGAAATTGCAGATTCTAACATTATTTCAATATAATAAGTAGGCGTTGAACTGTATCAACTGATTGTAGTGAGCTCAATATTGACTGGTCGGTCAGTGTTGAAGTTACCTGTTAGTTTTTGGTGCGGATGCGGATGGCTAATTACTTTTCTTAACTTTTTCTTTCGAATGTTTTAAAGTAGGTACTTAATTATGCTTAAAAAATTGCAATTGTTAAATATATTACTTAGTTTAAATCAAATTATTTAAAAGAACCTTTAAAAGGTTTATAACTTGATCCATATAACATAGCTAGGTACTGTAAATTTATAAAGTAAACTATTGGTTCTGTAAATCAAAATAAAAATAAAATAAAAATAATTTGTATTTGTATGTTATTTGTACCTATGAAATCTATCCGTTTGTGATATGTGTACTTACTGTTAAAGAAATATGTAAAAAAAATAAAAAGACGGTGACGATTTTTTTAGAAAGTTTCATTGTAATCAGATGGATGGTATGAGAGCAGAAAAAGTCTTACAAAGATACAAATTATACAAAAATCTGCAATTTTCACCTATAGAACGGGGATGCGCGCAGGTGAACACAACCACTCCCAGGTGCCAGGCATTTTTATATTCAATAAGGAATGAAATATCAAAAAAACCACCAGCGTTTAAAAATGATTTTTTTTTTGACGTTGATATCTCTTTGACTAATACATATTAGTTAACATTCAAACCATGCATATATTATTAGTTAAGATTCGAACCATGTGTGGATCAAGTTTACTATGTAATATAATGTAGTACAAGGTTTATAAACGGTTTTATTTTATATGTTTATAGTGGGTACGAAGAGGGTATTGCTCTGCAGGTATCTAGCGCTATGCTCTCTTGAACCGCATTGCATCTCTTTCTTTCAGCATCCTTCTCTCTTTCACACATCCAACCCTCCCCCCCCTTCACACTCATTTTCTCCCCTTCCATTCTGCACACTACACCCCCCCCCTCCCCACCCTCCCAGTCACGTCACTGCGGACCGCCATTACCGAGAGATAGCGCCGTAAACCATAGATTTTATTCTATATTCACAAACCTTGATATTTTTCCATGGTATTGTTTTTCAACTAAGTCTTTTACGACTTTTTACATTAAATAAAAATTATTATTTCCATAATAATGGATACAAAAATATAAAATTATAATAAAGGAAGTATTTCAATTAACAATCCGGATTTTTTTTGTATTTTTTTGTTTTTATAATTCTAAAATAGAATTAGAGACAAAATTTAGAGACAAAAACAAGGATTGCGGAGACCTCATCCCTCAATTTTTCTCATTATTTAAAATAATTATTCATAAGTATCATGCAGACACTATGTAGACAAGATTTTTCACCCATAGCTTTCGACCCCATACTTTATTTTGCTCTTAGTACATTAGTGGTTTTTTTTAATATATCATGTTTTTTTTTTAATTTTGATTGTTGTTTGCAATATAATCGCTTTTTATGTACGATTGATGTTTGCATCACCTATTACAGTGTCACTGTCTCGAGATGCATTGGCCCCGGCACGGTTCAATAATTATTGTAATGTCTATCAGAGTATGTATAAACAAATAAATAAATATTTAACAACAGATGGGTCGGTGGCAGAGCGGTTAGCTCGCTGGGCTAGTAATCCAGTGGTCGCGAGTTCGAATCCTGCCTCGACCGATTTCGTTCACCTAAGCACAAGCATTTATTTGCTTATTTTAGGGAACGTAGGAAGATGTATATGTACTTGTTTAACAAGGACATATTCATTTTTTTATTAAAAAAAAAATGATGCCTTTTGAAAATCAATTGAGTTTGTTAACTTTACAATAATAAAAATTGGCCACATTTCACTCACTTTGAATAAAGAACACTCAAAGTCACATTAAAAAACAACAAATAAAACTATTTATTATGTATTGTTGTTTATTTCATTTAGTAGATCAATATTGAGAATCTGTATTCGATTGTATTATTGTTTACCCTTTGGGCAAAACATTTTCCTTTTATTTGCGTAAAGTGAAGCGCACGCACTACATGACCTCCATTGTACGTATTTATACACTGTTTCTCAAATATGTTAACCTGTCTAGTCTGTCTATTCTGTCGTGTAGTTTGTAGTTCCATACAATTTGTATGGCAGTATACACACTATCTTCGGGGACTCCCAATAGTTTGATACTTAATTTCCATACATACATAACTACATATCTTCTACATATTCGGGATAGGAAATAATGACTGACCTCCACACTATCCTATCTTCACATACATGTTTTGTATAGAAAACAAAATATTTTTTTTTATTTTTTTTTTATTTAAGAAACACTCACAGAGAAATTGACATTAAAAAACACAAAATATATAAATACAAAATAACATGTAAGGTCAACTCTCCAATTACGAGTGCCTGCAGCATGTTATATTAAAATACTTATGATTAGGTGGTAGGAGGAGAAAAAGGGGACAAATTCAAGGATCTTGCGAATATATTATAATATCTTTACTCAATTGCTTAAATTTTGCATATTTTAAATTAAAAATGTCCAAGTCAGTCAAAAGTCTATTGTAGTCATCACAAATTCTACGGATTATTTCATTCTTGCCAAGGTTTGCACGAAATGGTGAAATAAATTGCAAATACATTATGTTGTCTACTATTAAACGATTGTACTCTAAAATTAATTAATTCAAGTAAGTCAGGACAGTCTATTAAATTATGTAAGATTTTGTACAGAAATAAAATTCCACTGAGAATCTTCAAGTATTGAATAATTTTGATTTATGGATTTATAGTTTGGTACGCATTCTTCAACTATACATACTGTCGCTATCGGCAGTTGAATCTCATGTGTTATATGCAACTAATTCATTAATTCTTTAAGTTTGAAAATTATTGAACCTGATCTTTGATAAAAAAAAAATCGTGTATTTATCAAGGGGTTCAAAACTTTGGAAAATGTACATCATACATACATACATACCATCACGCCATATCCCTTACGGGGTAAACAGAGAGAACCGAGCCATACTCCTCTATTTTTGCACACATTCCTAGCTTCCTATACATCCATGCATCTCATACATGCTTGTAGATTATTATTGTTTAAGTACTTATCATATATCTAGTTTCCCAGTAGATAGTGTATTTTTCTTTAACATGCACTGTATTTGAATTAAAACAACCGGGTTTTAAATTGGCAGCATGAAACAAAACAATCTATAGTTTAACGTATATCTACAGCTTTACATACATACATTTTGGTTTTCTGCACTTCTTCCCATATATTATACTTTTTTTAAAGATGTTTATTTTTTAATAAAAAGGAATACATATTTATTTTCCCGCCAAACTGCAAAGCAGTTTTTTGGCAGAGCAGATAAACCATGCCAAATCTTAAACTCGCAGTTTGCTAAAAAGAGGTCCAAAATTTTCGCTTCAGGTAAAGCTATCCAATATCCAAGAATTAGCTTAGTTATGGCAATATATTATATGGATATAGTTACGATTTATAGTTATTTAATTTGCCACACGATAATATACCTATGTACATTTTATTACGTTTGTTGTTAATTTGAGAACTACTGGTATATACTCTAGATAATGGATTCACTGTTGATATTTTATTTATACAAGTTGGTAATATTTAATCTGGCACGTATATTATTTTCACCAAGAAACGTTTCCTTCGATACATTTTTAATTTGCTGTAAAACGAGAGAATTTTCCAAATACCCGGTACAAACAAGATACTTTGTAACATTATAGAAACATTCGACAAGGATTTTCTTATTGTCAAATCAGATGTGACAGGTTCATTTGGCTCTATTTAACTATTCATAAATTAATTATTGATTCTGGTTTAATTATTATTTGTTACCTACCAACATGTGAATAACAGAGAAAGAATTATGTGTAAAAGGAGAGAATTAAAAATTAAGTAGCTTCGTGGTGTTATTTTTAGCGATATTTATTTTCTTCATATTTCTTCTCGACCAATTATCAGGTTGGTACTATGTGAAATGCAAGCACCCAAATAAAAAAACGCACCCAGTAACTAGTTGCCACATTCTGGAGATTTACTGTATTAATCGTCTCACAGATCCAGACTGAAAACACAATTAAAAACTGTCTCCACCGGGAATCGAACCCGGAACCTTTGGATTAGCTGTTAACAGAGCCACGAAGAAGATTATGCTTCAGATTTTATTTTGTATACAAGTGAATTTTTAAACATCTAATTTAAACGTTATTTTTATATTGCAGATTATCAACTAGTATGTGTGTGTGTGTGTGTGTGTGTGTGTGTGTGTGTGTGTGTGTGTGTGTGTGTGTGTGTGTGTGTGTGTGTGTGTGTGTGTGTGTGTGTGTGTGTGTGTGTGTGTGTGTGTGTGTGTGTGTGTGTGTGTGTGTGTGTGTGTGTGTGTGTGTGTGTGTGTGTGTGTGTGTGTGTGTGTGTGTGTGTGTGTGTGTGTGTGTGTGTGTGTGTGTGTGTGTGTGTGTGTGTGTGTGTGTGTGTGTGTGTGTGTGTGTGTGTGTGTGTGTGTGTGTGTGTGTGTGTGTGTGTGTGTGTGTGTGTGTGTGTGTGTGTGTGTGTGTGTGTGTGTGTGTGTGTGTGTGTGTGTGTGTGTGTGTGTGTGTGTGTGTGTGTGTGTGTGTGTGTGTGTGTGTGTGTGTGTGTGTGTGTGTGTGTGTGTGTGTGTGTGTGTGTGTGTGTGTGTGTGTGTGTGTGTGTGTGTGTGTGTGTGTGTGTGTGTGTGTGTGTGTGTGTGTGTGTGTGTGTGTGTGTGTGTGTGTGTGTGTGTGTGTGTGTGTGTGTGTGTGTGTGTGTGTGTGTGTGTGTGTGTGTGTGTGTGTGTGTGTGTGTGTGTGTGTGTGTGTGTGTGTGTGTGTGTGTGTGTGTGTGTGTGTGTGTGTGTGTGTGTGTGTGTGTGTGTGTGTGTGTGTGTGTGTGTGTGTGTGTGTGTGTGTGTGTGTGTGTGTGTGTGTGTGTGTGTGTGTGTGTGTGTGTGTGTGTGTGTGTGTGTGTGTGTGTGTGTGTGTGTGTGTGTGTGTGTGTGTGTGTGTGTGTGTGTGTGTGTGTGTGTGTGTGTGTGTGTGTGTGTGTGTGTGTGTGTGTGTGTGTGTGTGTGTGTGTGTGTGTGTGTGTGTGTGTGTGTGTGTGTGTGTGTGTGTGTGTGTGTGTGTGTGTGTGTGTGTGTGTGCAGTGTACTATTGTGCTATGTACCTACTGTGTATTCTACTTTATCGAGACTAAAGTACTCATTCGATTATTTTCTTTTTTTTATTAATTTTTTTATATCTAATACTCGCTAAGACCCCATTAAATTTTGAAGGATATCTGAAAAGTACTTTTTGTCAAATATTTCAATGTCAATCCAAGCTCAGGTAACTAAAAAAAATTTTTTTTGTCTTCAAAATACTAAAAAGGCACAACACTAACATAATAAAGTTTTCATAGTAAAATATTTAAATCAAAAATAATTTAACAAACTCATTTCATCGATATGCAGAAAAATATTCATACAAAATTTGAATACATTGTAGAGTGACTTGGAAGTGCGGAGTATGTCGTCTGCAGTGGCGACTGGTCGATGGTATTTTTGATCATTTTTGGTAGTGCAATTTTTTCTTGAATTAATAATAAATTAATAGGCATTTAAATCATTAATACAATATAGGATATTTAAACAAATGTATTAAAGTAACAGTATTTGTTTTCAAATCATTTTTTAATTAAAAATAAAAACCGCGCCCGATATTGACGATTGGTAAAAATCAAGTTCAAACAAGGATAATTATGTATACATTTGAATTAGTGCTCTTTTATAAGCAATATTGTTATTTTACAATATTATTTACTGATTTATCAACAGATGTCGTGAAGACAAATGTATGGGAGTATTATTCATACAATTTTCATCTCAATCAACTATTAATATATACTAAGTAATTAGGTCTATAGTTGTGTGTCAATATGTGACACTCGTATTTTAGGCGCGGAATCGGCTGTGTGTCATGTATACGTGATACTCATCTCTTTCAATACGAATGGCTAATGAATTAGAGAGCGAGATAGAGGTATACATACTAATTACATCTAAGATATGATAAGCTCAGTGCAGCGCACGAGCCTGCACGAGTCTGCCTTATAAGTTCAGTACAAGTATCGCTATTTCATCTGCCAGGGGACTATCTCTTTCTCTTCATACATACGCTGTATTAAAAAGAAATCAATTTTGGTGCGATATGTATTTTGCACGCCATACATTACATAATGACTAGTTGCATGTAACACATGAGATCCAACTGTCGATAGCGATAGTATGTATAGTTGAAGAATATGTACCAAACTATAAACCCATAAATACAAATTATTGAATATTTTCAGATATTTTGTTTTCTATACAACATATGTAGGTATGTATGTCAAGATAGGATAGTATGGAGGAAGATTCTTTTTTCCTACCCAGAATATGAAAATAGCATGATGGTATGTATATATGTTTGGAGATGAATTATCAAACTATTAAGTCTTCTTACATATTGTGTATAGGCGACTGCCACACAAAATGTATGAAGCGATGTCGTCACTTAATTCAATTTAAAAAAAAAAGGTTAAAAAAAATTGAGATCTTCTACTACAATTTAAATATTTTTTATAGAAAATTAAATTATCTAGTTGGGGTGTTACGGCTTTTTTCGATAATTGTAAAAGTTTTAGAAATATAGGCAGTTAAACTCATAAATTTATAATAAAAAAAATATTTTTCTTGATAAAAAATGTTTGAGAAACCCTGGATTTTTTTTGAATAAAAAAATTTGAGATTTTGTATTTTTCTATATTTGTAAAAATTTTCAGCGTTCTAGCTTTTATGGTTTCTGAGATATTTGGAAAAATAAAGTAAAAATTCAAAAGTTGATAACCCCTGATTAAAACAAAAATTCGAAATTCTGAGTGTAAAAGTTTTGTAAGCCTATAACTGTTTATATATTCTTAAATTTTGGGCTCTGTAAATTGAGCGGATCAAAAGTTATAAGGGGGGGACGGACACACACACACACACAGACACACGAAATGTTCTACTCCGAATTCTGAGTAAATCCGTGTATGGAACATATATGCTGCGAAGCCTCTAAGTTGGTGTTTTTTGACTTCAAAGTTGGAAAAGCCGTGAAAAAAGTAGACCTCTGCATACAATTCTCGCGTATCCTGGCTTGATACATTGTCGATATGTTAAGAGAACAAAGTTCTCCTGAACAAATCGACAGTTGGATAATATTTGTATTGCGGTAGATTTCATTATATGGTGTCGATTGCGAGGGTATATTATATAACTAGTTGCATGTAACACATGAGATCCAACTGTCGACAGCGATAGTATGTATAGTTGAAGAATAAGTACCAAACCCATAAATACAAATTATTTATTATTTTATGATATTTAGTTTTCTATACAACACATGTATCTAGGTAGTCAAGATAGGATAGTATGGAGGTCAGTCTTTTTTTCCTACCCGGAATATGAAAACAGCATGATGGTATATGTATATTGTATGTTTAGAGATGAAGTATCAAACTATTAAGTCTTCTTTGATATTGTGTATAGGTGACTACCATACAAATTGTATGAAGCGATGTCGTCACTAAATTCAATTTTTATAAAAATTGTTAAAAAAAATTTGAGATGTACTGCTACAATGTTAATATTTTTAATATAAAATTAAATAATCTAGTTCGGGTGTTTCGGCTTTTTTCGATATTTAAAAAAAAAATGGAAATATAGGCAGTTAAACTCATAAATTTATCATAAAAAAAAAACTTTTCTTAATAAAAAATGTTTGAGAAACCCTGGAATTTTTTTGAAAAAACTCATTTGAGATTTTGTATTTGTCTATGTTTATACCAATTTTCAGCGTTCTAGCTTTTATGGTTTCTGAGATATATGGAAAAATAAAATAAAAATTCAAAAGTTGATAACCCCTGACTGAAACAAAAATTCAAAATTCCGAGTACAAAAGTTTTGTAGGCCTGTAACTGTTTATATATTCTGAAATTTTAGGCTCTGTAAATTGAGCGGATCAAAAGTTATAAGGGGACACACACACACACAAACACACACACACAGACATACACACACACACACACACACACACACACACACACACACACACACACACACACACAGACACACACACACACAGACACACACACAGACACACGAAATGTTCTACTCCGAATTCTGAGTAAATCCGTGTATGGAACATATATGCTGCGAAGCCTCTAAGTTGGTGTTTTTTGACTTCAAAGTTGGAAAAGCCGTGTAAAAAGTAGACCTCTCCATACAATTCTCGCGTATTCTGGCTTGATACATTGTCGATATGTTAAGAGAACAAAGTTCTCCTGAACAAATCGACAGTTGGATAATCAATTGGTTTAGAAAAATAACAGTAATAAATTAAAGCGTAATGATATATTAAAAACATATTTTAATATTAATTTTTAGAATATACCATTTAAAAATTGGTAGTGCAATTGATCCAACGCACTTCATATAGAGTCGCCGCTGGTCGTCTGACACAACCCAATCGATTTTTGACATCTGCGTCATCACTTGTTACAATAATTAGGATTAATAATAATAATGAACACTTCCTTGCACCCTGCGCAAGCGGCGAGTTTATTACCGTATTGCAATTTCATTTCATTTCATTTCATTTTATTAAGGAACACACACAGAGAATTAACAATACATATAATACAAAATACATAAAAAAAATCTCGTTAACCCTCCAATTAAGCGCGTCCACAGCTTGCTTCATATTAATATGTCAAAAACGTCTCTATACATACACATAAAAATAAGAATATTGAAACAATTAGTAGGTAGGTATAAATTATTTCTGTTGCAAGGATTAATATATCACAGAATGTTTTGGTGTTACAGTCGCTATCATGAAAAGTTGATATAGTAAGAAATGCTAATCTTTAAATATTACTATGTTTGATGTTATATTTTGTTTGAAGGATTTCAATGAACTATTAAAAATATCTACACCAACCACGTGTTGTGAGCATATGGATATTAGATTTGGATATCGAGTATACCGGAAATCAAATAACATAAATGGCATTATTAGATTTATTTTATTATTTTCCCTTAAGTCTACATAACAAAACATCAGAGCTGCGTGGAAAATCCGACAAAATCTGAGTTATTCCATCGTTTGGGAGATTATCTCTCGAGCATCGGAGAAATAACTTATTTTCGTTAAAACCACGGATTGTGGATTTGCCACGTATCAATATAGGATTTTTTTACCGATTATGAAAGGCTCAATTCCAATGACAAAACTTGAAAGTATACCATAAGCCCGATTCTAGAGTAGGTATATGGAAAATAATAAGATACAAACTCAATATTTAACAAATAAGGCTCAATTCCAATGACAAAACTTGAAAGTATACCATAAGCCAGATTCTAGAGTAGGTACCTATATGGTAAATAATAAGACACAAACTCAATATTTAACAAATAAGGCTCAATTCCAATGACAAAACTTGAAAGTATACCATAAGCCAGACTCTAGAGTAGGTATATGGAAAATAATAAGATACAAACTCAATATTTAACAAATAAGGCTCAATTCCAATGACAAAACTTGAAAGTATACCATAAGCCAGATTCTAGAGTAGGTATATGGAAAATAATAAGATACAAACACAATATTTAACAAATAAGGCTCAATTCCAATGACAAAACTTGAAAGTATACCATAAGCCAGATTCTAGAGTAGGTATATGGAAAATAATAAGATACAAACTCAATATTTAACAAAGAAGGCTCAATTCCAATGACAAAACTTGAAAGTATACCATAAGCCAGATTCTAGAGTAGGTATATGGAAAGTAATAAGATACAAACTCAATATTTAAAAAATAAGGCTCAATTCCAATGAAAAAACTTGAAAGTATACCATAAGCCAGATTCTAGAGTAGGTATATGGAAAATAATAAGATACAAACTCAATATTTAACAAGTCAAAGGATTTCAATCATTCGATGCAGTAACTTCACCTTAAGTGTATTGCTACACTTTATTTTTACTCCTCACTAACCCAAGAGGATATAGGGGAAAGCTATTATTTCGCAATATTTAAGGCTATTTTTAATTTCATATTGTCAACTAGTATCATGCTGAGATTGTATTCTGAAAGTTTCATCACAATATATCTGTATGTATGCTATGTGCTGTGTGCTATCTACGGCGTGTTTATTTTACTCATTCGATTATTTTCAAATTTTGCAAATATGTATATCTAATACTCGCTTAGACCCGATGAGATTTTGAAGGATATCTGAATAGTGCTTCTCAATTTTTAACTATCACGTATTTCAAAGTGACCCCAAGCTCAGGAAACTTAAAATTTGATTTTTTTTAAATTGGTAAAAACACACATCACTTACATAAAACGGCATTGAAGAATTGTTCATGTTTTCATAATTAAATTAAAAAAATAATTGAACAAACTCTTGTCATTTCATGAAAATGCTGAATATTTCCCATACAAAATTTGAATACTTTCTAAAATGACTTGTTGGTGAGGAGTTTAGCGTTGGCCACAGTCCACTTGTTTGGATAGGCGTTCATCGTTCATTCTTTCATTATGGATAGTGTTCTGAGGTGTCCAAAACACCTCAGAACACTATCCTTATATTCAAATTATTTTTTTCAAATTATTTTCGGCCTTCGTGGCTCAGTTTGTTGGGTATCTGACTGCTTATCCAAAGGTCCCGGGTTCGATTCCCGGTGGAGACACTGTTTCTAATTGTGTTTTCAGTCTGGATCTGTGAGACGATTAATATCTTAAGTCTCCAGAATGTGGTAACATATTGTTATTGGGTGCCTGTTAAATTAATATTTGACATAGTACCTCTTAGTTGCCCGAAAAGCAATATAAAATAATAAAAAATAAAACTGTCGATTTGTTCGAGAGAATTTATTACTCTTAATATATCGACATTTTTAAGCCAAGTCGCGGTTACTATAAAATAATGAACATTTTGTATGGCGTAGTGGACTTTTTACATGCATAAAACACCAACATAGAGGCTTTGCAGCATTTAATATGTTATATATTTACATATATGGATAAACTCATAAATCAGAAGTAGAATATTTTATGTGTGTGTGGCTGCATTTATTTATTTATTTAATACCTTTATTTATTATAGGTATATCTACAGTTGGATCTCATGTGTTCCATGCAACTGGGCATAATACAATTCACCTTTTGAATGAAAACTTAGTTTATTTCAACAAAGGACAGCAAACAATACAATTATAATGAAAAGGAAAATAAAAATGTGCTGCTGGTAACAGAATTCTGAATATTTACGTATAAATGATTTTCAATTATCAAAAGTTGATTTTCAAGAATCTGTAAATTACTTATTCAATATTTTTTTGTTTCTTTTTTCATAGACAATAAATATTTTTTTTCAATAAGTCTCGTTAGTATCTGTAAATATTAAGGAATCACTTTGTAATATAATTGCGTAGTGTCCAGGTTGTTTACACTGTATTTAACTCAAAAAAGAATCAATGATCGCTAAAGGATTATTTATTAGGGAATTATTCAAATATTTGTTATATTTGGGATGGGTGGTGGTAGAGCTGTTAGCGCACTAGATTACTAATCCAGTAGTCGCGAGTTCGAATCCTACCACGACCGATTTCGTTCACTAATAGCACAAGCATTTATGCTTAATTTAGGGAATATATTCTTTTTAAAGAAAAAAAAAATTGTAACATAAAAAATGAATATTCTAATAAATATATTATTATGTGCTATAAATTTCCTCCCGATTTCTTCTCCTTGTTATTTCCCAATCCTTTTTGATTCCTTTTCCCAATGCTATGATGTTTTTTTTTTTGTTTTTAGTGTTTATCTTAGTGTAATGTATATTTTATTTGTTTTTTTCGTCTTCATTCTTTTGTTGATGTATCATTTTGTCTTACTTTGTAATCTAGTAGGTTGGAAGAAATTGTCTGATGGCAAAAAGCCCTCCAGGGTGCATAATATTTGTTTATATTATATACAAAAAAATATATGGAAATAAAAAGGATTTCTTAACGTTTCTTATGAAATCTTTTGTGACACCAAGTACTAATGTTTTCTTGTACAAAAATTGGTTTTGCTTCGTTTCCGTTGAAATGTTATAGATTATCCATGTTACTCATTTCATGATGAATTGTGTTGCCCGAATGAAAAAAATATAAGATTAAAATATATTTAATTTTTCACGTGATAATTCGCAAAAACCACAAGCGGATACCAAGGTACTTACGTACAATGTACATATTGTTTAAAATTTCACGCGATAATTTCAGTCTCCGTACAACATAATAATTTCATTTTATGTATTTTACCAAGCAACAGTTACAATGTATACGTTTTAAGCCCAAATTTACACACACGCCATTTTTTTTCAATTTATTTTTTTCACACGGGAAAATAACAAAACAGAATATTTTAACCACCTTTTAAAAAATCAGAACACACTTTCGTTTCACAAATCTGTGGCTTTTAAAAAAAAACCTGTGCGAATATCCTTGTGTTATTAAAAATAATAGCTTAGGTATTTATTAATTCTTATAATGGCCCACATATTTATTTTTTAAGCTCCTAAAGCGATAATTATTCTTGCTTGTTTCGGAAATTAATTTAAGTATTCACAGACATCACATTTGAATGTTGGAAGATTTTTTTTCAAAGTATACTAGAATGTTCCTAAATAAACATACCCTCTTTACTCATTTGAAAACCGGCACCTCGCAACGAAATTCTGTATAATAGATATTAAAACAGTCTACAACTGTAACATTCTAGATAAAATAGTGAGTCATAGAACATTCTGGAAACTGTTCTTTCCCATCATCACCCATTCTAATAATGAGGGTTGATTACAGTCCCTTCCTTCCAGAATGTTAAAATTAGAGATTATAATAGATCACTAACAATATACGATTTTAACGACACGTAGGCATCTTTTCATGACTCCAAAAACAAGCACGACATTCGGACAAAGACAATATTATTAGTTAGCTTCAATTTTTTTTTTAATATGATAAAAAAATAAATAAAGTAAATACAGTTGGGTCGGTATAGATGGGTCGGTGGCAGAGCGGTTAGCGCGCTGGGTTAGTAATTCAGTGGTCGCGAGTTCGAATCCTGCCTCGACCGATTTCGTTCACCTATAGCACAAGCATTTATTTGCTTATTTTAGGGAACGTAGGAAGATGTATATGTACTTGTTTAACAAGGACATATTCATTTAAAAAAAAAAACAGTTGATGAAACATTTGACACTAAAGAAAACAATAGAAACTTGGATCAAAAACAAGGGCGGAAATACACTGCAGAAACGTAATCAAGTAACAATAACATTTTTAATTTTTACTCCTCACTAACCCAAGGGGATATAGTGGGGAGATATGAGTTTGCAATTTTTAAGGCTAATTTTTTTATTCAAATTATCAACATTTATTATGTTGAGATTATATTCTGAAAGCTTCGTGACAACGTATCTGTGTGTATGAGTGCTGTGTAATATGTGCTTTGTGCTATGTTCTATGCGCGGAGTGTTTATTCTACTTTATCGATTATAGACTAAAGTACTCATTCGATTCTTTTCAAGTTTTACAAATTTGTATATTTAATACTCGCTTGGACCCCATTAGATTTTGAAGGATGTCTGAATAGTGCTTCTCAATGTTTTCAACTATCAAATATTTCAAAGTAACCCAAACTCAGGAAACTCGAAATTTGTAATTTTTATTTTCAAATTGGTAAAAAGGCACATCACTTTTTATAAAATGGCATTGAAGACATATCAAATTTTCTTAATAAAATATTTAAATAAAAAAAATTTAACAAACTCATTTCAAGAAAATTCTGAATATTTTCCATACAAAATTTGAATACTTTATGGAGTGACTTTTTAGTAAGGACTTGTTGGCCACAACTCATTAGCTTTGTAACTAGTTCAAAAAAAAAATCTGTGATACATAATTCAAATAATTTTCTGCCTCCTTGGAACAGGCTCAGGCAAGTGAGGTGGTTTATACAAAAAAATGTTATATAATATTAATTATTTTGATTTTTTTTTTCTTATAAAATTAAAGATTGTAACATTTCAGAAAGAACAACAAGGCAGTGGGAGAGACACGATGGTGTCAGATGGTCAACTGGAATCCTAAAGTGGAGGCTCTGGACCAACAAAAGAGGCGTAGGAAGTTCAAGTTCAATGACGGGCGGATGACATTGCCTGGCATGCGGATCTCAAATGGCAGCAAAAAGCACAAAATAAAATGGAAACGTAAAAAGTAGGAGTCCTGTGTCCATCAGTGGAACAAATATTTATGAAGTAAGTAAGTAATGTGTTAAAGTTCAAAGCCCTAACTGCATGTGTCACTGCAAGATCGAAATCAGGGCTGCAATTGGTTAGATATCTGACTCCTAAGTGAAAGGAGTTTTTAATTGAATTTTCAGTCTGGAGACGATAACTATCATACCCAGAATGAGGTAACTTGTAATTAGGTGTGTGTTATTAATATTTGACATTGTACATATTACTTTCCCGATGAGCAATACAAAATATTAAGATTAAGATTAAGCTAGCAAGTCTCTCTCGAGATAAAGGCTACTCTAATCTGCTCACGTTCGTTTTTATTATTTTGATGTATGCATCCTACAAATGACGATAGGCGTATTTTGCATATTTGTTATGTCAACGCTGCATCATGCAATCGTCAACCACGCTACAAAACGTCTCAGTTTTCTTTCGAGAAAGCACGTATTTTATAATATAATATAATAATAAGTGTGCGTCTTGTGAGTCGGTCGAGAAGTGACACGCTGGTGCACGCACCCCATGACGAATGCATGACGTGCGGCTGACGCGACGTTGCCGCTCCGTGGACACAGTTTTGATTGTTTCTATGCAAGATGCAAACATTCGTCAATTGACGAAAGCGTGCGCATGCCGTGCGATTTACGTGGACAGTAGGCCTTAGTTTACCACCACGACCAGAAAAAACATCGAATAATCGGGCCATCGGCCATTTTAAGACAGGCGTCTCAGCTTCCCTTAAAACTATTAAGGTACCTTTTTTAAATTAGGAATTTCATCTTTCCATTACGGACAATTTTTCAGTGTATTTACATACATTTTAGACCAAAACTGCATTCAAATCCTTAAATGACGAACGTTATATACATTTTTTTTGTGAAACAGAGCTTCAAACGAAATTTAGTATTACCCTAATTTTATCCTTTTTCAATAATGAGTTTTGTTATTAATATTTTATATAAACCGACATAATATCGTTCAACTTCTTGCATATTACATTATTCAGAGATACAAAGAAGATTATTTTATGTTAGTATTTAAAATAAATGAAAATTCCCCGAATAAGACATACCTCCACCTGAAATGATTCAGGAAATTAAATAGCGCCTATAGCTATTTTATTTCCATGCTATTATTATTGTTTTGAAACATTATCAAACTGCGCGCACGGAGATGTTTCAGATTTAACATAGTTAAAGTTTATATGGAGGAGTGCAGGGAGGTAAAAATGTATAAATGATAAGTGTTCCATACAAATATATGTACATTAAATTAAATAAATAATAAAAATCACATTAAACTTGAATGTAGTCCCAAAAACCAACCATGAAAACTATTATTTCGCACAAAGCTCAGATTCAAATTGAAAAACATCAAATGATATAAAATAATGATATCGTTTTCGTAAATAATCCCGAGAAACGATACATTTATAATAAACATAAGAGATAATATTAAAAATTTATGTGCCGGCCCCGCACGCTTTTGTGGGTAGGTACCTTTCGCCATCGTGCTTCCATTAGCAGAATACAGACCCTTTCTACTAATTTGTATGTCAGAGGGGGCAGGGGTTAAATTGAATATCAGAACAAAACAGAGGAAACTCGTACATTAACTCTGGTATATTATATCTAATGTGGACAGTAGAGAGGAAATTTAGTTGATAACAATTTAGGAACTTTATTTATTGCAAATAGTTAGAAACATGGTTAAAATGTCGCTTCGTTCTTAACGTGTCTATATATTCATACCTGTACAAAGTGTACAAGATTATTATAATTCCAGCATTGAAATTTGTAGCTCATAGGATAGCTTCTCACTTGTTCAAAGCCATTTTAAGTACTGACACGTGAATTTGCACTTATAAATTAGAAAAGGTTAATTGATGTACTTACCTGTATGTTTACACAGAACGTAGGATACGTTATTGCACACATTAACTGAAGAAGAATACAACTTGTATGTATTCTTCTTCAGTTAATTTGTGCAATGTACAACGTGGGATCTAATAGAGTATTTTAGTTTTGTAGATTATTCATTGTTTAGGATTAACACGGTAAACAACACCAGTACACAATTTAATATTTAATTTGTAAACTATGTACGTTTTCGTATAATAAAAAAGTCTAAACAATGTAAGCTCCACATATTAAAATAAAAAAAAATAAAAATAAAAAACATCAAGTTTTTGGTGCATAGTAAATTTTATGCACACGTTTCATACGTACATAGTAAGTTTAGTATAAGTCTACGGAAGGAGCTGTTACGTCTCCGAACTAAAAAACATTATTAAACTATATATTCGTATACCATTTACCATGTTGTGCAAGAACTAAACTTAAGGTCTACGCCAAAACATTATTTGACAGTATATATTTGTATACTATTTTCCATATTGTGCAAGACTTCAACTAAAGGTCTACGCCAAAACATTATTTGACAATATATATTCGTATACCATTTTCCATGTTGTGCAAGAACTTAAGGTCTACGCAAAATCATTATTTGACAAAATATACATATATTCGTATACTATTTTCCATGTTGTGCAAGGTTTAAATTATGGTCTACGCCAAAACATTATTTGACTATATATTCGTATACCATTTTCCATGTTGTGCAAGAACTAAACTTCAGGTCTACGCAAAAACATTATTTGACTATATATTCGTATACCATTTTCCATGTTGTGCAAGAACTAAACTTCAGGTCTACGCCAAAACATTATTTGACAATATATATTCGTATACCATTTTCCATGATGTGCAAGAACTAAACTTAAGGTTACGCCAAAACATTATTTGACAGTATATATTCGTATACTATTTTCCATGTTGTGCAAGAACTCAAATAAAGGTCTACGCCAAAACATTATGTAACAGTATAAATTCGTATACTATTTTCCATGTTGTGCAAGAACTAAACTTAAGTTCGACGCCAAAACATTATTCGACAGTATATATTCGTATACTAATTTTAATGTTGTGCAAGGACTAAATTTATGGTCTACGCCAAAACATTATTTGACAATATATATTCGTATACCATTTTTCATGTTGTGCAAAAACTATACTTAAGGTCTACGCCAAAACATTATTTGACAGTATATATTCGTATACCATTTTCCATGTTGTGCAAGAACTAAACTTAAGGTCTACGCCAAAACATTATTTGACAATATATATTTACATACCATTTTCCATGAGGTGCAAGGACTAAACTTAAGATCTACGCCAAACACAATCAAAAAATATATATTCGTAAGCCTTCGGCCACGATATACGTATCGGCCTATGTGGCTCAATTGGTTAGGTATCTGACTGCTGTCCCAAGGGTCCCGGGTTCGATTCTTGTTGGAGACACAATTTTTAATTGTGTTTTCAGTCTGGATTTGTGAGACAATGAATATCGTAAGTCTCCATAATGTGGCAAGTTGTGCGTGTTAAATTAATATTATAAGATAGTTAGGATTTATTATTCGCACATGCCGGCCATTCAGTAACATTAAAACCTTATACACTTTATACACTACATACATACGCCCTCAGCTAGAATTCTGTACTCAAATTTGGTCTCCTTTCTACGCAGTACACATCACAAGAATCGAGAAAGTTCAGCAAAAATTCATAAACTATATAAATCATAAATTTCACCTTAACTTCAATAGTTATCAACAGTCACTTAAATATCAAAGTTTTGATACGCTTGAATGTAGGAGAGTCTTACACGACCAATCGCTGCTGCATACAATTTTGTTCAATGCCATAGACTCGCCTGTACTTGTCAACCTAGTAGGTATCCATGTTCCAGGTACAATGGTTCGTAGACCTCAATTACTTCATATTCCAACAAGTAGAACGAATATCAGGAAAAATTCAACAATTACACGCATATGCAGCCAATATAACAATACATTCTCAGCTGAGATAGACATATTCAACGCGAAATATTACATATTTAGACATGATGTTCTGAAGGTGATGCGCAACCAATATCCCTCTGTCCTGTCCTCCTAGTCTCTCTTCTCTCATTTCTCTTCCCTTCCCTAGTTGTTGTATATGTGTGTATATATGTGTACTTATATATGTATGTGTGTGTGTGTGACGGTGTGTATGAGGGTGTGTATGAATGTGTGTACATGAATTATTTTTGGCTTGTAAACTGTTTTTTGTTTTTTATATTATGTTGATGGAATGCTTTTTTTGGCTCTAACAATGTAAAAATAATTTTGTATCATTAAACTGTAAATGAGCTGTAGCTTCCCAAAGAAAATAAATAAATAAATAAATAATAAAAAAAAAAAAAAAATAAATAAATAAATAAATAAATAAATAAATAAATAAATAATAAATAATAAATAAATAAATAAATAAATAAATAAATAAATAAATCAATAAATAAATAATAAAAAAAAATAAATAAATAAATAAATAAATAAATAAATAAATAAATAAATAAATAATAAATAATAAATAAATAAATAAATAAATAAATAAATTAATAAATAAATAAATAAATAAATAAATAAATAAATCAATAAATAAATAAATCAATAAATAAATAAATTAATTAATAAATTAATAAATATTTGACATAATACCTTTTAATTACCCAAGAAGCAACACTATACAAATAAGATAAAGTATAATACTACGTACTTTATACTTCGCAAACCAATTCGTTTTATAAATTATTTATAGTGTCTATAGCACACTCTTTATTTGTACTATTAAAAAAAATGTTCTTAACATTCCTTAGCTAAATGCTAAAAACACTTACATCTACATATATAAAAACATCAACAGTTTTAAACCAACCCAAACTACACGACCGACTAGACAGACTAGACAAGCCAATATACACATACCTAGAACTAACTCATCATTAGGACAAAGACATTTTCAATACTTGGGAGTCAAGAAGGGGGAACTCATATTAAACAACGAAATCAAAAGTGTTTTGATTTCGCTGTTTGACCAAACTTGCCCCCTGGTTTTCAATTTACTCCCATTGGATTAAAGATAAAAATATAAATGCATTTAAAAGACAAAACTTTAATCAATAAAATTCTTTACGTTTGCTTACAATGACGAAGACACACGCGCGTCCTAAAATCATTTGCATATATTAAAGAATAAATTGCTTCAGAACAGGTTTTAGCCTAGTGAAGCAACTTACGTTTCGCATCTAGTCAATGACACAAAATAACAGTTTATCAGTATGTTTCCGGAACAGGATCATTCTTAATTCAATAAATAGTATTGTAGGTCACGCATTTGATACCAGTAAAGGATGTAACGTAATTGTGTAGAGAACTTGCAATACAGTTCACGATCTTTCCACCACTGTCCATAATGGAATCTCATTAGAGTCCCTGAGACCTCCTCCAGAGTGGAGTCTTATGGGACTAACTTGATTATTAATCGTCTTACGTACTAAAGGAGTGGAGGACGTGAGAAGAAATAAAATGAGAATATTTAAAACTTTTCTTTTCTCTCTCAATTTGGAATATCTCGATCGAGATAACGAAACGAGTTAGCAGAAGTCCGGGGCTTCTGCTTTCTCACTTTCCAAGGTCTTCCGTATCACATTCCTCAACGTGGATTATCAGCGAGATCAAGAAAAATTATATCCATTCAATTAGCTTTTCGAGTGGGCGCTTAACAAAAATATTACCCAAATCGAGAATTGTCGCAATCGGGGAAATTATTCTCAAAATGCTAGAAACTTTTACGCTTGTACAACTTATTTTGTTTTATACAATGAATTTGTCCTTGTAACAATAATTACAAACACATCCTCATACAATATATTTCTTATTTATGTGCTATAGGTGAACGAAATCGGTCGAGACGAAAGTTTATATTATATAAAAATGGTATAAAAGGACAGATTTTTAATTATCTCAATAGAGACGAAGTTGGAATATTTATTGTAGGAGAACCGGGAAATCAAGGCACCTACAGGGCTTACGACCTGTCATCGGCTGGTTTTACGTGATCACTTTATGCGCTTGCGCAACGTTCACCAATTATGCCTTTTTAATGAGATCCCTATCAATTCAATTTTGAAACTTCTATATATTGTAATACTGAAATTCTTTTCGCTTGAAAAATATCTTTGACTCCCGACAGGGAAAAAAATCCAATGTTTGCGCATATGCAATAATAAAAATATATTCGAGTATAAAAGGACATTAGGGATGGAAGGGAATAAAAAGAAGGAATTACAATAAGCAAATCTAGAAAAGAATGTTAAATAATAAAAAGGAAACATACCGATCAACCTTTTTATATATTTGGAGGTAAATAATTAAACGGGCAGGACAACGTCTGCCGGGTTTTACTAGTGATATATAAAAATAATAGATACTTTATGGCTGTCGCCAAATATCTTGAGCCATTTCGCCGAGAAGGGGGGCAATTTGTACGTATACCGAAGCAAATGACACAAATTTTCGCTCTGCGCACCCGGAAGCCTGGTTCAAGTTATTTGGCGAAAATTTTACTAGTCTTTATAGTAAGTAAATAAAACATTATGGCGCATATCTCACTTTATCCTTACCGCACTTTAGTTACGCGCAAGATGTTGTAGAGTTCGGATGTATTGTCGTAGTCAAAATGCAATATTGTATGATGAAAATAAGTTAGAATTACAGTAGAACTGTGAAGGAACGAGCAGATATATCATTTCATGCTATTTATTTGATAATTAATATATTTATATGGATTTGTCGATAGTTCTTTTTATTTTGAGTAAACAAGAGAGAGTCAAGTCGTATTTGCTTGTAGGTATGCAGAGGTTATCTGTTGTATTCGCTTTTTCACACAGCTATAATATATAAGTTCGTCTCTTTCTCAGTCATTATTTGGTGTGAGAGATACTTATAATGTGATTGCACTGGAGTGAAAGATAAAATAATATGCCTGCAGTATGTCCAATTCTGATTCGTTTCAGAATACGAAAACGTCTACAACCAACGGGCGACTTCTGTAAAAGGATTTCATCCGCACGGTGTGCCGTAATGAATCCCATATAAATGCAGTCAACTTTTTGACATTTCTAATATACTATAATTCAGACGGATTAATTTAGACGAATCAGAATTTAAACCAAAAGTTTGTAACAGAAATTATTGTGCGTAGATTTGATGAAAATTTGTTCTAATTAATTAATCAATTAATAGCAATCGCAAAATAAGATTTTGATCCGGCTAAAACGGATGACAATGGAAATCAAATATGAACTTGTAATTTTAATTTAAAAAAAATGTTATGACATTCCCGACTAAACCCGAGAAAATGCTAATCAACAGGAATTCAAAAATTTTGGTAAAATATTTTTGTAAGCATTATATTTGTACCTGCATAATATACACTTTACCTACACCTTACCGCAATTTCCATATTTTTTTTCTATTTATACACTAACGAGATATCCCTGTATCATATTCACAAAACATGTATTATTGAATCGATGTTTTACTCATTTTAACATTAAATAAGCAAATTATGTAAGAATAATCAATTTCAAAAGTATTCCCTTTGTTCAATAATTTGTGGTTGTACAGAAACAATTACTACACTTGACAAAAATATGAAAAAAAAAAACAAAAAAGGAAACAACCAAGCTCTTTGAGAAACATTATGCTTCTACCAGTTTCTTTATTCGATTTCCTTTAATTTTGTTTCAAATTTGAAAAAAATGACAAATTCTCGGAACGTTTAATTGGAATATGAATCTCTTTGATTTCCGTCTTTATCTTTGTTCTTATTATTATTCTCAAATGGCAACAGATCATTTTCAAATAAGATCGTTTACTTTTTCCTCTAATAAAAATGGGAAAAAACTTCGGTTAAAAAAAGGGAGGACATTCAAATTTGATTTTAAAATATTTTTTACTATTATTTTATAAAAATAATTGTTCGAATTTTCAATCATTTGACAAAAAGTCACTCTTTAGAAACAAATTGTCACTGGTTTAGCGGGGAATTGCTGGTTCAATAATTTATTCATTAATTTGATAGCTATGATTATTTTATGTTTGACATTTTTTAGCACTGCAGTTCGTAAACTATGGACACCTACGGACTAAAAGCATTCTTACTAAACGCACAACTAGATAAGTACAACTAAAATAGTTCTTATTTTTAATATAATCTTATTTTTAAACGTATATTAAAGAATTAAATTTAAAGATATAACTTTGTATTAACCACGTTTTTTGGTTGAAACGATGCGACCGGTTTCGGAACTAACCGTTCCCTCATCAGGCTAACTTTCAACTGTTGAAAGTTAGCCTGATGAGGGAACGGTTAGTTCCGAAACCGGTCGCATCGTTTCAACCAAAAAACGTGGTTAATACAAAGTTATATCTTTAAATTTAATTTGTTAAATATGAACCACAAAGTTAACATTCAAACATTTGAAAATATAGTATATTAAAGATGTTACTAACTAGTTCATTGAATTGTTTACGAACACCCTCATTTCTTCTTTTCATATGGCCGCATTGGCTTCACAGATGTCAAAAAATAGACAAATGCATGTAATCTCTGATTAACTGAGATAGAAATATGAAAACAAACACCGCATTGTGCTATGTTGAGTCAATTTAAACACGATTGCGATGAAGAATAACAAGGAAAAACGTTAAAAGGATTAAATTTTTCTGCCAATCTCAAATATGCGTCGGATTATATGTGAAAGATCCGCCATTTTTAAATATTTGGTATGACGCGTTAAACAAGCGTTAAGCAACCTATCGACCCGTCTTAACTTGACATCTACTAAATAAAAATGTAATAAAGATTGTCAAGGTTTATATGTAAACTTTTTCGTTAATCGCGCTCTATTAACAGGTACTATTATATAGTTTACGTATATAAGCAAAACGGCTAGTATATATGCCAAAAGGAAATAATGCGCTTCCCTTTATAGGCTGGCAGATTCTTGGTCAGAGGGCACTCTTCTTCTGCAGTGTGAGCGTGCGTTTTTTGAAATTACCATAAGGAAATAAACTCGTCACTTGAGCAGGGTGCAAGGGGTGTTTATAATTACAATTATTTTATGTTATTCGTGTACATAATAATTAAACAATAATTCATTTTTGCGAAATTTTATAAGGTAAAATGTATGAATTCCTGTGTAATTTAACAAAATAAATAAATTTGGCAATGACTTTCATCCTTTGAAACAATGTTTACATCATTGAAAAAATGTTTAAACGATGGGCTATCCAGATTTTTTTTATATATTTTACCGAAAATCTCTATAATCAAATGAGTGAGTTTTGACCAACACTCAACTGACCTATACATTGTAAGTGTAAAAATAAAAAATACTCAATTTCCCAGAGTATTCCGAAGTTGTAACAGACGTTAAGTTTGTGTACTTTACATATTAGGTATATCAATGTGAAATCGATTGAAATTATCAGTAGTTAATATTGTACAGATGACCCTAATTTTCATTGTAGATACGATACGTAATAGGTACGGAAGAATCAAAAGCTTATATTTCAAATAGTTTTAGCACGGTAAAATTATAGTAAAAAAGTTGAATTATCCTCACGGTGAATTGTCCACACGGTCAATTGCGCAACGGCCAATTGTCCCCACGGTCAAATTATTGTGTCACACGGTGAATTGTCCTTTCTGTGAAACTGTCCGGGCACGCGCTTAATAGTCTCATAAAATAGGTACGGAGATCAAAGTTATATCATTTTAATCACACGACAGCTGCTGCCAATTTTAGTGTGATGTGATATCATATAATCTCATAATTACGAAACTGTTGAATAAAACACACTTGATAACTAGGAAAAATTTGAGTGTACTGCTATATGGCTGTGAAACATGGACCATCAGCCAACGCGAAACAGGACTTCTGTCTGCGTTTGAGATGTGGTGCTACAGACGCATCTAAAGTTCACTGGTCAGAACACATCAGCAACGACGAGGTACTAAGCAGGGTTGGAGAAACAAGGCAACTTATGAAAAGAATTGCCCAACAGAGAACAAATTTGATAGGCCACAACATCCGGCACCCAGGCCTGCTTTTTACCATTGTCGAAGGAATGATTGATGGGGGCAAATGTAGAGGCCGCCCCAGAAACAACTATATAGACCAGATAATCGGTGACGTGCGCTGTAGCAGTTACAAAGAGATGAAGAGACTTGCGGAAGATAGAGTTAAGTGGAAAAATCGAGTGTTTGGTGCAGACCAATCCTAGGATTGTGACTCATTGCAGAAGAAAAAGAGAGAGATAATGTAGAAATTTTGTGATCCAAATTCACTGAACAAATACAAAGAAGTGGATGGTGAAAATGCATATTTTGTTTTATAAGATAAATATTTGTATGTTTGGTAAAACTTATAATATTTACTAACTGTTTGGTTTCAATTCAAATTGTTTCGGGACTTGGGTAATTTTGGGTTGAAAAGTCATTAAAACTTTTGTCGTTTAGTTGATTGTGATATTTGTATTGAACTTAAACGGACTTTTAACGAAATAGATGTGAAAAAAAAACAAAAGAAAATACATACCTATTACAAAAAAGTTATATAAAAGTTTTAATTTAATTTGTGTTTGATAATAAAATAAACAAAGAACAACAAAAAATGTGTATTTAAATGATTTTTTCTAAGAATAGCATTTAGTTGGAAAAGTTCCAAACATTTATTTGAAGTATTAAAATGATAGAAACTAACAAACTTTGATAGGACGTTACGAGTTCAGAAGTCATACACCTAATTAACAATGGCGAACCCAATTCTGAATTTCGTATTTTTTTTAGTTTTCGCAATATTGTAAGCCTTCGTCGCTCGGATAATTAGAGATTTGACTCCTGAGCCAAATGTCCGGGTTTGATTTCCGATGAAGACACGGTTATTCACGGTGTTTTCAGTCTGAAAATCCTATGTATCCAAAATGTGCCATCTTCTTGTAGTTATCAAAAGATCTAAAATCAAATTAAAAATTGACATCAGAAATAAATATTGAACATTAGATTTCAAAGATTTTAATGAAAAAGCGAGTCATTCTAATAATAGGTATAAAAATCGTAGTACTACTAATCCATATAGATTTTTAACTGTGTTGGTATTCCCAAACTCGACTCCCGGTGAAGATACAGTTGTAAATACATCGTTTTACAGTGGATCTTCTTCTTAGCCATGTTATATTCATTGCTGGATATAAATAGACAAATTGTCTATTTTTATTCCTTAAAATATGATTGGCAAAAATCTATTTTTTTTGTTTCGGTTTAATTTTTCCTTCTTTTTTTTTGTTTTATCTTTTTAGTTCAACTTTTGTTTCCTTACATACTTATACTTATGTGTGTATCATTTATACCTATTTAAATGTATACATATTTATATGTGTATTTTAAACTTTCATTTTAATTGTGCAGTGTAATGTCTTTTTACTCTCCACACTATGGAATAGGGGAGAGTCATGATTTCGCAAAATTTAAGCGTATTTTTTTTACATCAATTTCTCAATGGGTATCATGTAGAGAATGCACACTATGAGTTTCGTCGTGATGTGTTTGTGTGTATGGCGTATACGCCGTACGCCGTAGCATTTATCTTTTTTGTGTCCTCTCTACAGCCCAAACTATAAGTCTGATCGACTTCATATTAACATCATATGTGTAAAGTGCAAAGACCTAGAGCTGATTAGTTTTCCATAGACAACTTTTGATTTCTTCTCTATGAATTCATCATTTACGTTGTTTTTTTTGTGTCCTCTCTGCAGCCCAAACTATAAGTCCGATTGACTTCATATTGATATCACATGTGTTAAGTCCATAAACTTAGAGCTGATTAGTTTTCCATAGACAACGGTTCATTTTTTCCCAATGTTTCTTTATGATTTCATCTATTAAAACTGAAAAAATGCTCTCACGACCTGGAAATTAGAGATATTTTGATTTGGTTTCAACTATTTATACAACACCAAGAATCTTCATAAAATTGTATTCAAAGTTGGTCAATGTTAAAAGAAAAATATTCAACGGTTTCAAAAATTATATTTTATTTAATGGATATTTGTATGAAACTTATATGTAACAAGAGAATTTTTTTATATTTGGCAATGTTCAGTTCATTGATTTCATATTGATATAAGAATATTAATAGCTTGAACTTAGAACTGATTAGCTTTTCATAGATATCATAAAATTTCTTCATATGATATCACGTGTCAACATTGTCAAAATGCTCTAACGCTCTTTGAAACAAAATTTATCTGCTTTTTTTAAAATATTTCATACAACATAAGCAGTCTTCACTATACTGCATTAATAGTTTGTCTATCTTAACATAAAAATATACTATCGGAAGAAAATTTATATTCCTGATAGTAACATTTAGTATGAATAAAAATGTAATTAGATAAATTTCTATGTATGGAAAAGTTCAGTAATTTGATTTCATGTTATAATGTAAAGAGCTTGAACATAGAACTGATTAGCTTTCCATAAATAACAAAAAAATCTTCATATGATATCACGTGTCAAAATTTTGAAAATGCTCTCGCGTTCTTTAAATCAAAATTTATCTGCTTTTTTTAAAATATTTCATACAACATAAGCATTCTTCACTATACTGCATTAATAGTTTGTCTATCTTAACATAAAAATATACTATCGGAAGAAAATTTATATTCCTGATAGTAACATTTAGTATGAATAAAAATGTAATTAGATAAATTTCTATGTATGGAAACGTTCAGTAATTTGATTTCATGTTATAATGTAAAGAGCTTGAACATAGAACTGATTAGCTTTCCATAAATAACAAAAAAATCTTCATATGATATCACGTGTCAAAATTTTGAAAATGCTCTCGCGTTCTTTAAATCAAAATTTATCTGCTTTTTTTAAAATATTTCATACAACATAAGCATTCTTCACTATACTGCATTAATAGTTTGTTTATCTTTACATAAAAATATACTATCGGAAGAAAATTTATATTCCTGGTAGTAACATTTAGTATGAATAAAAATGTAATTAGATAAATTTCTATGTATGGAAAAGTTCAGTAATTTGATTTCATGTTATAATGTAAAGAGCTTGAACATAGAACTGATTAGCTTTCCATAAATAACAAAAAAATTCTTCATATGATATCACCTGTCAAAATTTGGAAAATACTCTTGCGTTCTTTAAAACAAAATTTATCTGCTTTTTTAAAAATATTTCATACAACATAAGCATTCTTCACTATACTGCATTAATAGTTTGTCTATCTTAACATAAAAATATACTATCGGAAGAAAATTTATATTCCTGATAGTAACATTTAGTATGAATAAAAATGTAATTAGATAAATTTCTATGTATGGAAACGTTCAGTAATTTGATTTCATGTTATAATGTAAAGAGCTTGAACATAGAACTGATTAGCTTTCCATAAATAACAAAAAAATCTTCATATGATATCACGTGTCAAAATTTTGAAAATGCTCTCGCGTGTTTTAAATCAAAATTTATCTGCTTTTTTTAAAATATTTCATACAACATAAGCATTCTTCACTATACTACATTGATAGTTTGTTTATCTTAACATAAAAATATACTATCGGAAGAAAATTTATATTCCTGGTAGTAACATTTAGTATGAATAAAAATGTAATTAGATAAATTTCTATGTATGGAAAAGTTCAGTAATTTGATTTCATGTTATAATGTAAAGAGCTTGAACATAGAACTGATTAGCTTTCCATAAATAACAAAAAATTTCTTCATATGATATCACGTGTCAAAATTTTGAAAATGCTCTCGCGTTCTTTAAAACAAAATTTATCTGCTTTTTTTATAATATTTCATACAACATAAGCATTCTTCACTATACGGCATTAATAGTTTGTCTATCTTAACATGAAAATATACTATCGTTAGAAAATTTATATTCCTGGTAGTAAAATTTAGAATGAATAAAATATTTCATTGTCAATATTTGTGGTGTGGAGAGTTTAGTGTTGGCCACAACCCACTCGTTTTTGTTATAATTTGAATCCTCAGGAGACGTTGATTGTACCTACCTAACTATGCACAATAGTCATGCGGGAGATATCTGTTATTGGAGCACTGGAGATTCTATGATTTTGTTTCATGATTTATTTGTTTGTGTTGTTCAGTGTTCTGTTGATGTCTCTTTATATTAAATAAATAAATAGACCTATTCTAAACTTTTCTATTTCATTTTGTTCTGTCTTGAGCTGTTTGCTGCCATCCACGACCCGTGTCATCTGTCCACCTTTTGAGTCCTTTGTTGGTCCAGGGTCTCCATTTCAGGATACGTAATAAGTAATAAGTGATCCAGCTGACTGGAATCTGGATCTGTGAGACGATTAATATCGTATGTCTCCAGAACTTGTTAATTGGTGCATGTTTAATTAATATTTGACATATTATAGCATACCAGTAAGTTGCCCAAGAAGCAACACAGAATTAAGAATCAATATTATTTGATATTTCACGAAGAAATACAAAAATATTAATAATTGAAAATAAAAAAATTGGGGTCACCGTTTTCAAAGTTTTCTCCACGTTGAAATTGATTAAAATATTCCTGATTTTATGCAATTGCATTATTATTTGCTTTGTATGAAATAAAAAAATGGTTCAATTCTATCAAAATATCGAAGAAATAGAGCTGAAAACAGTTTTTGAATGCATTGTCATCGAGAATACACAAATTCAAGTATTCTAATACATATATAAATACATCTTTTACAAGTTTCAGTACGGGCAAACACGTAAAGTCAAATAAAATAGTGTACAAGTGATTCTTACCTAAGGAAACGTTGACACGATATAATTTGTTATGTTTAAAAAATATTAAATTTGTATACTAATTTTTGGACGGGTTTTAAACAGGGGCGGTCTGTGACATAACATAACCCTTGTGGCAGAGTTTGTTGTCCGACTTAGAGAAACTTCGCCGACGTACTGTGGGTTGGGAACATGTAGTAGGAGAGAGGCTGGAGGGGGTAGTGAGAGAGGTTGCCAGGGGAAGGGGTTGAAAAATTCTCCAAGTTTGAAGCTGGCGAGAAATACGTGCGGCAAAATTGACAATCAATTTCAACCTCCGAGCAGAAATGTTTGAAACAATCACTCGTTGTTTGATCGATGTCGTTGGTTAAAAAGATTCATTTTTACTATCGCTACAACATAAATCCAGCAGCGTGGTACGCATAGTGGTTATTTTGATATTTACAACAGCCACTTTTGAAAGGTAACCACATTTTAAATTTAGTACATGTTATTTAGATGAAAACCACATTTTTCGTTTAATACCTTTTGGAAAGTGCTCTCATATTGACATCAATGGAGAAGCACTCACACCAGCAAATAATATTTAATTCCTAGAAGTTTACTGGACATCAAACTACAGCTCGACTTGCAAATTTTAACGTTAGCATAATATGCTAACGGTTTTTAAAAGTACGTTTCTTTTATCTGATGAAGCTGAAAAATTTGCCGAAAAATGGGTTTTGGCACCTATTCATAAATTATGATACCTAGTAATAAAGTAACAGTACCTATTGATAATGAATAACTGTAAGACTGATTGCTGTGGTGAACTTATCCATTTTTAACAAATCATTTTATAAGACATTGCGAAAATCAAAAACAATTGAAAGAATTGAAAAATACATATACATATCTGAAACAAAGCAGAAATGATTTTAAACGATATACATAGGTTATCGGGAATATATTTATTTCATAACCGAGGTTAAATTTTATTTATAAAATGTCAAATTAACAAAAAATGAGGAATGGGACATGTAGCGAAAAACAAGAAACAGGATGAAGCAACAAAAATAAATCAAATTTTGTCGTAAAAACCAGCTAGTGCTTAATTTTGAAAATATTATTTTAATACGATGTTCATGTCATGTTATAAGAATAAGAACATATGGAATATCATCTATTCACCAAGCCTTAATCTATAATTAATAGACCTAAAGGAACACCATGCATAAAATAACATTTAAATAAATATTGTTTTTGAATATTATGAAAGTTTAGTTTTATATATAGGAAAAAAAATCAAGCGTTCTTCTACAATCTTCATAATTAATTGGTTCAGAAATTTAAACAATGGATGATGAGAATGTGAAGATACATAATACAACGGCCTATTATTTTATATACAAGATAGATCCCGTATCTGGCCTTGTTGATTTGGGATATGTGGAATTAGTACATGAATTTATAATTTTTCATTTTACCCTTGTCAATATACCTACATAATGTTACATTGGCTGGTAACAGATAAGCAACCTCGTTTTTTTTTCCTAAGTAATTTCAAATTTATATTATAATTAAATATTATAGCAGACTTAGGCAGATTTTCGTTAAAAATACCGTTATTGTAGGCAACCGCATAAAACAACCGCATAGGTATGCACATTTAGTAGATATATTTAACTCTGGTTTGTCTCAGTACAAGAGCGCGTTGCTTAGAGCCCTACACCCCGCTACCGCTACCGCCATCATGCATACATAACTAACATAATGTTTCTTTCTTTATTAATGTCCATTGACAGTTTTTCATCATTTTCATGCATCATTCATTGATTATTGAATTGTTTTATTCTTTCTAGTTAATGTTCTATGATGTGTTTTGTTTCTTATTTTTTTATTACTTTCTTATTTTCGTTTTTTTTGTATGGTATCTAGTGATTTTATATAATTTCTAGATTTTTAGTTATTATGCTTTTTGACTTTGTTTTGTGAATCCATTATTATTATAATTGTTTTTTATTTTGTAGCTCATCGATTTCATAATTTTTTTGTTAAATACTTTTGTTGTAACTACTGTACCTATATATTTTTAATTGTAAAAGGCTTCTAGCCGTATATACAAATAAATAAATATACAAATAAATTAAAAATACTAGTGTTTGCGGTAATTTTGATCTCATTTCTGGTAAAAAAATAGTTTTGAAAATAGTTAAATCATGAAGTTGAATCATTCCGTTGTAGTGGAGAATAAAAATAATTTGTCATTCTTCTTGAGGAAGAAATAGTTGAATATTTAGAAACCAGTGGAATAAAAGGACTCATTCGTAGTTAAAATAGATACTTAATTATAATAAATAAATATTTATCTGTTGTGATGTGAAAAATATATGTATTAAGTGCTCTGTCTTAATCATTATATTGATTTTTTATTGTTTAATTGTAATTGTCATGGACCCATACCGACCGATTGCTGTCTGGGGTTTTTTATTGTAAAATTTGCGCAGTTTCTAGTTTCACTTATTGCTTTTTAATGTATAACCAAACTTCTACTCTATTCTTAAATTGAGTATAAATTATGTATTAAAAGGAAAATATTTTTTTTTTCGTCCAAAAAGGCCCTTTTCGTTATAGACATAATTCATTTACTTATTTTTTTTTCATTTTCGAAATTTACAGAGATGACATATATTATTAAAATTAATGTGGCATTTTGTGATGATGATAAGTAAATTAGGCTTCGGTGTAACTCGGCAAAGTCCGGAATTATTCGGAGCCAAATAATTGTCTAAAGACTTCGTCCCACACGAATAATTTACCTATATCTGTCGCGGTAGATTTATTAGAAAATGTACAAGAGAGAAAAAAGAAGACACATGGACAGTTTGAAACTCTTTGTCAACTCCTTGAGCTCTCTTTGACATGTGGGAGTAAAGTGTCTGCAAGGTTTTAGTTTTCTCCGGATTCTTCATACTCGTAGTTTTTAGTTGGTTCTTTCAGAGTTCTGTAAGGGGTCGTTATCAGTCACCTTAAGCAGATCGGATGTTAGTGGAGAAGGAACAGTTTAATCACGTAATAAACCAATCAAATTTCGTTATTGAAATATGATTTATTTGCAAGTAAATTATTGTCCCAATAAAGATTTCCATATACAAGTATAGGTATCTGACCAATGAGCCTTATACCTGACAGTATATAAAACGTAGGTATGTAGGTTATACAATATGTGTATGTACGTTTAAAAAATGTAGTGAATTACTTTGGAAGTAGGGTTGGATATATAAGAAGAAATTTGTTTCTCTAGGGAGATGGAAGAAATGTTCAAGGGAAATAAAAAGAGATTGAAAAGAATTCTAGAAAGGACAGAAAACTATGTATTTTAATATTTATCCTCTTCTATTGTAGATTTCTTACTTGTAAAGTATATATTATAATTTTCTAAAAAAATGTCACCAACGTTTTGAGAAAAAAGTAAATATTTTTCGTTATGAAATTATTACTCCTCACTAAAAATCAATTAACTAGTATCATGCTGAGATTCATCACAATGTGTGTGTGTGTGTGTGTGTGTGTGTGTGTGTGTGTGTGTGTGTGTGTGTGTGTGTGTGTGTGTGTGTGTGTGTGTGTTTTATAGAATCATAGCATATCCTTTCTAATAAATATTTACATATCTAGTATTATTTTAATGTCTATGAAAAGTCTATCATGCAAAAATATTTGATAAATATCAACACAAATAACGACAACAAAACCCATATTTTGATACTTTATAATATCACTATATTATAGCTCAGTGGGGACACGGAAGGAGCCTCCACGTAGATTGAGTTTCGGTTAACTTCGGAAAAGCAATCGGGCGTCCCTGGAAACGGCAGAATGCCGGCAAATCCTTCCACCACCGGAGCACCAACCAATATGATGGTGTTCCGGACACGGAAAGTAAAGTAAGTATAGCTCAGTTGGTTAGATATCTGATCTAAAGGTCCCGGGTTCGAATTCCAGTGGATTCACAATTTTGAATTGTGTGTATTGTGTTCGATCTGGATCTGTAAGACGATAAATATCATAAGTGTTCAGATTGTGGCAACTTGTTATTAGGTGCGTGCTAAATTAATATTTGATATAGTACCTATGTGCCTGTTACTAGCCCGAGAAGCAATAGAAATAAATATAAATACATATACGTTATAGAAAATTTAAAAATATAAATACATATACGTTACAGAAAACTTAAAAAATCCTACGACGAAACTAGAAAATTTGGCAGAATGGAACAAAATATAAAAAAGTGCATAAAATAGAATAAATTATAACGAAATAGTAAAAAAATATACCGAGTTGAACCAAGTATAAATCCAACCAAATTTAACAAAATCGAATAGAACAATATAGAAAAAACAGGAAATACATACCGTTTGAACAGAATATAAAAAGATAACAAATTCCAATGAAATAGAACGAAGTACTTTTACAACAAAACTAAAAAAAATCGATGAAATAGAATAAACACGCCGTACTTAGCACATAGTACACAACATACACACAGATAAACTGTCATCAAAATCTAATGGGGTCTAAGCGAGTAGTACATATACAAATTTGCAAAATTTGAAAATAATCGAATGAGTAGTTTAGTCTATATTCAATAAAATAGAATAAACACGCCGTACTTAGCACATAGTACACAACATACACACAGATAAACTGTCATCAAAATCTAATGGGGTCTAAGCGAGTAGTACATATACAAATTTGCAAAATTTGAAAATAATCGAATGAGTAGTTTAGTCTATATTCAATAAAATAGAATAAACACGCCGTACTTAGCACATAGTACACAACATACACACAGATAAACTGTCATCAAAATCTAATGGGGTCTAAGCGAGTATTAGATATACAAATTTGCAAAATTTGTAAAGAATCGAATGAGTACTTTAGTCTATAATCGATAAAGTAGAATAAACACGCCGTTCATAGCACATAGTACACAGCATGCATACATACATTGTGATGAAACTTTCAGAATACAATCAACATGATACTAGTTGATAATCTGCAATAAAAAATACACATAAAAATTGCGAATTCATAACTTCTCTCGGGGTAGTAAGGAGTTTAACGATTAAAACTAAACCAAATCAGCAAAAAATAAGTGCCTACCTAAGTACATTTTGATCTGGTTTTGGTTCAATTTTGGCCCTCGAGTAGCAATGTAAAAATATATATGACTCTCTCTCTCTCTCTCTCTCTCTCTCTCTCTCTAATTAATTCAAATTTAACCTCACTTGTAAAACCTAGGAGCGTAAATTATATCCTTTCAAGTGGGAAGTTTCAACGTTGTTTTGTAAATATACATTGGATTTTATTATGATTTCAGCTTGAAAGTACTGAACAAATAAAAAAACATGCTGGCTTTGAATTGTGTTTACAAATTGTATCTAGGTATGCAGTTCCGGATCCGGCATGTGTACAAATGGCGCAATTGTTCCAGGCGTAAATTAAATCTTGGTCGACAAATATGATAAAAAAATCCGAAAAATAATCACTGTAATTGAAAATAATATATTATGTATGAAGTAAGAATTCTAATCCAATCACTACTAATACTTATATCTTTTAAAAATCAAAAGATGTTTTTAATCTCCACACTATGGAATAGTGGAGAGTCATAATTTCACAATTTCTAAGCGTATTTATTTACATCCATTTCTCAACGGGTATCATGTAGAGAGTGCACACTGTGAGTTTCTTCGTAATGTGTTTGTATGTATGGCGTACGCCGTACGGATTATCCTTTTTGTGTCCTCTCTACAGTCCAAACTATAAGTCCGAACGACTACATATTAACATAATATTATGTGTATAGTGCATTGACCTAGAGCTGATTAGTTTTCCATATATATCCGTTTATTTCTTCTCTATGATTTCATCTGTCCAAATTTTATAAATGCTCTCACGGTCTGGAAAATCAAGGTATTTTTATGCTGTTTGAAATTTTAATACAACAAAAATACACCCATCAAAAATGCATTCAAGAATTTTCAAAATTTAAAGAAAAAAATCTATGGTCTGCCATATCAATGTGAAATAAATTTCATATTTGTATGAAAAATGTATATAACAGAAGAAAAATAGCTTCTGTAAGGGAAAATTGAGTGATTAACTTCATATTGATATTGTTTGTGTCTCTATAGACAAGTGTATTTTCTACTCTCCACTTCTATCCTCCTCAAGGGGTAGGCAGTGAGAACCGAACACCGCATTCTTCTATCTTGACACATACATCGCCTCATCAACATTGATACACTGTCTCATAGATGCTCATCTTGCTAGTAATGCAATTTTACTTGAAATTGCTCAAAATGTATCATGTAGAAAATGCATATTGTGAGTTTTGTGTGTGAAAACTTTTGTCCTCTGGGAATCTTATATTTTTTTAAGAATCTTCACAAAAATGCATTTAGAGATTGTCAACCTTTCAAGAAGAAAAAATGAACGCTTACCTACTATGGTGTGGAGAGTTTAGTGTTGGCTACAACCCACTCGTTTTTCTAACAGCATGATCTATTTTCAAATGTGCAAAATGCGCCAGGCGCCATTAAATGGTCCGGCGTAGCTAGCAAAAATTACACAAGTCCTTCCATTTTAATTGCACATTTGTACATATTAAGGTAAAAGAGTCAACAAAGTAAGTAATTAATAAAAAAAACATGAAATCTTTTTTTCTTTGAGATCTCTAAGTAACCATGTTATATGATAAGTGATTCTAAAATAATGGACATTTATTTTCATGAGGATATTTACGAAATGATCTTGAAAATGTTTTAATGTTTTTATGCACTTATAAATCCATTGTGTAGGTATAATTTGTAAGTATGCTGTTTTAACTTTCAATACTCTTTAGATCGAATATTTTTTTATTGTATATACGCAAACATGTTTATATGTTTGCGTATATACAATTAAAAAATATTCGATTTACATACACATTGGTACAAGTAGATAAACATGCCATAAATGAAATAATATTTCTGGCGCATTTCACGGGTGACATCTGTTCGAGACACCGTCACCTCATTTTTAAGGACTGTTGCTTTCATTGTTTACAAATAGACTAATTTCTCAATAGATGGCGTTACAAAAAAGTTTTCTTGGTTACCTCATAGATGGCAATAGTACAATTCCTTGTTTTCAGGTGAATTGCTCCACATTATTTCAAATATATAGAACTTTCAAAAAAATATATTGATAAGGGAACTCTATAAGAAGGCATGATTGGTGAATGTTGCGCAATGGTATAAAGTGATCACGTAAACCAGCTGATGACAGGTCGTAAGCCCTGTAGGTGCCTTGAGTTCCTGGTTATTCTATAATATCCCAACTTCGTCTCTATTGAGATGTTAATAAGTTTGTCAAAAAAATAACTTTTTAAGATGTTTTGGGCCCCCTGTCTATCTGGGCCCTCAAACCTTGCATGATTCCGCTGTAAGGTAACTACGCCACTGTACGATTTTCTTTATTATAAAGCTTTCAACTGTACACAATTGTGAATTTCTCCTACCAATACAATTAAATTGGTCAAATTACAACGTGAGATGCAGAGTTATATAGCGCATGCGTTGTTGAGGGACGGAAGTAAGAGACGTATAGGCATTGTAATATTATTTAGTACTAGTTTTTTGATTACATGAAAATTCTTCGAAACACAATTGTTCGAATGCGCAATTGTACGAATAACAATTTTTCGAAAATCATTTATCAGAATGACAATTGTCCGAAAGCAAATTATTCGAACTAACATTTGTTGGAAAACCAATTAATCGAATTTAATATATTTTTGTGTCATTATGTTGCCTCCTTTGACATATTTGTTGCCAGTAAAATATATTCGATGAAGACTATTATTACTTGTTGTATTATTGTTGGGTACCTACGTATGTTTGCACATTTTTAATAACTCATGTTTGACAGCGTGGGATAGCCTAGTTTGTACACCAGTTTATGTGTATCTAGTATTCACACCAATTTAGTTATTTTATTTTAATATTATAGTTACTTTTTTAAATATATAATGCAACTGACTCACGCCAGTCGCAATTATAACTACAAACAAACCTAACCAACCTATTTTTACCAAAGTTTTGTAGGTTTAGGTTTAAAAAATAGGTGTACATCCTAGGATATCTGACAGCGCGGTGCGTCGCCATGTTGTTTATTCCATAGATTTTTATTAAACATAATATACTATGTAGATGTAGTACCTACTCCGTGCAATATGTGAGTCATTTGTTTTCGATTCATACAAAATTTGTTAACTACGACATCTAGTATATTATAATAAAAATCTATGGTTTATTCCTCTCCAATACTACCAACATGACGTCATAAATATTCGAACAATTGTTATTTCTGATAATTGTGTGTTCGGAAAATTGTTTTTCGAAAAAATGTGATTCGAATAATTGCCATTCGTAAAATTGAGCATTCGAATAATTGTTTTTCGAATAATTTTCCTGTCACCATTTCTTTATACCCGGCACTGCTTGTGAAACAACAAACTAACTCATCAAAAAAATCGTTTTTGTATTTTTTTTTACTGTTTATTTGTTTTAATATAATTTCAGAATATCGAAGACAATAAATAAAAATTAACATACATAAGTATTTTTTTCCGTCCCTTCAGTCTCAAATCAAGGACATTTCTACAAAGAAAAAAAAATAATATCTATAAATAAGTATATAATACATGAATTCACCCATTTTTGTGGTAGGTATATAGGTTGTGTTCCACTGTTTACCTTTGCCTGCCTAACTAGGAATAATTCCTGTTATAAGGTAACCAATTTATTTTTTGTTTATTTTATAGTTTTCTTTCAAAACAAATTGTGTTCTGAATGAGGAAAATATAAATAAATAATAGATCTAAATGTTGCACCCATTAAAAAAAGAAGATTCTCTTACACAAGAAACAGATTGACCATAAATATTTAGTAAATTAAATCAGATAGTACAGATTTGAAAACATAGAAAAAAATATAGGAAACAAACAACATCACATGGAAAAACACTTAAACGTAGAAAAGATATCAAGATATACATAGTAAAAATATATATACGTCAAGTTTAGTTCCGATTGTTTACGTTCAATATTTACAAGCCAGTTTTTTATGTATTTTTTTTAGTACAAGTATACTCATAGTTTTACAAGCACTAGGCAAGGACTAATGAAAGGACTCAGGAATACTCTAGGACTCAGGAAATTACAATAATCTTAAAACTATAATTGGTGAACGTTGCGCAAGCGCATAAAGTGATCACGTAAACCAGCCGATGACAGGTCGTAAGCCCTGTAGGTGCCTTGATTTCCCGGTTCTCCTACAGAAAATATTCCAACTTCGTCTCTATTGAGATAATTAAGAATCTGTTAAAAAAAAATCTTAAAACTATATTCATTGTGAAAATTACTCTCGACAAATTCAAATCTCAATTTTTATGAAACTGAGTTATAGGTACCTAGTTTATAAATTGCTAGAAAAAATGGTCTACCAGTTTTCTCAAAAAAAAAAACACATCTATATATAAATTTATCTGTTTGAGTGACGTTGAAATATGCCGTATAATGCGAACTTATATAAGTGCCAATAGTACGCTAAGCCGCAACCCTTAATGGTCCATAATCTATCTCGGGAAGTAAACATGGTATCTTCCGCGTCGGTTTTTTCAACACACCCAGCCAAAACACAAGAACGGTAGTACAGGGTGTCCCGGGACTCGTGGCCCACATAACCTCCCCGTTCCATCCTGAAGGGGATAAATTTCCCACCCCCTACCATAGCAGCTACCCCGGCCCGCACCACCCCCCCCCCCCCCCCCCTGGGGCAATGACCGGCTGGCGGCGCATCGATCCGATCCCCTGCAGCCTGCACCCGCTCTCCTCCAACCCGCGCGACGCAGATAGAGTACTACACCCAAACAGAGAAGAGATTAGGTACAGACCCTTTATAGATAGGTATATGAGCACGGAACTGGCGGATCTGCTGCGAAACACCCTGTACACGGATACCTATTTACGTATTTTCTGTCCTCATTTAGATAGAGGGAGTCGATATAAAGAATACGATATTTTCTTTTTTTAGAGTCGAAAATCAAAACACAGAATAATTCATTTATAAAGATCACGAAAAGTGTCTATATTTATAAAACCCACACTGATTTTTTTTTAATAGTAACAAAATTTCATGTTAAAATTAACCGAACTAATAGTGACAAAAAATTATTTGTTTTTGTGCAACCAAATGTTTTATGCACACAGCCAAACAGTACAGGCATAAATAGATTAACCCTTATTACTGATAACAAAAGTTTGGCTAAAATATTTTCTTCTTTTGTGACTTATAGTGTATACTTTGTATGTAAAAATATGGTTTGTGTAGCATTGCACTTATATTATTAAAACGCAGGTAGCCAGTTTGGTTGTCAATTTTTTTTTTCAGTTCAATAAAGATATAATAAATTATCAATATTTAATTGAATATAAACACATTAAGAAAAAACTCACAATCATAGAATGGAGTATATGACTGTATTATAAAAGTATAAAAATTTGATATTTTATACTTTTAAATTTATTATATTTGATATTTTAGTAAATTATTGTAGACGGATGATTAATTTTAAATTTGGAAATAAATGAAAATCTGTAAAAGGAGAGTATATCAGAAGATAAAAAGGATAAATACACAAAAATACATATAGATAAAATATAGAAAAAATATGAGCTTAAAAAACGGAATTCTAATAAATAAAAATGGTTAATAACTAAAAAAAAATCAATCAATTCCCTGTTATCTGTTTGCGATATTTTCAACTGACCACCGTAGCACAATGGTAAGTTGTTTGGCTTCAATGCGGGCGTAGGATCTAGTAAAAATATTTCATCGCGTTTGGTAATAAACTTGTTTGCGGTTATCGACACACATAACTTTCTATGTCTGTTTGTTTTTTCGCGTAACACTGACAAGCGTCTAGTGACAGACGGATCAAGGGATGGAAGTCGGAAATACGCGTGCGCACAAATATTCAACAGAATGAATAAAAAATAATAAATATTATTAAAAATAGCATTACTATGTAAAAAAATATGACGAGAAATATAATTTATTTGAAAAATGCGATTAAATGCCAATAAAGAATAAATGAATTCCTTACTTCAAATTACCACGATGTTGATGACATTTTTCCTACAATCAATTCCCATTCAATTTATAATGTAACTCGCTCACGCGAGTCGCTGTGATTGTTAGATACTAACTGAACCAAAACAAAAAAATATGTGGAATTGGATTTACGCACACATCATACTATTATTTTGCTGTCGTATTTTATTGCATCCCGCACAATTTTCGCACAATTTTCCCTTGATTCATCTGTGGCCAGACGCAAGTGTATCACTGTTAAAATGATCGAATATTTTTTATATTGCATATGCGCAAACATTGGATTTTTTTCCCTGTCGGGAGTCAAAGATATTTTTTAACAGATTTTTAATTATCTCAATAGAGACGAAGTTGGAATATTTACTGTAGGAGAACCGGGAAATCAAGGCACCTACAGGGCTTACGACCTGTCATCGGCTGGTTTACGTGATCACTCTATGCGCTTGCGCAACGTTCACCAATTATGCCTTTTCAGAGACTTAATTGGTGAACATTGCGCAAGCGCATAGAGTGATCGCGTAAACCAGCCGATGACAGGTCGTAAGCCCTGTAGGTGCCTTGATTTCCCGGTTCTCCTACAGTAAATATTCCAACTTCGTCTATTGAGATAATTAAAAATCTGATAAAATGATGTTTCAGGTAGAATAAAGTATAATGTTACAGTTGTGTAATTCGTTTAATGCCGCTGATGGCTTATCGATCGCTAAATTCAAATATCAGCAGAGCATAGACTTATAAGAAATTTATTTCTTTAAATACGCATAAGACTAATAATACAATGCGAGATACGCAGTCTAATAAATACTGTTCAAATATCAGGAGAGCATAGACTAATAAGAAATTTATTTCTTTGAATACGCAAAAGACTAATAATACAGTACGTCAGTACGAGATACGCTGTCTAATAAATACGTTCTATCTACCATCTATCAGGTAAACATAACTTGCAGAAGATCATTTTTGACGGGTTATAAGTACTAGTTAATAAAAAATATAGTATTTATTATGTAAAACTTTATTGGTACATAGATCTTCCATCAAGCTCTGCTCCTGATTCTTCCCTGGTATTCTCCAGGACTACCACCCTAAGAAACACGGAGACTGGATCTACAATTAATATAGGTGTGAGAAGGAGATGCCACCCCATCCAACAACGCACCATATTTTATATAATCTATATCAGTGAATGAATGGAAGCCAACTTAAAACTTTGCGGTATAATACAAGAATTTCAAATTAATTCAAAATTAATTGTTGTTGCCCACCAGACTACAGAACATTCGCGATGATGTTTAAAATATTTTCTCAGATTATTATAAAACAACTTTTCGTACATATTTTATTTATACACTCGTTAACCGATGGCGCAAATATTTAAAAATACCTCAGCTCTAAAATGATAATCCGTATTTTAGTGCTTTATGCTATCATTAACAAATTATTTAAAAACGAGTGGGTTGTGGCCAACGCTAAACTCCTCACTAACAAGTCATTCCATAAAGTATTCAAATTTTGTATGGAAAATTTCCAAAATTTTCATGAAATGAGTTTGTTAAATTATTTTTTATTTAAATATTTTATTATGAAAACTTGATAACTCTTCAATTCCATTTTATAAAAGTGATGTGCTTTTTTACGAATTTGAAAAGAAAAATTTTAAATTTTAAGTTTCCTGAGCTTGGGGTCACTTTGAAATATTTGACATTTAAAAAAATTGAGAAGCACTATTCATATATCGTTCAAAATCTAGTGGGATCTAATCAAGTATTAGATATACATATTTGCAAAATTTGAATAGAATCGAATGAGTACTTTTGTCTATAATCGATAAAGTAAAATGAACACGCCGTACATAGCACACAGCACATAGTACATAGCACATAGCACACACACACACACACAGATACATTGTGATGAAACTTTCAGAATACAATCTCAGCATGATACTAGTTGATAATCTGCAAAAAAAAATACCCTTCAAAATTGCGAAATCATAACTCCCCACTTTATCACCTTGGGTTAGTGAGGAGTTGGGGAGCACGGAAGGAACCTCCACGCGGTGCCCCCTGGTAACAGAAATTCTCTGGCCAATCCTTCCACCACAGCAACGCAACAATGCGTTGCTGACACGAAAGAAGAAGAAGTGAGGAGTAAAAATGTGATTCGAAGAACATTTACAAACCTATAATGCAATTCTTTCATTATATATTCTGACACATTTTTAACATCTCAATAGAGACGAAGTTGGAATATTATAAGAGAACCAGGAACTCACGGCACCTACAGGGCTTAAGACCTATCATCGGCTGGTTTACGTGATCAGTTTATGCGCATGCGCAACCTTCACCTATTATGCCTTCTTATTGAGTTTCCTTGTCAATGCAAATTTGAAAGTTCTATATATTTTAATAATAAGAAACTGATAGTTTGAAAATAAGCTGAAAAACACTATCGCCATGTCAATTCACTAGACCTTAACAAAAATAATAATAATGAACACTTCCTTGCACCCTACGCAAGTGGCGAGTTTATTGCCGTTTGGAAATTTCTTCCAACCAACCTATTATTTTACTAGACCTTATTCCTAACCTCAAAATGAAAAAGGTGTTGATAACATTTTCCTGTAACCAATTTCCATTCAATTTATATAGCAACTCGATTACGCGAATCGCTTTAATCATTAAAAGACTAACTAAACTTACCTTAATATAGATAAATGTAATATAATAACGTTCACGCGCAAATCTAACCCGTTGATGTTTGACTACTACTTAAATAATCTGATGCTTAAGCGTGTGGAGAGGGTGAGAGGCCTTGGCGTGTTGCTTGACTTTAAATTGTTATTTAAAGATCATATAAAATATGCACTAGAAAAAGCCAATAGACAAATGGGTTTCATTCTTCGCATTTCGAAACCTTTCTCTGTACCATTTACCTTCCAATTGTTATACATGGCATATGTCAGATCACACCTTGAGTTCGCTTCCATCATATGGAATCCCCAATATCGAACATATATTGATCGTATTGAGAAAGTTCAAGATAATTTTTTCAATTATTTAACATATCGTTTTGGGGAAAACCAATGCAAACTATTAAGTTTAAATAAGCATAGAAAGGTGTTCGATTTGATATTTTTATTTAAAATAGTGAATTGCTTTGTGGATTCTGCATATCTGCTGGAGAAAATTGCCTTTCGTTGCCCTTTACGCAGTACTAGATCGAATGAATTATTTGCTATTCCTATGTGTAAGACTAATTATGCGCAGAACTCTTTTGTCAGACAAATTTAAAAGCAGTTGTAAATTGTATAATTCTGTCATTAAGTCTGATGTAGATATTCTAAATAACGATTTTGCAGTTTTTAAATGAAAACTTTTTAATATTGTGTGAAAAGAATACTTTTTAACTTAGGTATGTGTGGGTACGTGTTAACTGTTTTCTTTTTTTTTTCATTTCTTGACTGGTTAACTGGATAATTATTTTTATTTTTTATTATGTTATGTTTTATTTCAATCTTGTTTATTCTTCCTCTTGCTAAAACTAATGTTTTTTCCTTCATAAAGTATCTTATTGTAAACTATTTATGGAAACTTTGCTGGTTTATTTGATAATCATTTTGTATCATTACAATTTATTTATAAAACTGTATGTTTCCTTGATAAATAAATAAAAAAAAAAATAAACCTAACCGAAAATTTTATGGGATGCAATAAAATACGACAACGAAATAATCGTACGAGGTGTACGTAAATCAACATTCCCCTTAATTTTTTGGTTAGGTTCACTAAGTCTTTAAGTATGATAGCGACTCGCGTGACCGAGTTGCCCTATTAATTGAATGGAAATTTGTTGCAGGAACAATGTTATCAACACCTTTGTCATTTGAAGTTGGGAATTAGTTTATTATTTATTCGCATTGGATCACATTTTACAAACAAATTATATTATTTATGTAGTTGCATGATCTATGGCACTTCTTATTATTTTTTATCTTGAAAATTTTCGCATTTAGTGTGAATTTTGATAGCTCATCAGGAGGCCAAGTCTGGTCAACTGGCGGAATCAAAACCATCCATGTTTACCCATATCATGATCTTATGCGGTTCTATAATAATAATAATGATGATTTGATTTCGCCTGTTGACCAGACTTGCCTCCCTGATGATGGTAATGTGATCAGTTGTGTATTATAAGGTCGAGTACAGCTGAGAGGTTATACGCACATACACACACGCACACACTCACACACGCACACGCGCACACACGCACACGCGCACACACGCACACGCGCACACGCACACACGCCCACACGCCCACACGCACACACGCACACACGCACACACACACACACACACACACACACACACACACACTATCAAAGACTGAAAGCTATTGGTTGCTCCGCCCCGATCCTCTCGTGGGTTGCTGTCCTTCAACAACGATCTATCTTTCTGAATTTGTTCAGAAAGTATCAAAAAAATCTTCTTCGAATTAGGGTCGACTCGAAAGGTTAAGCCGCATCGATTTCCGGGATTAATAAAAAAAAAACGTTTTCGAAAATCAAAACCCCAAATTTCCGGTATGTCTCTGGAGACTAAAGGTTTACGTCTGATTTTCTGGCGGAGGGTATGTACTGCAAACATTAATATTTGATCAGTTTCACTTTGGTAGATTGTCAGCGGCAACCGAGTCAACCGGGTGGATTTGTACTCTGTTATACTCGGTAGATATGAAGGGTACATTTCGTCAGCCATAATTTGATAGGATTTACTTGTGCCAAAGCATGGCGGCAGGTGGATGAATGGAGAACAAGCATATCTCCTTGTTGGGAATTTATTAATATATCAAGATGTAAAATGAAATGTACCCACCCGGATGGTGAGATCCGTAAATAAATTGAAACAAGAAACGCTCAATACAGAACGGATAGCTCGAACAAATCGGCAATTTTTGAAAGTTGACTTTGTAACACATTTATAAAAAATAGTTATTACAATTCGTTTAATTAAAAACACTTCCTCGGTAATTTGATGTATATTATAGTGATATTTTCTGTCATATAGATCTTTTCTTTTTTTTAAGATTTGCAATATATTTTTTTTTGCTTGCCTACTTTGCATGTATAGTATAATATACTATACATGCGATTATATTATATTTCTTTTATTTTTTTTTTTTTTTAGAATACAACAGCATTACAATAAAGATTTATACAGATATACAGAGATAATTTTTATGTTGCCAATTATAGTATTCTAAATATATTAAGGACATACACATTTATTAACAATTATGAAGACAGGATGGGAAAGGAGAGAGGTAGGAAGGGGAGTGGGGGGAAGCATTGACCACTAGAAACTCATATTATGATTTGCCTCACGTGTCTCAATGTATGAAGAATAGTAAATTAAAATTAAGTTTAAGTTAATGTTAAAGGGGCACAATTAAAAAGTTAAAGGTGTGCACAATAAAACAGAGCACAGATTAAACATCCGACAAATTCACAATTTTTTTTTTGAATACATAAAAACTTGAAGCAAACATATCCAACTCCGGAACGCTCAAACAATTTCTATTGTACCCAGTACAAGCTCTATTAATATAAGAATTTAGCATATAGTTAGTTTTAGAAGGTTCTATATAAAAGAGAGACTGGATTCTATTTCTCCTAAGTGGACAGTGAAAACGGAGTGTGCTTAGAAGGGGTGCGCTATCGATCAGACCGTTAATAATTTTATATAGAAAACAAATATCATGGATTGATCTGCGTGTCTCCAGTTGTTTTGTGTTGTGGTGTTTAAGAGCTTGAGAATAGTTAGAGAAATGTAGTCTATTACGAAAATTTAATTGCTTTATATATTTTTTTTGAAGATTTTCTATTGCGTTAATATGTATTTCATAGTTTGGATTCCATACAACCGATCCAAATTCCAGTAAGCTTCTAATAAATGAATTAAATAATATACGCAGCGTGTCAGAGTTATGAAAAGGTTTCGTGTTTCGAAATATGAATCCGAGGGTTTTATATGCTTTAGTTGTTATGTATTCAATATGATTAGTGAAAGATAGTTTTTCGTCCAGTATTATACCTAAATCCCTGATTTCAGATTTATAGTTCAGTTCTTCACTATTGATTTTATATTTAAATAATATTTTATTACGGTTTCGAGAGTATGTTATGTAATTACATTTTTCCACATTTAAGAACAATTGATTTTCCGCACAATAACGTTGTAAACTATATAAATCATCTTGGAGCTCCAAACAATCTGACGGGCTTTTAATTTCTTTAAATATTTTAGCATCATCTGCGAACAACAGTATGTTGGAATGTTTAAGACAAGATTTTATATCGTTAATGTAAATTAAGAATAGCAGAGGCCCCAGATGAGAGCCCTGGGGTACTCCGGAAAAAATAGGTTTATAGTTAGAATTGTGACCGTGCAAAGCCACAGCCTGAGACCTGTTACTTATATATGAATTAAACCACCTAAAGAGATCTCCTCTAATCCCGATGTTCCAGACCTTATGTAGTAAAATTTTGTGATTTAATTTGTCGAATGCTTTAGAAAAGTCATTGTAAATTGTATCCACCTGTAATTTATCGTGCATTGCTCTAGTAACACTATGGGTAAACTCAAGCAAGTTTGTTTCTATAGATTTTTTAATCCGAAACCCATGTTGGTTTTATTATAAGTATGTACCCATGTGTTTGTTTTTATAGTTCTTTTATTTTTTTTAATTTTTATTATTTTTTATATTAACTTTTTGTTGTTTTATTTTTTAGTTTTTAATTTTTTTATGATAATATTTTTTTTTCTAAGTGTGTATATTATTTTTGTATATTTTAATGATTTTTATCTTTCAATATACCTATATCTTTTATTTTAAATTGTATTTTTTTCCACTTACTTAAGGGGGGGACTGCTGCCAACGTACCTATTTTTCAATTTGATATACTATCATTATTTCTTATCAAATTGTTTTGAAAAAAATAATTCAGCGCCATTGCGAAATAAAAGTTTTTTTGGTTTATTAACTTAACCTGATGCATTAATGCAACGTTACATCGTATTTTTCCAGATATTTCGACCTTTTTTAATTTATAAAACCTTATAGTTTTTTAGAAATTTAAGATAAATGTCAAAAATCGGGGTGTGCTTATTATATTCCTCCAACAATATGTACAGAACATAATTAAAAAGTTAAGGTTTATTTTTCTTTACTAATATCCAAACTAACTAGGTTATTTTTTTCAAAATGATTCGTTTTGTAGTAATGATGCAAATTCAAATTGAAAAAATAGGTGTGTTGGCAGTAGTCACCCTCTTAATATTATTTTTTATATTTACTGTTTTTGTAAAAGTACTTTTTTTCTTTTTAAGTGTGTTCATGATCGTTTTATTTTTTCTTTTGTAATTCAATGTGTGTATTTAATTGTTGTTCATGTGTGTAAAAGGCAATTTGCCGTAAATAAAATAAAATAAAAAAATAAAATAAAATAAATTTAAAATATTTATCTACATAGTGTTCTTTTTTCTAATTTGTATTTATTACTTCAAATTAATGTACGTATATACATGTTTTCTGGAATTATTGTTACTTTTTTTTAATATTGTTATTTTTCTTTATCTTCTTAAACTACTGTTCTTGTGCAGAAGTTCAATAATATTTTTGTATTTATTTATATTAATTGAAATTTTATAAACTAATATAAAATATGTATACTGACTGCGACATTCATATCTTTGTACTCACCAAGTATTGTTTCTGTCGACTGCGGTTATATTATTTGGTAGGACCGCTCACTGTATGTCTGCTGTTTTGTATTTGGCACAACCTACCTATTGATTTATGTGTATTTATGTTTTTATATTTTTTTTTTTTTTAAAAAAATGAATATGTCCTTGTTAAACAAGTACATATACATGTTCCTACGTTCCCTAAACTAAGCATAAATGCTTGTCCTATAGGTGAACGAGATCGGTCGAGGCAGGATTCGAACTCACGACCACTGGATTACTAACCCAGCGCGCTAACCGCTCTGCCATCCACCCATCCAAATCTATAAGTTATTTTCTTTATATTTTTTGTACTTATATTATGTCTTCTACTTTGCTATATTTTCATTTTATATCGTTATCTGATGTTATTAAATAATTTTGTCTATATTTAAGTACCCACAGACAGGCTTTTTGCCTAGTGGGATTTTTATGTACACAGTTTCTTTGTTTTGATATTATGCAAATTTTTGTTTTTTTTTTCAAAAATTTGAATATGACCTTGTTAAACAAGTACATATACATCTTCATACGTTCCCTAAAATAAGCAAATAAATGCTTGTGCTATAGGTGAACGAAATCGGTCGAGGCAGGATTCGCACCCGTGATCACTGGATTACTAGCCCAGCGCGCTAACACGCACTTAATTTAACACGCACCCAATAACAAGTTGCCACATTCTGGAGACTTACGATATTAATCGTCTCACAGATCCAGACTGAAAACACAATTAAAAACTGTGTCTCCACCGGGAATCGAACCCGGGACCTTTGGATCAGCAGTCAGATACCTAACCAACTGAGCCACGAAGGCCGACAATATTATTATTTATAATAATAATAAATAATAATATTGAGGAAAAACCTTAAGACGTATCAAGAAGTCATTAATTTGTGATTTACATAAATCGAATAGTGTTGAAATTATGAATCAATATCTTAATTGATGGTGTTAGAAAAAAATTCGTGGTCTTTCTCACAGATGGCTATGGTGATTTCATTTTATTTTCATCGATGCATGAGATGTGATTTTCTTCGAAAGAATTAGCTATGCTCATCTCCACCCGCTCCGCGTATGGGGACTGAAAACGGCCCCTCGCAGGTACGGTAGTAAAAATGACAAAGAATGCATGGCACGAAGAGTAGCCCTAGAAGCTCCTCTAGACTCGTGGTCCCGGTACAATAGTGCAAAAAATGGCAATCAACGTCGGTGTAAATAATATTTACATGGACATGGATTATCGTAATATTACTTCAAGTCTGTGGCTGTGTAAAACTGGGCATCAGAGAGTTGACCAGGGGCGCTCTGAAATTTCTAATTTCTTATTCAGCAGTAATGCCAAATAGAAGGACACCATAACCATGCGGCAAAATAATTTGAAGGCTATAAAGTTCTTCGAGACCACTCAATCCGCATGCACAGAATTAAAAAAAAATATTGATAAGGGAACTCAATCAAAAGGCATGATTGGTGAAAGTTGCACAAGCGATTAAAGAGATCACTTAAACCAGTCGATGACAGGTGTTAAGTATAGTAAGCGTCTGATTTCTCGGTTCTCCTATAGTATAATATATTCCAACTTCGTCTCTATTAAAAAAAAAGTTTTTTCCGAAAATATAAATACGAAAAATATGTTCTCCAAAGGTTCTCCAGTTTATTACACAAAAATGCGTTATTCTTAACGATTGAGTTTGTGTAACGATTGAACGTATAAAATGAACCAAAAAAATAACCTCAATTTGTTTTTCCGTTATAATAAAACTCAATCAGGGTTCACAAACACATTTCATTCAAAGTGAGTATAAAAAAATTGGAGCGTGTTTATTACAGATAATTACAAGTATAACGCCTAGAGAAAGATCAATTGTCCCATTTTTTCACGTGACTCGGTAAAATAGTAAACGGAGATAGTACCTAATATAAAATAGAACCGACCGACTTCAAAATGAATGCATGTCAAGATATAAAATATGGTGCTCAGTTCTCTCTGCCTACCGCTATAAGGACATGACGTAATGGTATTGTAACATACATATTATGTGTGTTTTATTATTGTTAAGGTTTACTCAGGTTTTAATTCCAAATTAATCTTCATATTATATTGACACTCAGAGAAACTTCAACTTTTTATAAATATAAACTAGTTGCATGTAACACATGAGATCCAACTGTCGATAGCGATAGTATATATAGTTGAAGAATAAGTACCAAACTATAATCCCATAAACACAAATTATTTAATATTTTAAGATATTTGATTTTCTATACAACACTTGTACCTATGTATGTATGTCAAGATAGGATAGTATGGAGGTCAGTCCTTTGATCCTACGCAGAATATGAAAACAGCATGATGGTATGTATGTATGTTTGGAGATTAGTATCAAATAATTAGGTTTTCTTAGATATTGTGTGTAGGCGATTGCCATACAAATTGTATGAAGAAATGTCGTCACTAAATTCAATTTTTATAAAAATTGTTAAAAAAAGTTTGAGATGTGCTAATACATCTTTTATATTTTTTATAGAAAATAAAATTA